>CM027873.1:8274553-8613567 GCA_016097615.1 Eucalyptus dawsonii
AAGACCAATCTCCATTATCACGTTCGGAACAACCTGATCTGTTAGACTCGGTGCTGACTTGACTACCCCACCCTTCCTTGCGAGTGGAATAGAATACTTTTCTCTCGACCTCGGTCTTTTCCCTGACTGATTTCCATTTCTGCCTGAACTGGATCTATACCTCGGCTCGAATGCAATGACTCGCTCCCGGATCACATCTCCACTCTGGATCTCAGCAGGTGAGGCGACACCGGCAGTTACAACACTGACGGCGATTCGATCCTGAGCCTCCGGGCTCATCCAATTCCCAAGGAACACTAGCATCAAAACGATCCTATCGAACTTAGGATCATTCGACGCTGCTACACTAGTACCAACCTGCGGTGGTACTCTTACACTTGAGCCGGCCAAAGTTGACACTCTGCCACAACTACCTCGGGTACCGACCTTTGTCAGTGCATTATCTCGAGTCACAGAGGACATTGTCCTCTTATTAGGAGTTCTCAGCTCATGCTCGCTCATGGTTCAGTCTTTTCACTGCAACTCGACTTCCAAACCCACACTGGATTAGAAGATGAGCGATCCTCACACAACAAACAATTCTAGCATTCAGCTAACATAGACATGCACCAGCATGAATTTAAAGGCCTTTCCTACTAACTATCCCATGGTCATCGCTCCTTATCACTCCAATCTTCAACTTCGCTCTGATACCACTTAAACTGGATGTCACGCCCCGATTCTCGGGCACGCACACATCCTTCTCACTTGGTCGATTTTATAATGCGATATCCCAGGACAAAGTATCGCTGACCCTTTAATTTATTAAGCACATGCGAAAGCAGTTAAAATCCCCAGACAATAAAACGATGGGATAGAAAAGCAAGGCCATATTTTTCATATTGAAATTTATAATCAAACTTTTATACAAAACACAAACCAATTCATAACTATTCACTTCAAAAGGAATTCTCAAAAGAAGATAGACTCTCAGTCCATCCAGGCCATACTTAAGGCCCCTCTCGGGATTATCTTCTTCTTAAAAAAATCCTTCTCTTTAAGTTTCACCTCCGAGTTCTCCTTCTTAGACTCCTCCTTAGCTCCTCAGCGGGGTCCTGAAATGTTTTTCCCCAAACTGGGATGAGACTACGTCTCAGCGAGTTCTACCCCACTAAGCCCGATTAGTAAACCATTATACTAAGGCTGCCTAAACACGCATAGGTCAGAAAACGTACCTCAGCATCAGATCCCACCTACATGTCAGTATAATTCACAATAGGCACCCAAGCAATCATATCACCGATCGAAGCATCGATCAAATCGACCTAGTCGATTACAAGCCAATAAGACCACTCACGGTCCTTTTCAATTAGTAATTCAATCCACGACATCAAATCAAAGCAATGATCAATCGACCTAGTCGATTACATATCAGCCTGACCATTTCCCGGTCATTGAAGCTATTGCTATACAGTCTCAACTGATAAAACCAATCACCGAGCCACGTGCATTCTCCGAGGTAATGCATTAATTTACCGAGCCCACGTGCATTCTCCGAGGCGATGCATCAAGTCACCGAGCCCACGTGTCTCTTCAAGATGCCAAATGTACTCATTGAGACCACGTGCATTCTCCGAGGTAATGCATCAAATTGCAGAGCCCACGTGTCTCTTTTAAGATGCCACACTTAATCACCGAGCCACATGCATTCTCCAAGGCGACATCTTAGTCGTCCGAGCCATGTGCATTCTTGAGGTGATATATCTAATCATCAAGCCCGTGCATTCTCCAAGGCGACGTACTAATCATTGAGCCACGTGCATTCTCGACGATATACCAAATCACCGAGCCCCGTGCATTCTCGAGATGATGTACTATTCACCAGCCACGTGCCTTTCATGATGATTCATCCCATTTCTAAAGTAATTATCCACAATTAAATCAATTCAGCACAAATTAAAGCTCAATTAAATAAGCGGACTGCGCCCACTGACGATCAGCACGAGATTTAGGTCGTCGGCCATCTCAAACTTAATTTCCGAAAAATAAATAATTAATTAATTAACTTCGAAAATTAATTATTAAATATTAAAAATTCCGTTTAGCTCAAAATAAGGCCCAATTAAATAAACGGACTTCACCACGATCATCAGCATAATATTTCCGATCACGGGCCATCCCAGTTGAATTTTCGGAAAATAAATAATCAATTAATTAATTTCGAAAATTAAATAATTAATATTAAAAATTCGATTTAGCTCAATTTAAAGCCCGATTAAATAAATGGACTTCACCACGGTCATCAGCATAATATTCCGATCTTGGGCCATCCAAGTTAAATTTTCGGACAATAATTAATTATTTAATTTAATTCCGAAAATTAATATTTAAATACCAAAAATTCCACTTAGGCCCGAATCGTCAAATTGAAGCCCGATTAGGGGTCGGAAAATTCCCGAGATACTCCCAATAAATAGTAGACCACGTGTACTTGTTAGTTGCACAATCAATTTATCTAAATCGCATCACAATTGACTAATAATTGCTAATTTATTCTAATCTAACAACCTAAACATAATTAATTAAAACTAAACCAACCTTAAGCATAATTAGCCAACTAATCCAGGATTAGTGAGATTACTCACCAAATCGCGTGCAAATCGGATCAATCCGACGGGGGCGACGCGAGGAACAAAACTTCCGAAAGCACGGCTCGGGTTCGGGGCTCGGAAACGGCCTAAAACGGGCCCGAACCAGCTGGAAACCCATTTCGTGGGTTGCGGTTCAAGGCTTGCCGGAGCTAATCCGGCGGCTAGGGCGGCGAGGGAAGGCCGGCGGAGGGCGAGGGGGACGCCGGGGGGCTGCGAGGTGGCCGGACGGAGGTAGGCACTGGCCGGAGGTAGCCGGATTGAGCTGGACAGTGGCGAAGCAGGGGTGAGGTCGCACAGGGGAGGACGGCAGCGAGCGGCGGACACGGGGGCGTGCGCGGCGTGCACGGGCGGCGGTGCGGCGGCGGGACGGGCGGCGACGGCTTCGACGAGCTGCGGTCTCCGTGCCCTTGCAACTTCCGCTCAAGCTTCTCCTTTTTGGTTTCGCACGAAGGAGAAGAAGAAAAGAGAGAGAAGGAGTCGGTCACATGGGGTTGTGAGGAAAGAAAGAGGAGAGAGAAGAAGAGATAAGTGAGAAAGAAAAGGTTTGAAAAGTCAAAGTGAAAAAGAAAGAGAGAGAAGCCAAATTGAATTTGGCAAGGGGATTCGGTTGGTGGGGGCTGGCTACGCACGAAGGAGAGGGGAGAGGATAGAGAGAGAGAGAAAAGGGAGAGAGAGAAAAGAAATTCAAAAATCATATTATTCTTATTTTTCTTTTCTCTTTCCCTTTTTAATTCTTTTCGGGCTTCAAATTTTCTTCCGATAATTTCTTTCTTGAAATTTCGGACTCGTCAATAAATTGACGAACGATGAGACAGGATCCTAAAAATAAGAATTATGACGTGCTTAAAATTCGATTCCCGAAATCGAGTTCAATTTCGTGGTTAAAAATCAATCAGACGTGATTTTAGTCCAATCCAACAAATTGAGTAGCTTTTAGGGATTTTACTGCAGATACATCCCTTAACGGCTTCACTCAATAGGTTAGTTAACTCGTGAGTGATCAGCTCAGAGAAAAAGGACCGTAAACACATCGACGAAATGCCCATTTCACTTTATCGAAACGGGGTCGAATTTCAGGATGTCACACTTTTATTTACTTAAACCAGATGGACATCATTCAGCGGTACATCAAAATGCCGTAGTCTCCTATACTCGGCTATACTTCAAAAGATGACCGACATCTCCTCCAACAATCGTATACTTAAGGTCCATTGATCAGTGTCAGCGTCCAACAGTTCCTTCCTTTGCTATCCTCCTCTTCGCGGTCATATCCAACCACTTGATCCATCTACCAGTGGCAGTGACAGTAGATGTATCTTATCTAGTCTGAAATGTTAGTCCCCAAAAAGGGTGAGTACAACCACTCGGCAGGTAAAAGATCCATTAAACTATTCAATGCATCAAACTGAACAATCATGGCATCATAGAGTACATATAGTTCATACATATCAAACATATCTCACCTTTTAATGATGCATATTACGTCAAAATAGTCATATGTGCATATACCATCATGCACTTGTATTTATATCATCAAGCAGCCATGCATAAATCACCATGCAACGTGCATATACCACCATGCACTCATATCATCCATGCTATCAAGCATACATCACCATGCAGTCGTGCATATATTACCATGCAGTCATGCATATCTTGCCATGCCATCGTGCATATATCACCATGATTCGTATCATCCATGCTATCAAGCATACATCAACATGAGATCCATTCAAGCCTTCATGATCACATTCTCAATGTCAAATAGCATCAATTTATTTTCATAAGCAGATCATGCATCATGCCATATGCATACACTCGTGCACATGATTCACTTTCAATTCTTATCTTTCACGAGGATCTCATCAGTTTTTCTTTCCAGGGATCAATGTTTGCATCCCATAATTTATCGCTCGCATCCAACCTGGCATCGCAAGGAACCTTCGGCACACACCTCCGGGCATCTGGCACCCCCACATTACGGGCATCTCGTATCCCAACTAGCATAATGAGGAATCTCCCCGGCACACACCTCTAGGGCTTCCGGGATTACGTACCGATATACCACCAGGCATTCCCCCTGGAATTACGTACCGTATACCACCGGGCATCTCGAAACTCCTGAGGACATCCGGCACCCCAACATTCCGGGCATCCTGACACTCCCAGGGCATTGTTTGCTCACACCTCCGACCGTCTCCTCATTCATCATAATTCATATTCACATTCGTGTCTCAATATCAACATGGCACATGATGTGATGGCAACAAGGTCTATTTCAACTTTTGACATTATGTACCATGCTATATGATATCATATATGCAACATAATACATCACATCACATGAAACAAGTTCTTTTTCTGAAAATATATGAATGTTCGGACGAAGCATCATACACAATTCCGAAAATACTTCCAATTTAATGCATAACCGGACTCCAAAAATTATGAAATTTTGATAGATTATAAACAACACCTAAAGGTAGTTATCTCGTAGATACATTATGCCAACAGAACTCTACAAGATTGAGTACGATCCATGCATTGCAGATTTCGAAATTTGAACGATTCTGTTTGCACAGTTTCAGAAATTTTTTTGATTAAATACCCAAATAAACTTCAAAAATTATGAAATTCGATCATGTGATGGTCAAGACATAAAGGCAGATATTTCATGAAAAACACTACACCAAAAGAATCTCATACAAAACGGTATAGACCACGCATTGCAACTTACCAGATTCGAACACATCAGATTGCACAGTTTTAGAAACATTTCCGATTAAATACCCAAATGACCTTAAAAAATTATGAAATTCGACTATGTGATAACCAAGACCATAATTTAGATACTTCATGAAGACTTCAAAGTCATATTCGTCCTAGGTAATTAAATATGGACGGTTGAAACCCCTGTTCCTAGTACCGAAACTTCCAGATCTAGTCTTTCCAAAGAATAACGATTTCACCAACCTATATTTGTTCATTTCCTCTAAAATTTTGATATGTTCTACCTCAAGAAGTATAATACAACTTTCATTAAGGGATCAAAGCGATATTTTCACAAGAAGGTTACTTTATGGACCACGAAATCTCTAAAGGTCAGTACAGCGAATTCCAGATCTAACTCCTCCAAAGAAAAATCATTTCCCAACCAATAATTGTTCGTTTTGCTTCAAATTTTAGTATGTTATTCTACAAGGTGTTCTCTACAACTTTCATCAAGAGGACAAAGCAAGATTCCAACTAAAAAGTCACATGCAACACACAAACTCACGGACGGTCGGACTGGTCTTTCCGAAATCAGCATGCATGACCAACGAATCTCTCTTCAAAGCTCCGAAATCTCATCCCATCTACCACAACCAAGACTTACCATCTACTACACATACACACAGCAATGCAAGGGGTAGGTTTAGGATTTCACTTGCCTCAAATTCGAAGGAAACACAGCAAGACAAGGCAGGGCGAGGCGGCGAATGAACGGCGGCGTCGAACTCCTCCTTCTCCCTCTCTCTCTTCCTCTCTTCCTCTCTTTCTCCCTTTCTCTCCTCTCTCTCGGCACCTAGACCGACCACCCCCTGCCCCCTTTTCCTTTTGGTTGAAAAGAAAGCTTGCATGCATCCTCATTTTGCATGGGGGACACTTGTTCCCAAGAAGGAGACAAGTGTCTCCCTTGCCGAAGACACTTGGAGGAGGCCATTCGGCTCCTCCCCCCACCCCCCCTCCATGTGTCGACAACCACATGGCTCTATGGGCCGGGCCTCTTGGCCCACTTTAGGCCCAACACACTTGGGCCTAAAGTCCAAACTTAAATGGCCCATATTTATTTTTGATAATCCATCTTAATCCCACTTATACAAGGTACCAAATTACAAATTTAAATGGCCATAATACTTTGTAACATAGTTTAATAAAATCCAACTTATAAAATTCATGGCCAAAAACATAATTTCCTCATCAAATAAAATCCTTGGTCTCACATGGACATAGGATGCGTTTCCAACAAAATAATTATCCATTTATATAAATACCAGATCATTCTTATTCACTTGGCCATAAATCTTGAAATCATAAATCAATAAACTCCTACTTATAAAACACATGGCCATGAGTTTTTTTTTTTTGTTTTTTTTGGGATGCCATAGTCAAGAAGAATGGCCGTTTGCACACTTTATAGAAAGTGATTTTTATACAACTCATCACGTGGGCCAGGCATCTAGGAGGCACCAAGTCTACCTCGAACAAATGTCTTTGATGCAGTCAACTTTTTAATTGTCACATTATGTGATGGTTGCAGTTAATGCAGATAACGGATTTTTTTGTTTTCAAAACTTGAAAGAATGTCAGGTTTTCTCTCTCGCCTTGTAGAGTTTCCCACTTCCTTGTGGTAGATCTTCTTCGCTAACAAACCCTCATACCCAAATTTGATTTCTTCGGTTTGTCCGTCAGTACGTTTCATCAATCGATTTTTTCTCCCTTGAATTTCAGTTTCCAGTCATGGTTTCCGTTCTCGACTTCCTCCGATGTATTGTTTCTTGGTTCCACCCATAATTCTCTTCCATTTCCATCTCGCAATATGTTATCTCATCTTCCTTTCCATGCTCGACATCAATGGACGCTTTCCATCTGAGTACCTTTACCACATCTTTCCAACTACTTTACAGGAAATCGTTCATTTCTTGTGATAGTGGCCTTTTTCCTTTCAATTGTGCTTAGCAGAGCTTCATCTCTTCTTTTCCAAGACATGCATGCAGATGGCATCCTCAAGTCAGGAAGGAGATGCACGCCTCGCCGCTCTCTGTACCAGATTAGGTCGCCTTTAGTCCCCGCAAGAGGTTGAAGTATGGGACGAAGCTGCTCCAGCAGAGACATTGGCAGAATGTCAATTAATTTTGGTTGGTAAAATACTCTCTAATCCGTCTATCAATCTACTAGCTTTTCAGAATACTATGCAACGAGTTTGGCGTAATGATAAAGTCGAAATTACTCAATGCGAAGAGAAAGTATATATGTTTAAGTTCAAATCGGTAGCAGAAAAACAGCGGGTGTTAGATAATAGTCGTGGCTGTTCTCACATCACCTTGTTATCTTGAAGCCCTGGCTACCAAATACCCCACTTCATTACTATGACTTCAATACTTGCGCCTTCTGGGTGCAAATCTTTGGCCTTCCTATTGAGCGTTGTACAGAGGAGATGATCAGCAGAATTATGCGGAATCTTGGTAAAGTGCAGCAGGTGAAGCTTGAAGGCCGAGAAGATACGACGCTACGGGCAGGTAGGGCTCGTGTCGAACTTAATTTGCAAAAACCCCTACATCCAGGTAAGCTTATCCGATTAGAAGGTAGGAATATATGGCTGGATTTCAGATATGAACGATTATCCCACTTTTGTTACTCATGTGGGGTTATCGGACATTATGCCATGTATTGTCCCACTATACCTTATGATGAGTTGCAACAGGATGGGAAAGATAAATTCTCCTATGGTCACTGGTTACGAGCTGATGTTAAGGAACATAGTCCATATTGGCGTGCTTTCTATGAGGAAGATACTATCCATGAAGGAGTTGAGGAGGTCATACCTGAAACTCCGCAGCACTCACACCTTCTCTTACCTAGTACTCCTCTGGTTCCAAACCAGCCACAAACTACTATGGAGGTTTGTTTACCTTCGCATATTGTACCTCCTTCCGCTCCACTTAATCAGCAAGTTCCTCATGCTGATTGTCCAAGAACAGAAATCGTGCAACAGCAAAAATCCCCTGTACAGGTACAGTATTTCAGTAGCACGAACATTGAGGCCAGCTCTTCAAAAGTAAATAAAGTAAAGACACATAGAATCCCTCCTAAGACTACTCCACTCAAGAAGGCCAAAAGATATGCTTCTTATGAATCGCGTCCTTATGTCACAGCAGAGTTTGATGATTCACATCTCATGGACAATCCAATTTATGAGACTGACAAGGCAGACAACTGGGCTGTGGTGGCTTGCCCTAAAAAGCCACCAGAGGACAAATGAAACTACTTAGTTGGAACTGTCAGGGTCTGGGCAATACCCTGACAGTTCAAGCACTTAGGGCCCTCGTGGCTCGAGAAAGGCCTGACATAGTGTTTTTGATGGAGACGAAAAACCAGAACATAGTAATCCAGAAAATTCAGAGGAGGCTGAAATTCCCTAACTCTTTTGTGGTAAGTCCAGTGGGTTTGGTTGGAGGAATGGTTGTTTTCTGGAATGATCAGGTGCATTTATCTATAGAGAGACATACTGCCAACTTTATCGACTTGTTATGCACAACTAATCCAAGAGGAAGTCCGATGCGAATTACCTGTATCCATGCGCCTGCGGTTTATCATCATCGACAGCAGCTGTAGGAAGATTTGAGATAGATCAGCTCCTATAATAACCTGCCATGGATGTGTATTGGCGATTTTAATGAGATAATGTACCACTGGGAAAAGGTTGGAAAAAAGCTAGCTGATTCCTATAGGATGCAATCCTTTCGATCATTTATCAACAGTTGTTCATTAATGGACGTTGACAGTAAGGGCTGTGCTTTTACTTGGGTGAATAACAGGGCAGGGGATCATGCTGTCAAAGAACGTCTAGATAGATTATTATGTACTATGGAGTGGAGGGTTTCTTACCCTACAGCCGAAGTCTTCGCTCTTCCTGCAATTGCGTCTGACCACAGTCCCCTCTTACTCATCACTGACGGTCCCAGACAGAAGCGTTGTAAATCCTTCACTTTTGAAGCTTTTTGGACCCAGCATTAGCAGAGTAGACAGGTCATCGCAGATGTTTGGGAGTCTTCACCACTCCAGCATGCATCCCTTGATCGAAAGCTTCGACTAGTCTCTACAGTACTTGCCAGATGGAGTAAATCTACCTTCTCACATGGCCGTGACAGGATTAATCTGTTACAATAGGAACTCCAACAAATTATGAATCGACCAAGCCATAACTATGATCAAACAACAAGA
The DNA here is from genome assembly GCA_016097615.1 of Eucalyptus dawsonii. NCBI lineage: Eukaryota > Viridiplantae > Streptophyta > Magnoliopsida > Myrtales > Myrtaceae > Eucalyptus > Eucalyptus dawsonii. Next base: position 8,284,168 of record CM027873.1, read on the forward strand.
AGAGCAATATTGGGCGATGAGGTCGCGCATTAACTGGTTGAGGTAGGGGGACAGGAATACAAAGTTTTTCCATTCGACGACAGTACAAAGAAGGCAATTTAATCGTATTACTATGCTTCAGGATGAAACTCAGAGATGGATTCGAGATCCTACTCAACTGAAGAACTTGACAATGGATTACTTTCGAAATCTATATCAGTCAGCAGGCCCACGTGATTATCTCCCTATTCTGACACAGGTTTCTTCAGTAGTTACAATGGAAATGAACCAGGTTTTAATCGCTGAGGTTTCTCGGGAAGAAGTGAAAAATGCTACCTTTCAATTGGGGGCAACAAAGGCCCCGGGACCGGATGGTTTTAATGGTTTATTCTACCAAACTTATTGGGACATAATCCAAGATGATATATTTACCTTTGTGCAGAATTTCTTCAGAACAGGAGTGCTGCCCCCAGTTTTAAACAGAACGCTCATTGCTCTAATTCCAAAAGTCCCGCATCCTGAAAGGTTAGATCATTATCGTCCCATTAGCCTCTGTAATTTTATTTACAAAATCATATCCAAGATCTTAGCAAATAGATTAAAACCTTGGTTACCTGAGTTGATCTTAATGGAACAGAGCGCTTTTGTAACTGGTAGACAAATCCAGGATAACATCTTGGTTGTTCAAGAAGTCCTACACCAATTGAAAACCAGGGTAAGAAAGAGAAAGTTTCAAGCTATTTTAAAGCTGGATATGAAAAAGGCATACGATCCAGTTGAATGGGATTTCTTGGAGGCCTATTTATGCAAGCTCGGTTTCCATACCAATTGGGTGAAATGGGTAATGCAGTGCATAACGACGGCTTCTCTTAGTGTCAAATTCAATGGACAACCGTTACCCTATTTTCAACCTACGAGAGGCCTCCGCCAAGGCGATCCTCTCTCACCATATCTATTCATCCTGGTGGCTAATGTTTTATCAACCCTCATCAAACAAGCTGTCGACATGGGAAATCTTAAAGGAATTCAGTTCAACAGGTGCTGTCCTACCCTTTCTCACCTTTTTTTTGCCGATGATGCAATATTTTTCTTAGATGGAAGTCTACTTGAATGTCAAAATTTTGCCAATATCCTGCAACAATATTGTCTAGCTACCGGACAAGTGGTGAACAGAAACAAATCTGGCCTTTTTCTTAGCAGAGCCTGTCCTAATCCCTTAAAGCAAAATCTGGCCTGTGCATTGAGGGTGCCATTGATTGAAAAAACTGGCAAGTACTTAGGGATACCTTCTGATTGGGGAGTTTCTAAGAAGGATATGTTTGCTTGGATACTAGGAAGGGTTAGTGCCAAGTTGGCGGGGTGGAAAGAACAGCTTCTATCAAAAGGGGGGAAGGAAATACTGCTGAAATCTGTGGTGCAGGCCTTACCAAACTATGCTATGTCAATCTTTAAAATTCTGGTTTCTATATGCAAATCTATTGAGCAGAAAATAGCACAGTTTTGGTGGCAAAATAGTAGTACTAAATCGGGCATACACTGGAAAAGTTGGGAACTACTTCAAGAAAGAAAGGAACGTGGAGGGCTGGGTTTTCGAGACCTACTTACTCTTAACAAAGCACTCCTTGGTAAACAGGCTTGGCGACTAGCTCACTGCCCTTCCTCCTTGTGGAGTCGAGTGTTTAAAGGTTTATACTTTCAATCTACTGATTTTTAGCATGCACCTAGAGGTTCAAATCCGTCATGGGGCTGGCAAAGTTTGCTCTTAGGTCGAGACTCCATCTCAGATCAAATTCAATGGTCAGTCGGGAACGGCCAAAGCATCAACATTCGAAATGATAAATGGTTAGCTAGAGGAACTCTAGGCGGGCCAGCAAAAAGAGGGGAGCCTGAAGTTGAAAGTTTTATAAAACAGAATCCCACCACATGGAATGTCCATCTTCTTCAACAAAGTTTTGATGAGCAAATTATTCAGGAGATTCTTACCATTCCTCTTAGCTCAACTATGGTTTCTGACAAGATTATTTGGAAAAGGACACTTACAGGAGATTATACGGTTAAAAGTGGCTATCAGTTTATTAAAGAACATGCTCCTAAACATCTTACCAACTCTACATCCACATCCCCTCCCATCCCAAACCCTGTTTGGCGCAAGATTTGGCACCTACAGACTGCCCCCAAACTTAGAATCTTTCTGTGGTCCCTTTGCCACAATGCGCTTGCTACAAGGGAAAACCTATACAGAAGACACATCCTCCCCAACCCAGATTGTCAGTTATGTCAAACTCATCTCCCTGAAACTGCCGAACATTTATTCCTTTATTGCCCACAGATTTAGGGCCTTTGGTCCCATCCGAAAGTGCGGATTAATATTTCAACCAACAGCACACAATCAATGTCTACTTGGCTAGCAGATATATTGTTGCAGGATGTACAGGTACCTGAACCGGCGACAGTAGTAGCTCTCCTTTGGCAGATCTAGCAAGCGAGGAACCACTTCATCTTCCGCAGCAAACACTCAACTCACAAACAGATTGTAGATCTCGCTTTCACAACTGCAGAGAGTAATTGCATCAAGCAGAAGGACATAACATCTACAAGGCAGCAGGTTTCGCCTACCTCTCGGATTTGGGATCCTCCACCGCCAGGGACAATCAAAGTGAATATTGACGGGGCTTTCCCTATAGCAGATCATGCAGGTTCGGTGGCTTGTATTTGCAGAAACCACGAAGGTAATCTGATCGGTGGTTCCTCCCAAATCGTTCCTGCCTCATCTCCTCTGCAAATCGAGATTCGAGCCCTACATCAAGCCCTTCTTTATATGGTCGAGAAAGGGATGACAGATACTCACCTGCAGGTTGATTTTGACTGCTTGGTTATGGTAGAAATGCTGAACAATCACTGCTCGCCTCCATGGGACTGCCGAACCCTAATTGTCGAAGTAAAAGCTCTGCTTTCCCGATTTCCCCATTTGCGTCTGTCCTACTGTAGACGGGAAGCAAATTCCCTTGCTGACTGGGCCGCTAAGGCCTTTGCCCATGGCTTTTTGAACTCAAACTGGGCCTCATCACCTCCTCCAGTACTTCTGGATATGCTATGTATCGATTCCCTCACAATGGGTTGTAATGCTTTTCCTCCGTAAATAATATGCTTAGTATTTCTGACCAAAAAAAAACTCGAAAGAATGAGGTATGAAAGGGCAACATAGGGATGCTCACCCTTCTAGATGCATAATCGAGCCAACGACCCTATAAATTTGATTTTTGCGAGTCACTTGACCACTAGGTTATCATTTGATTTCCCCATGACATCAGAATTTAGGCATTTAGATCATTATGGCTCACCTCAACCTATGAAAGGGAAGACCCTAAGCCATAGACTATGGGACGGATTTTTAGAAACTGCATTTTGCTTATGATTTTCATCTTTTACTCTTGAAACTGAAAAGCCAGATTACGTAAGGGCGAGGCACTCCATGACCCACCATCAATTAAATATTAGTGAAAGAAGAATGACACAAGGCAACGGTTCATAGATAGAAGATTGAAGTGACCATGAGCAACCATCACTTAGTAGATCTCCTGAGAAAGAAAATGTGAAGTTCAAAATGAATTGAGGTTTGGATATCCCATCTTGTTGTAATACTACTTGAATGAAACTTTTCTTGTAAATAAGTGATGACTTCAAATCATTCTACTTGAATTTCAAGGGAAAAAAAAACAATGATAATAAGTTTTTACTCATATTCATATTGTATAATGTTTTTTTTTATGCCGTTCAAAACAAAAAATGCCCTTAATCTACATATTTAAGTGAAAAATGGGTTTTATCTCACTTTTTGACTTCCCATTTAGTAGTCAGTTACGTATTACTTTAATATTTTAATGTAATTTCACTTGAAAGAGAACAATGGAAAACAGGCCAAAGAAAGAGATAATAGACAAAAGAAAAGGCCTATCATATTTCATCGTTACTGTAGTGCAACAACTAGTTTCATCCTTCTCTTAACTTCTTCTTTTATAATTTTGAATAAATGTTTGTTTAATCATTGAAATAATAAGAAGATATTATTTTATGTTTGCTTTTTGGAAAAGAATTATAACAATTAAAAAACATGACTCTGAATATTTCATCGCTCCATACAATTAAAATAGTCTTGTTACTATCGATTATGAGAACTATTTTGTTTTTGTTTTTGTTTTTGAAGGCCAAGCTATCGTCTGTTCCATTTAGTTGCTTTCGCTTTTATGCAAGTAATCTCTTGACTTTTTGGGCTATCATTCAAGCGACAATTTCAATATGGAAAAATCAAAATAATCTTTTTTGGATCAATTATTAGTATTTTTTGTGAAAATAAAGGAAATGTTTAAAACAGAAAAGGGGATGAAATTGGCCAAAACACGTGCTGGGTCCGGGCTTGACATGTGGGTCGGAAAGGCCAGGCCTGCCCAGCTCGACACGCAAGGCACATAAGTTGTGCTTGACGTGACACGAGAAGGCGTCGAGCTTGGCATGCCCTACCAAAGCCTAAGCACATGCCAATTATCAATTGAAAATGATATCTTCTTCAGGTTTATCTTGGTTTGAAGGAAACAATGTTCGTCACTGGCAAATCTACAACTCTCAAGACAATGTTTCTACTTGGAGAACATAGCATAGGTGTTATGCCTTCCACAGTCTGACACGAGTGTGACTCAGAAAGCCCAAAAGAAGTTCAGGAATTTTATTGCAGATGGCTATACACACTGCCATCGAAACGAAATGGCCGTGTACAAACTAAGATGACACTATGCCCAAATCCTACGTTCAGCACCTTATTTTTTTGTCAAGGAAGTGAAACTTGATCTTGTTGAGCTTAATCATGACAGTTCCATGTCCATTCTTTCCTCAGGCAAGTCCTTTGAGCATTCTAGTCCTAACTCTAGGATCGATAAGACTATGCTCTCGAGTTCCGAAAGTGTCAGATCTTCAAGATTCGTGCTAAGGAGTTCACTATCCACGATGTCAAGCGTTCTATTTGTAATCGCTGCACCTACCCATTGCCTCAAGCTCATATCTGCATCAAACATTTCACCAGTTGGCTTCTTCCTAGTAATCACTTCCAACAACAATATGCCGAAGCTGTAGACATCTCTTTTTGTCGAGACTTTTCCTTCTGAACCGTACTCTGCAAGCATCATAGTTTGTGAAATAAAAACATCAGCCATCGATCTTTTTTCTTTCTGGGACATAAGTAATAAGATCGAGAGGCAAGTGTTAATATATCTCTATTATATTGTACCATTATAATCACAATCAAAGGATTGAATTGCTAAAATTCAACAAATGTACCTAGAGCAATGTAACCAATCGTGCCGAGAGTTCGAGTTTGTGTTTCAATCTTGTTCTCAGCCAAAATCTTTGCGATTCCAAAGTCGCAGACTTGTGCAACCAGGTCCTCGTTTAGAAGAACATTGCTAGGCTTCAAATCGCAATGCACAATGGGTTCCAGTTGGCCATGGTGGAGATAATCGACTGCTGTTGCGACGTCGACCATTATCTTCACTCGTTGATGGATACCCAAGTTGTAGTTGTTGGAGTACAGCCACTTCTCCAAGCTCCCATTGGGCATGTATTGCAGCACTAGAGCTCTCATATTAGCATTCGTGCAAGAGCTAATCACCTTGACGAGATTTCGATGGCGGATCTTGCGAAAAACCTCGCATTCTATGTCAAAACTTTTCAAGGCGCCATCAATATGGAGATTCAGTACTTTAACAGTGACATCTATCCCGTTGGCCAGAGTGCCTTTGTATATAGAGCTAAAGCTTCCTGTTCCAAGCAAATTGCTTTCAATAAAGTTGTTAGTAGCCACGCAAAGCTCCCGATATGATATCATCGGGTGGTCAATTCTAGGCGAGTTCTGCACCGAAACTAGAGCTCTTTTACCAAGGTTCCCACACTTTCTAAGCAAGCAAATGGCAAAGACTAAAAGTACAACCGATACAATTGGCAACATAATGAATAGTAACCGGAGCTGCTTGTCCCTTGTTGATTTCTTTCCATTTAGTTTGCAAGGTGGGACTTGCAAAGTTGCATTTCCACAAAGTGCTTCATTCCCAATGAATGAGAGAGCCGAAAAGTTTTTAAAGGGCCCGCCATTAGGAATTTCTCCTGATAGCTTATTAAAGGACAAGTTCAAATTTTGCAAATATCTAAGTACTTCCATGGACTTAGGTATTGTGCCAGACAACTCATTGTAGGAGAGGTCGAGTAAATCCAATCCTTTGAGGTTGCCGATTGATTGCGGTATCGATCCTTGAAATAAGTTCCTTGACAAGTTGAGAGAAGCAAGGCTTTCAAACTCCTGGATGGAACTTGATATGGCATCGGTGAGTCGATTGCAAGAAAGATCGATGCTGCTTATAGCTCTCAGTTTCCCCATGCTAAATGGTAGCCCTCCATTGAAAGAATTGAGTGACAGATTGAGGAAGATGAGTTCCTGAAGGCTCCACAAACTAACTGGTATGACCGATGTCATGTTATTCGAACTTACGAACAACTTTTGAAGGCTGCTGAGGTTTCCAATGCAATTTGGGATCGATCTAGATATCCTATTTTACTGGAGCTGTAACTCTCCTAAACTTGTCAAGTTGCATATCTCGTCGGGGATCGGTCCGTCAAGATGCTTGTTATCAAGATATAGCCTTTGCAGGCTTTCTAGTCCTCCAATTGATGATGGGATGTTGCTGTCTATATTGTTATCGCTCAACGCTAGGAAAGTCAAGCTCTTCAAGAAACCTATTTCCTCGGGAATGCGACCTCTTATTTGAGAACCCCGAGCGAGTAGAATTTGTAAGGAACTGGAGAAGTTTTTGATAGATTTTGGAATGGAGCCACGAAGCGGGTTGTATCCCAGATCCAATCTTTGCAGCGATTGGCAATTTGATAAGGTAGAGACAAAATTGAGCTCTAAACCATAAGGCTCTCCTGTGAGCTGATTTGATGAAACCGCGAATCTCCTGAGGTTCTTCAAGTTGCCCAAACTCATGGGTATGGGTCCGCTGAGTTGATTTTTCACGGCACTGAAAATAATTAGGTTCGTAAAATTCGAAATATATTGTAGGATGTTACCGCCAAAGTGATTTTCTGTTAGATAGAGTGCTTCCAAATTTGGAAGGCTTGGTTCGCTACCCGAGAAAAGGTTTCCAGAGAGGGAATGTCCAAACTAATAACCCGTAGAGAAGAAACATTAAAAACCTCTTGAGGCACTTTGCCTGTTAGCAAATTATTCCCAAGGTCAAAATTTTCCAGATTGACCAACTTGCCAATCTCACTCGGAATGTCACCTCCAATATAGGTATGTGAAATGTCCAGGATGTGCAAGCTTGGCATGTTACCGATGGTTCGAGGAATTGTGCCTGTCAAGTTGTTATCACCAAGACTGAGCATCTGTAGCTTTTGCAAGCTATCCATGTCTCGAGGAATGCTTCCCTGAAAACGATTGAATGACAAGGACAACATGAGAAGCTCTTTGCATTAGGTTAGCATCTCTAGTGGCAGGCCATTGAGCTGGTTATCAGACAGTAAAAGCTTCTGAATGTTGGGCCAGTAGGAGCAAAGATCGGAGGGAAGACTTCCTGAGAGATCATTATACATCAAGTCGACAATGGTGAGCGATATATTGAAAAGTGTCAGAGGAATCGAGCCTGTAAGATTGGTCATGGCCAAATCAATGACCTACAATGTGGATATGTTGCTCAGGAAGCTTGGAATTTGACCTCGTAAGGGGTTGAGGCTAAGCAATAATACTTGCAACTTAGGGAAGGCACCGAATTCTCTTGGTATGCCACCCGTTAGCTTGTTCGCCATGAGTAACATCAAGTGGAGATTTTGGCACTGGGCTAAGTTAAGAGGAATGTTTCCTTCAAGCTGGTTAAATTGAAGGATGAGTTTCTTCAGGCGATGTAAATGACCAATTTCTATTGGAATCGTGCCATAGAAACTGTTGTTGTAAAGATCAAGAGAAACTAGGAAATAAAGATTGCCAAGGTAAGGAGAGAGTATTCCCTGGAGACCCATACCCGAGAGATTTAAAGCCGTGACTCTCTGGTTGCGGTTGCTGCAAATGACACCAATCCATTCACAAAAGTTTGCTTTGGCGGTCCAATTGCCGCCTTTGATCGTGTTTGTCGAGTCTATTTCGATTGCCGATTTGAAGTAGAGGAGAGCCACTTGATCAGTGAAATTGCTGGAACAGATGACAGGCTGAAACATCAATAGGGAAGCTAACATAATATCAAGAAATGCTATAAAGATGAACTATCTTTTGATTGCATCAATAGACGGTTCACTAATTAGGACCTATTCTTAGTATTTAATATCAAAGAGAACCAAATGATTGTCTCAATTTAAATAAACAGAAAAATGTAAAGAAAGAGTAACTACCAAACGATGCCCCACATGGGGTCTCTCTAGAAAAGCAGTTAGTGGCTATTCAATGTGAGGGACCTAACAAACTACATGATCCACATTTCAGATGTACTCCTAAGTTGAAATTTTGTTTAGAGTGTAAAAGCTCTCATATGATAATCCCAACTCATTTGCTTTATAGTTTTTAAAAGAATTCCATTCACAATACCCCACAAATTAACCTAAACCATAATCATGTGTTGAGATCTTCCATGAATGAGGGGAAGTTGGAGAACCCCTCAATCACGTTTGATTTGGTAAATGGCCCGTTCTTCATTTTACATGTACACACTTATTTTTTGTTAGGGAAATCCCTTATGATGTTTTGAAGATGACAAAATAAATCAAAGGCTACTAACATGTTTGATGGTTGAGTAATAGAATATGCAGATGATAGAACGTGTAAAAGATATTATCAAAGTCTATTCTTGGAAGAACCAGAAGACATACTCTATGTTGAAGCTGAACTAGAAGACAGACTCTATGCTAAAGCAGAATATATCCAGACTCAGATTGTAAAGTCTATGGCTCTTAGACTTTACATCCAGATTCGACATAACGTAACTCAAGTCCAATCATATAACGGCTAGTGATATGGTTTGGATTCCGCATCAAGATTGATTTGATTGACTCAATCTAATTGATTGGCGATTGGATCTTGAAGACAAGATCTTTCTATACGAAGGAGCTTTACTTATGGAAACCAAGATTCTGTTTGTATGGGCGATTGGAATCATTTTGGGATTCTATCTTTGTCACTCAACGGCTACCAAATCTTCTAGATACAGAGCTGTTCAATGGGTATATTGGAAGACGATTCTCTAAGATATTGTCCAACGGGTAGTTTGGAAATAGATGAGTATTTAAGGAGATGAAGAACCGATGAGCAAGTAAGAGACAGAGCGTAGAATTTATAATTCCAAAGTTTGAGCGACCTTCGATCATATACTTGTCTTTGGAGAGCTTAAACGTTTTTGATCGTGAGAGAAATACCAAAAGAGTGACTTAGTGAGATAGTGTGATCTACTAAGTGTTTGCACTCAAAGTTGTAATCTCTTATTGATTGCATAGTGGAATCCAGCCAAGAAGGCTGTTAGCGTGGGAGAGTGGACGTAGGCTTGGATTAAGCCGAACCGCTATAAACCTTGTGTTCTTATTTTCTTCCTTAACTTATTTATTTTGCTCAAAGTTTATTTTATTCCGCATATATTTGCCAAGGTTTATTTTAAACACCTATTCACCCCCTCTAGGTGCTCGTATTAGCTTTCACAATTGGTATTAGAGTCAAGTGCTCGGTTTATAAAAGTGTCTTTACTTTTAAGCTAAAGATCTTTTATGGCTAGTATCTTGGCACCAGGACTTATGGAGGGACAAAGCAACACAAGGCCACCATATTTTGATGGAAAAGAATAGAACGTGTGGAAGAACAAAATGAAAGCATTCCTAAGATCCAGAGATCCCTTGCAATGGGATGTCGTGGAAAGAGGAATCAACCCATTGCTACGTCTACATCAAATAAGAATGGCAAAGACAAAGAAACCAAACTCCCCGTTCCTATGTCTCGGACGGAGTTGTCCAAAAGAGAAGTGCTTGATGCAAAAGCTATTTATTCTTTATATTGCGCTTTGTCTCCTACTGAATATAACAGAATCTCTTTAGGTGAAACAGCAAAAGAAGTTTGGGATAAACTTCATGTTACATATGAAGGGACGATCGTGTAAAAGAGACAAAATTAAACTTCCTGCTTGGCAAATATGAATCATTCAAGATGAAGCAAGGAGAGTCGATTGGAGATATGTTCAGCCGTTTTACAGAAATTCTAAATGGTTTAGCATATCAAGGTCAGCAAATTTCTACCCCGATGAAGGTCAACAAACTCTTGCGAGGTCTCTCAAAAGATTGGAACCATGTCAAGACTCAGAGGATTATGCCACTATCCGTTGATGAATTGATTGGCACTCTTCAATCCTACGAAGTGGAACAAAACAACAGTGAAGATCCCGAAGGTAACAACTCCATTGCTTTAATATCTAACGCTGTTTTTGATGAAACAGATTCAGAAAATGACATGGACGACGAAGAACTTGCTTTTATGATCAAGAAATTCAAAAAGCTAAGTAGAAAAGGAAGGAAATTCGATGGAGGAAGTCAATACAAGCATAATGGCCAGAAAAGAACGATGAAAAAAGATGATGAGCAAGAAAATATATGCTTAATGGTACATTCAGAATCTGAGTCTGATTTAGACACAGACTCAGAATCAAAGTCTGACTCGGACACAGACTTAGAATCCGATGAGGAAATCGAGGTAATGTCACGACCTCTTTTTTTTCCGTCCGGAGGAAAAGGAAGAAGGTTTAGGGGTATTTGCCTAAAGAAGCGGACCAATGGCCTTAAATTAGGCGCGGGCTCTCCCAAGCCCATACCTCGCGCGGCGTTGGATTTCATATTTCAATTATTAACAACCTAAATATTTCTAGGAGTCGCCACTAGCCTATTGGGGTCGGCTAGAAACCAATCGAGACACGGGAGTGGTGTCTTGATTCCTACGCAACCAGAGATTTCTAGGAACGGGGACTTGTTTACGCCAATGTTTCTATTAGCGCCCTTGCGGTACCACTAACTTGGAAAGTTATTTATCTAAATGGCCACACATTCTTGATTACCAATTATAATCTTTATGAAACCACTAAGTGTCCATGCAAATATTTTTTTAGTTTTTTTTTTAATGTCTAGACTAATCCTAACATAATTTAGAAGAGAAATTTACACTCAAATTAATGAAAAGCGGCGCGTAAGTAAACATCCAAGAAATTGAAATAACTTGAAAATAAACGCGGAAAAGGTAAACTCGATACAAGTCGAGCAAATAATATTACATGGCCTTGTTATCACGCCCCGGGACAGGACCCCCATGAGCAAAATGAGAATTCAAATATGCATGAAATTACTCTATATGCATGAAATTACTTTAAATAGTTTTAATCTACGCAGAATGGATTATTTACAAAAATGGTTATAAAATATCAAAATAGCATTAAATTAGGAAAATGACCTTTTAAAATTAGGAAAATTTCATATATGTCATTTATATCCTAATTTGATGCTATCTAACATTTTTTGATATTTTTGAAATTTTCATATTTTTCTCTTTTTTTAATTATTATTTAAAAAAATAATAATAATAATTCCTTAAACCGATCTATGCTAACATGGAGTAACACAGCACATGAATATCACAATAATCAAGCTCAAATCGACCATTTCAAGATCGAAGCTTAGTTTGGGCATTTTGTCGAACACTTGGTGTACATTAAACTAGCCCCAATAGCCTCCTCGAGCCATGTTTGCAGCCTTCAATCTCCACTCATAAGTAATCTCATGTGGAACTAAAGTATTAAGATTATACTACCACATGCAAAGAACAAGATTAGATAGAAATCATAGCTAAAAACACACTAGAACCAAGCTAAAATCATCCTCAAATACACAGATTTGAACTGATTTTGCAAATCTGGGTTTGAACCCAAGTCAAACAAACAGGTTACATGCCCATATTCAAGCCCCGACACTCATCGCATACGAGATCTAAAGGAAACATTACTTGATCCGAGTGAAAGTAGGTAACATGAGCTTTCAAATGCAATAAACATCACAGAGAATGACCCACCGAACAACATTAAAATGACCTCTCCAAGAAGCACACATGCAACACTCTTGAATAGATTTCAAACACTTAGAAAAATTTCAACCTCAGAAATCAGTTTTCCGGGCTGGTTTCCGTCTTGATTTTCATGATCAAAACATGCTCAAACTCAAAAATACGTACATCTAGGATGCTTACCTTACTTCCTAGTTTCCTTTTCGAGTGGTTCTTGGCCAAGGAAACTGAGAAATTGTCCTCTGGAAGCTCGTGGAAGTTGGCTTCTTCAACTGGAAATGAGATTTGCAGAAAAGAAGAACTGACAACGAAGGTTTCCGTTAACCTCTAAAATTAGACTTCAAGACATCTTTTGTTGGAAAAATTGACACCAAGCCAAACTATATGTATTCTAGTTTGGGGTAGAAGTCAATATTTTCCTCATTTATTTCTCAACTTTCTCAAAAACATTGCCTTTTCCTCACTCGTGACCAACTGGGCTCAACACTTAGAAAAATTTTCGGTGTTTCCTGGCCCGCCTGGAGGGTGTTTTTCGGGGGGCTTTAGGAGGCCTTCCCGATCTCCATTTAGGACGTACGACCTATGGATGGAAATATATTTGAGTGAAGTTTCACTCTCTAGTAGAAGGTTTTGGCTAATTTTGGCCGAAGGGTTGTGAAAATCTCACTTTTCTCTCAAAAGGTTCATCTGGAATTTCTGGGTTTGCTTTTCTGGAGTTGCTTCTGAGGGCCTCTTTGGGGAACGATTCCGAGCTCTTCTCTCCTCTCTCTCGTCCCTTTCTCTCATGCCCGAAAAGACCTTGCTTCAGTGATCTTATCCCCCGAATTAAGGGATTTTTGGTCAGACTTTTGTCCACCTACCAAGCCTGTCAACATGGCTACTTCACCTACTCTTCTGACTTAGCCAATTTTTTAACTTCTACAGTTGTTGAGTGTGCGGAAGTTGCTGCGACTTTCCCGTGCTTTTAGCAGCTTATCCCTGGCAAATTTTCGTCCACTTGCACTACTATATACAGTCTTTCAGCACGTGCAAAGATCGAGCTAAATGGACGGCTGAGTGGGATATGGTGGGGCCACCAATATGGCTACTTAGCAGCTCCGAATTAAGATTTGATCGTGGACTGAGATTTGGCAGCTGGTTTGGGTGCTTTAATCCATCACTTTGGCTGTGGTTTTTGATCAATTAGCAAGTTCATGTATAGTAGTTTAAGATCTCGACCAAATTTCGCAATTGTACCTACCCAATTTTGCAAAAAAGTCCCTCAAAGTTGGCCATTTTTTATCCGAAAATACCCAATTCAATACAAATGTGGTCTTTTTGGCTCAATTTGATTGATTCTACTTGGCTCAAATTCAATTTCAACTTAATTGATGGCCAAGATGATGATTTAAGGGCTCGGGCGCAAATTTTGCAAAATTTGCGAATTGGTCTGTCGACTTTTGGAAATTGCATTTTGGCCCCAACTTGTCATTTGAATTCCAATCTGACCTCCTAGGCTTGGCTAGTCACATTTAGATCGTTGGCCCCAACTTGCTCTCTCTTTTTCTTTTTTCTTTTTTCCGATTTCTTCTTTTCTTTTTTAAATTATTATTTTTTTTTATAGGAAAAACATCTTTCATTTAAAACACGATATTAAACACCTAGATAATCTATATGCCGGAATGAAATATTTTTGGGCAAAAATTAGGTGTCAACAGGTAAGCAATTCAAAAATTCCTCTCAAAGTTTCAAAGTATATAAATGAGCTTTCCTCAAATCTCAAATCTTCTCTTAAAAGGATCTCCGAACTTACAAAGGAAAATTTTCGGCTTAGGCAACATGATCTTTCTCAAAAAGAAAATTTTGAAATTTTGCAAAAAATTTTTCTACAAACAAAAGAAAGTCAAGATTTACTTGTCAAAGAAAATGATTCTTTGAAGAAAGAATTTTCAAATATTTCGACAAGATTTTCAAATGGATCAAAAACATTAGAGCATATCCTTTCTATACAAGTTCCTTACTATAATAAGTCGGGACTTGGTTTCAATAAGGAAAATGATTCTCTAATTGATTTTCCTAAGTCAAGGAGAGACTTAAACAAAGACCTCCAAAGACATTTTACAAAAATCATTTTCAAAAAGTATTTGTAAAACCTGTTGGTCGAAATGCCCTCAAGTGTTCAAATTGTGGAGATTTGGAACACTTTGAGAAAGATTGTCCTAAAGTCTGGAAATCTATTAAGAAAGATTGGATAAAAGCAGCATATTCTACTAACTCTCACGGACCCAAGAAAAAATGGGTACCAAAGAAAAGATGAGTTATTTTTGCAGGATATAAAGAAGAAAGAAGAAAGAGGATTTGGTAAGGAATTTTTTATTCTCAATTTGATTTGAGTACATAAATACAAAAAATTCTCATTATGATTGATATTTGATATATCCTTGATTGATTCGGATTTTATAATGATCATATTTATTGAGGAAAGAATCATGTGATTCATTTTTGTGTTTTAAGATTTGATTTAATACGTGTGATTATTTGAGATAATTCAGATTATTTTGTCTAATTTTATACTCTCAGATTTAGTCATATTTTGCAAAGTGAAAATCTGTTTTACATGATGATGCAAGATATTCTTAGATATTCAAAGATTTTATTCTCTCTGTTTTTATCATACTATGACTAAGTGAGAATTTAATTTTCAAAATATCATTATGCATAATATTCTTTCTTTGAATACTTTGTTACGATGAATTAAGAAAGAATATTTGATTATGGAGATTTTCTATTTTACTCTAACGTCATGGAATGATCCAAATTAATGGATACCAAAAAGGAAATGAGTTGATTGCAGGAAATTCAATAAGGCAATAATGATTGCAAATCTATGCAGATTTTGGTGCAATAAGAAAAGAATCTCAGGCGAAGATTGGTAATGATTTTTTTTAATGGTATCTTTCAAACATATACCTTGGGTAAGAGAATACTTTTTATCATCCCGCCTTACAAATTTCTACGTGCATTTATCCTAATTTTGAACGATTGCTTATCATTTATATTGCAAGTATTTCTTCTCATAAATATAAGGCATTGCAATATTTTACTTGATTTGACACGTGATAGTAATATCATATTTCTTTTTGCGAAATAATTCAATAATATATTTTTGAGATTATGCTTAAAGAAATACCCTTGATCTTGAAAGATATTATTGCATATTCATGGATATTCTTGCTATATTCTTAGAAGATATATTATATCTAGCAAGGTTGATCCGCAAATCAAAGGAAGATACTACGTGACATTTTTGCAAGGATTATTATCTGTTATATAACAATTTGCAGGTCACAAAAGAATCTTCCATATGGATTTTGGAAAACTCAATCAGAAAATCACGGAAATTCTATACTATCTTTTGGAAGTTCAAAAATTCTATTCGTTGTGCAAAATTTTTGCTTATTGAAGAAATCCCTTATGCATCGTACAAAAGGTTGAGTAGTCTGAATTTTAATAATTGATAATTATTACAGCTTGTTTGTGCAAAAATTTGGTTAAGTTTATGCAGGTTGAATTTGAGAAGAGCTTGATTGAAGAATAAATTTTTGCCTCGAATTTCAAAATACAAGTGATCGTTGCGGATATTGTTGCTACAAAGGGAATAATGGAAAAATATTCTGTTCAATGTGCACAAGCAACAATTGTTTTCATTCACAAATATTGTCATGATCACAGGGGGAGAACATGAATCCAAAAGAAGAGGAAAATAATCGTGATCACCTCAAAAAGGCAACAAATTGAGGGGGAGCTTTGATCAATTATGGAAAAATCTTTTTGGATTGATCGTGATCTTATTATGAATGGAAGGAAAGATAAATGTGTCAGAATTTGTTCAAAAAAAAATCCGGTTAGTGCATCTTTTATTACATTTTGTCATTAACAAATCTCTTATTGATATTATTATTTTATTATGACAAAAATGATAAATGAATTTTATGATGCATCCGTGATTTTTATTGAATATTTGCTGATATATATGCTCGAAGTGAGCTATATTGCATATCCTTAATATTCAACTTGCTTTATAAAAGCTGATTTTTGGAAATTATGTTTCATATATTTATCATTTTATATTCTCTACGTGACTTTTTTTTATCACTTTTTGATTATGACAAAAAGGGGGAGAAAATATGAATATGCATATGTGTTGATTGGTTGATATTATTTATTGCATAATATTGAGCTGCGATTATTTTTCTATATATTGTTATGCTCAATCTATTTTCTATCTTCTGATATCCTTTGATTTAAATTAATATCTTTAAAAGTATGTTTACAAATCTACATATTCAGAGATTGTTTTGTCATCATCAAAAAATGGGAGATTGTTATGGAAATCCCTTATGATGTTTTGAAGATGACAAAATAAATCAAAGCCTACTAACATGTTTGATGGTTGAGTAATAGACTATGCAGATGATAGAACGTGTAAAAGATATTATCAAAGTCTATTCTTGGAAGAACCAGAAGACAGACTCTATGCTGAAGCAGAATATATTCAGACTCAGATTGTAAAGTCTACCGCACTCAGACTCAGATTGTAAAGTCTATGGCTCTCAGACTTTACATCCAGATTCGACATAACGTAACTCAAGCCCAATCATATAACGGCTAGTGATTTGGTTTGGATTCCACATCAAGATTGATTTGATTGACTCAATCTAATTGATTGGCGATTGGATATTGAAGACAATATCTTTCTATACGAATGAGCTTTACTTATGGAAACCAAGATTCTGTTTGTATGGGCGATCGGAATCATTTTGGGATTCTACCTTTGTCACTCAATGGCTACCTTCTAAATACAGAGCTATCCAATGGGTATATTGAAAGACGATTCTCTGAGATACTGTCCAACAGGTAGTTTGAAAGTTGAGGAGTATTTAAGGAGATGAATGACCAATGAGCAAGTAAGAGACAGAGCGTAGAATTTATAATTCCAAAGTCTGAGCAACCTTCGATCATACACTTGTCTTTGGAGAGCTTAAACGTTTGTGATCGTGAGAGGAATACCAAAAACGTGACTTAGTGAGATAGTGTGATCTACTAAGTGTTTGCACTCAAAGTTGTAATCTCTTATTGATTGCATAGTGGAATCCAGCCAAGAAGGCTGTTAGCATGGGAGAGTGGACGTAGGCTTGGATTAAGCCGAACCACTATAAACCTTGTGTTCTTATTCTCTTCCTTAACTTCTTTATTTTGCTCGAAATTTATTTTATTCCGCATATATTTGTCAAGGTTTATTTTAAACACATATTCACCCCCTCTAGGTGCTCGTACTAGCTTTCACAAATTTTCAATTCTATGAGGGTACAATGTGGCACCCCTCGACGACCCCCGATCCGTTCGGGTCGCCACAGTCCACTTACCTTTCTTCTTTCCCTAATTACATATCACTCTGATACCATTTCAATTGCAACGAGTCCATACAACCATGGGGGTTTACATCTTTTAGATTGGTCCATTGCGCAGTTCATATACGGAAGCACATCCAACAACTCCATTCCCTATATTCAGAAAACGATGCACACAAACTCAATATTTATAGGTAAAAGCCATACACTTTTATTCACTTAAACCATATGGACATCATTCATCAGTACATCAAAATGTCATTGTTTTCTATACTAGGCTATATTTCAAAAGATGACCGACTTCTCCTCCCACAATCGTATGCTTAAGGTTCATCAACCAGTGTCGACGTCCAAAAGTTCCCTCCTTTGCTATCCTCCTCCTCGTGGTCATATCCAACCGTTCAATCCATCTACTAATCTGAAATGTTGGTCCTCGAAGGGGTGAGTACAGCCACTC
This sequence comes from Eucalyptus dawsonii, assembly GCA_016097615.1. Lineage (NCBI taxonomy): Eukaryota > Viridiplantae > Streptophyta > Magnoliopsida > Myrtales > Myrtaceae > Eucalyptus > Eucalyptus dawsonii. The sequence continues at coordinate 8,302,103 of CM027873.1, forward strand.
AGCAGGTAAAGGACCAATAAACCACTCAATACATCATGCCACGCAATCAACACAATCATAGCATCACATGTCATACAAGCATCCATGCACAACTTACCTTGGTATCATGCACATGTCATCATACCTCATGTACCATCATCATCATATAGTCATCACCATCATATCATATACTTACCATCATCATTTCACATATGGCATCATCTTTACCATGCATCCATGCATATAATATCATCATCATATCACATGTACCATTATCATGTCATACATCCATAGATGTAACATCATCATCATGTCACATGTACCATCATCATTACCATGCATCCATGCATGTAACATCATCATCATATCACATGTACCATCATCATGTCATACATCCATGCATGTAACATCATCATCATATCACATGTACCATTATCATTACCATGCATCCATGCATGTAACATCATCATCATATCACATGTACCATCATCATGTCATGCATATATCATCATCATCATATCATGCCTATATCATCATGCATAATTCGATTTCAATTTCATTTTGGACCGCCACAATTTTCTTTCCGGGACCAATGTTTGCATCCCACATGTATCCAAGATACAATCAGACCATCCGGCTCCCCCACTCTCCGGGTATCTCATACCCCAATTGGCATTACGAGGACCCTCCAACATTCAGCCATTTAAGGCCACCGGGCAACCAGCCGCACCCTTCAAGCCAGGCATCTCGCACTCAATTGGCATCGCAAGGTATCCCTCGGCATAGTACCGTTCCGAGCTTTTGGCTCCCCCGCTCTCCGGGCATCTCAATACCACTCGGTACTCCCGAGGACCATCCGGTATTCGGCCATTCATGACCACCGGGCAACCGGCCATACCCTTCTAGCCAAGCATCCCGACACTCCCGGGGCATCGTCGGCTCACCTCCGACGGCTTCCTCATTTATCTCAATTCACATCTTCAATTATAATTCAATTTAACATGGCATGTGATGTGATGGCAATCAAGATCATATTCATCATTGAATTCATACATGCATTTCAAGTCATCATCATACATGCAGCAAGACACCATCATCCATGGCAATACAATTCATGGAATCCATACAATTTAAAATAGTCCATATTTCATGCCTTTTCAAAGTTTACACAATTCTAGCATGTACCATTTTTAGAAAATATTTAAATTAAATATCCATATGCTTCTCAAAAATCATGAAATCAAGGCACGTGATAGACAAGACAATAAGAGAGTAATTTCATGCAAAACACATGCCCAATAGAGTTCCACACAAGAAGATATAATCTACACGATTTCAGCATGCAAATTCGGATAAAAACAGAGTGTGCAGTTTTCGAAATAATTCAATTAAAATACCCGAACGACCTCCGAAAATTATGAAATTTTACCAGGTTATAGTTAAGACACTAAAGTAGATTTTTAATGCAGAATTATAGGCCAGATTCCTTCTAGATAATTTTTAATAAGCGTACGAAGCTCCTGGTTCTCGCACCGAAACGTCCAGTGTAGTCATCTCCGAAATATCGAGTTTTCGCCCCTTTATTCTTCTCCATTTCCTCTAAAATTTGGATATTTTTTACTTCAAAAGGTCTCCTACAACTTTCATTAAGGAACCTAAGTCAAATTTCCAAAGAATAGTTACCATATGGGTCCATGAAGTCTCGGGTGTCTAGTACCGTGTGTCCAGATTTATCATCTTCAAAAGTAAGTCGATTCACTAGGCTACACTTGCTCATTTTACTTCAAATTTGAGTATGTTAGTCTTCAGGATGTTCTATACAATTTTCATGAAGAAGTTGAAGAGAGATTCTTGATAAAAATCGACATGCAACCACAAATCTACCAAAAGGTCAGCAAAACAGTTCCAGATCTAGTGTCTTCGTAGGAAGAGGGTTTGACCCCTTAAATCTCCATCATTTTGTCCCAAATTTTTGTATGTTGTAGTTTAATATGTTGGTTACAACTTTCATGAAGGAATCAAAGTCAAAATCCAACTCGAAACATGCATGCAAGCCTCCACAAGATTCTGGGTCAGACGGTTCACACGAAATCAGCAAGCATATTCAAGAACAAGTCACATTCTGGCTTCGGTTTTGCCTACCATAACATCCGAAATCTACCACCAACAATTCACACATGCAAGACACACATGCAAGAGTGGAAATCGATCCCAACTTGCCTCTAAGACCAAGCGGACAGCGGCACACGAACGGCACACCAGCGATGGACGGACGGCGTGCGGACGGCGATGGGCGAGCTCCTTCCTCTCCTCCCTCTCGGTTCCTTTCTCTCGCAGCTCACTCCCTCTCTCTCTCTCACTTGGACGGCAGTCCTCAACTGGCCACTCTCTCTCCCCCTTTTATTTCCCCTTAAACTTAATCATTGCAGCTACATGTGGCTGCCCAAGATGGCCAATGAGGGCAGCCACACCTTGCGCAACCCTCATGCCACTTGGCATTTTGAGAGAGACACATGGCCTTCTCCATGCAAAGATGTGCCTCATTCTCGACTGGGCTTTGGGCCAGCAAATGGGCCTGTCGACAGCCCCTCCTTAGCTCCAATGGGCCGGCCATTTGGCCCACCAAGAGTCCAAGCTATTGGGCCTAAGGCCCAACCTAATTAAACCCATAATTTCACTTTCAATTATTCATCTTTAATTATTTCTTTTATAGATTTCAAATTTTAAATTTCACATGACCAAGAATAAATCATTCTTATTAATTCATCCTATAATACTAATTTAAAAACTCACGAACACAAGCCTATATCACTTAGTCTTAAAAGAAGACTAATGGCTAAAGCATAAACCATAGGTAATTTCATTACCTAATTATGGGCTTTAATACACCTTAGAGCTTGTCTTAAATTTTTGGGATGCCACATACAAATGGACCTTTGACTAATGCTCCAAGTCACAAATGTGAAAAGGTTTTGTGATAACTGTGGCAATCTTCCCACAGAGATTGGTTGGAGGTTTCTATTGTTGGAAGAGATAATGATACTAGTAGTCTATCAACTTTATCCATGTGTCTTGTCATATTTGAACTTTCAATCGATTCATTTAAATCACTTTTAATTAATGTGAAATGTCATGCCGCCACTTTCAGTTGGTCTAATTAGATCCCTAATACTTTTGATATGTTTATTGTCATCCTTTCATTGATTAATTTAAATGAAATGCATCATGGACACCAATTTGATAAAGCTGATGTTTGATGGAGAAAATTACGTGGATTTTGTGCGTGTCATGTGGACTCTTCAACAACGATTTTTTAGGTTTCTTGTCCAAAAAAAATAAGGATAATGGCTTTGAAATCTCTACTATTAAAATGCATGCAAAACTTTACTATTTTATTTTGAAATCCTCCCTCATTCTCCATTTGATATGATTTTGATTGAGAGCTTGAAGAAGAATAAGGCCACATTAATTTATAAAAAGTAAGTGGTTTTGTCCTGGTTTTGGAAGCTTTTCTTTAACACCAGTAGAATTCCCGTTTGCCGTGCAGGTTCTTGCTTTTTGTTTTATTGAGAAAGTGCTTTAAAGTATTAATTCGAAACCTACTGTTGGTTTTGGTCCTCTCACTTTGAACTAATAATTTATGGAACTATTATTTTCATCTAACGCTTTCTATTACTTTAACGTCTTGATTTTTCCTTTAATCAATTTCTATTGAACTTGTCTTAGTGCTACAATACAATAATTTGTAATTTCACATTGGATTGAGTAGCTTTTTCCATATGTCAATGTGTATTGGCGTGCTCTTTATCGTTGTTGTATGATCTACATGTGAGGCGTCGTTCTTGACCTTTGGCAATGTGGAATGGTAACTTCGAATTAGATGTCTCAATTGTATTATTTCATTCATATATGATGCAAGAGGCTTTGCTGGTACGTAATGTCAATTTTCTTTTTCTCCTTAAACCTGACATGTAAATGCCTAATACTAATGAATGTGGACATTATGCGATGCATTAATATTTTGACAAATATGTCTTCCTTAGTTACCAATTAATATACCATAATACCTGCATCATCATCCTCTATATGTGGCTGTGATTCTGATTCTAATATCCATAAGCAGTTTAACTGATAATTCTCTCAGACTCCTATTTCTCCAAAATCTACCCAAGAGTCCATTGATTGATGAAAATGTTTCTCGAGAGAATTGAGCGAAAAAAATCAGAGTCTTGCAACAAGCAAGAGGCGAGCAAATTTGCTCATTTAATGGAGGGGCGAGGGCGACAGGGACTATTACCAGCGAAGGAAGTTGATCATCTCTTGTGTGATTGCAAATGAGAGGAACCGCAGGCTTGGCCTTCATTATATTCATGAATCTCTGGTTTGCAAAAGCAAGGTAGACTACTATGCCTTACTTGGATTTCTAATCGATCCATAAAATATTGGTGGCGGCTCCAAGGTAAGTTTACTTGCAAGTTCAATCAAGAACTCAAGTTACGGTAGAATCGGCATGGGAGAGCCCGAGTTAAACACGAGCGTTGCCTTGTAAGAGGGTCTATCGTTCCTGCTCAGCAATCCCTTAGCTTTCCCCAGGTGGTTCACCTCAAGAAAGGCTGCAACACCCAAGTGTAAAAGGCTCTCCATGGTAGCAGATTTCCTACTATGCATATATGATGCACGAGGCTTAGCTGGGAGGAAATGTCAATTATATTTTTCTCCTTAAACCTGACATTTCAATGCCCAATACTATTGAATGGTTAACATCGTGTGACATATTACTATTTTGACAATTCTAGATGGTCTTCCAATTAGTTTGGTGTATGTTCTCGAATTTGTGTGCATCTTTGTTCATCTTTGGCTGCTGTGCGGATGTGATGCAATGGAGCATGTAGTCCGATAATCAAGACCTATATTTCTTTTAACCTAGCTAGGTTCACATTCTCGATTATATCTGCGACATTGATGTGTCTATTGAGATGTGCACATTTGATCTAAAGTATATCACTAATCACAATATGGATAAATGATTCTAGAGTGCATTGCTCGTTAATAATGAATAGAAATAATGTTAGATTGTGGAGACTGGGTACCATATTTGTTTCTTATTTTCCTTGAAGCACCTGTCTTGTTTGGCACTTGGATGAGATTATGGATCGATTTTCTTGTCAACTTAGCCAGCATGACTTTCGATCCACTCGAATTTATGGTTTCTAAGTTAGATTTTGACTAAATATGTATAATTTTCATGGAATTATGAAATTTGACGGGCACTCCAACATTGTAAGCATAATTCACGGAAGACAAGGATGCATAATTTTCCTGGTTGGGCTGGGTTGAATATTCAGGTCCAAATGGAGCAACTTACCCGGTAAAACCATTATGGGGGTGTTATCAAGTCATAAAGTCTAAACCTATATTAAGAAGTGAAATTAAAGGTTGCCACATAGGCTTTGAGTGCTATTTGGGCAAGTTTTGACATTCTCCATAGAAAAAACTTGATTTTAGTCTTTCCAAAGGTTGATGACTCAATTGGGTCATCAAGTAATTAAAACTCAAATGTATTATGTGCAAATATTTAAGATTTTTGGTGCACTTTTGCTGTTATGTTGCTGTAAGGGGATTTTTTTCTAGGTGATTTATTTTTCAAACTATCATACTTAGAATACCTTAAGATTTCTAAACAAATTGGCTCAGAAGAGAGGGAGGATGATGATTTTACCAAATAAGTTCATTTTTAATTAGAATATAGGTCACTACGGTTGAATTATAAATCGGTAAAAGAAATTTTGAGACTTATATCGTCATTCAGCTGAATCTTTTTGGCAAAATAACAAGAGTCTATGAGTCTATTTTTCAAGTTCTTCTTTCCTTTTCAATATTGTATGAGTAAGAATTGGGCAAGAAGAAAGCCACTAACCATCTTTTCTTTTTCTTGTTTTTTGGAATTTTTTTGTAGAGCAACCTTTTACTTTTTTTCTTTTTGCCACATAGAGTGATATAAATTCATTGACCATGGTTGAACCTCAATCATCCAAACCAATTCATATGAAAGATGAATTTATCACTCAATGCCTTAACGCTTGAGATTTCACTAAATATCTTTATCTATCAAAAATCTTATGTGACGGTACATGAGGATTTGGTTGGAGATACTAGTAATATTTATAGTTTGGCAAGTGAAGGTATTTGTCCATGCAAAATATACAAGAGTCTTGGAGATAAGTACACTAGAAGTGCCAAAAGCCGTATACGATGCTCACTTTAGTGTCAAAAGTTTTTGCCGCCTCACTTAAGTGCCAAATCAAAGAAAAAACGAACACTCAAGTGCCAAAGCGAGAAATTCCGGCCAAATTGATTACGTGACATTTATAATAAAAGTTATAATATGACTTGGCAAATTTTTTTAAAACTCTAGTCCAAGCGTGCTTGGCACTGAAGTGATTATTTTTTAACAACGAATGGTACTGAAGTGATCATTTTAAATAAAATATTACACTCAAATGATCATTATTTACAACTTTTAGATGACGTCGTTTAGGGATTATATGTTGACTAGGCACACCAACAAGCCATGTAGGATTGAGAAATTAATAAAATATAGGCACGTTAGATTTCCGACAACCCAGATCAGAGTTGGCACTTAAGTGATTTTTTTTTTTTTTTAGTGGCACTTAAGTGATCCAAAAAAAATCTTTTGACACTAAAGTGAGCGCTGTCATAACTTTTGCACTACTAGTGTACTTATATCAAGAGTTTGGAAATGAAAGCTTACTATTGACCCACCGATGACTTTAATTGGGAACCATGCTCGTTATTTTTGAAAATGATGTCTTATTTGATATGTGTGACACGAGGCAAGTAACATTCATCATGGAAGTAATTGAAGCACCATATTTGTCCTGCCATGACATCGGTTATGCCATATTTATGATATTTGTTACTTATTTTCCTTGAAGTACCTACCTCTTTTTGCGCTTGGATGAAATTTTGGGTCGATGTCCTTGTCAACTTGGCCAGCATAACTTTCAATCTACTTGAACTTACGATTGCTGCGTTAGATTTAACTAAATATGTATTCTTTTCATGGAATTATGAAATTTGACGGGCACTATAACATAGTAAGCTTAATTCACGGAAGGCAAGGATTTGTAAATTTCCTGGTTGGGTTGAATATTATGGTCCAAATGGAGGAACTTGCCCGCTAAAACCATTATGTGGGTGGTTATCAAGTCATGAAGTCTAAAGCTATATCAAGAAGTAAAATTAAAGGTTGTCGCATGGCCTTTGAGTGCTATTTTGGCAAGTCTCGATATTATCCATGGAAAATGACTTAATTTTACTCTTTGCAATAGTTGATGGTTCAATTGGGTCATCAAGTAATTAGGACTCAAATGCATTCGGTGCAAAGATTTATGATTTCTAGTGCATGTTTGCTGTATGTTGGCGTAGAGGGATTTTTCAAATTATCGTAAATACCTCAAGATTTCTATACATATTGGCTTAGAAAAGAGGAGGGATGAAGATTTTACCAAATAATTAATTTTTAACTTGAATATAGGTCTCTGCGGTTGAATTATAAATCAATAAAGGAGATTATGAGGCTTATACAGCTGAATCTTTTTGAGAAGGTACACTAGTCTACCTTTTAAGTTCTTCTTTTCTTTTAAATATTGTAAGAGTAAGAATTGGGCAAGTAGAAAGCCACTAACCATCCTTTCTTTCTTTTGGGGTTTCTTTTTAGAATAACTTTTTACTTTTTTCTATTTGCCACATAGAATGATATAAAGTCATTGACCGTGGTTGAACCTCAATCATCCAAACCAATCCATACAAAAAAGTAAGAATTGGGTAAGAAGAGAACCACTAACCATCTTTTCTTGCAGTTGGAGAGTCTTTTTAGAGCCACTTTTTAGTTTTTTTCTATTTGCCACACAGAGTGATATTAAGTCATTGACCGTGGTTGAACCTCAATCATTCATACCAATTCATACGGAAGAGTCAATCTTGAAATTTATAGCTCAACGCCTTAACACTTGAGATTTCATTAAATATCTTCATCTATTGGAAACCTTTATGTGATGGTACATGCAAATTTTGTTGGACACACTAGTACTAATTCTCTTTTGGCAAGTGATGATATTTGTCCATACAAAATGTACAAGAGTTTTGAAATGAAACGTTCCTGTTGCCCCCTTGATGACTTTAATGGGGAGACATGCCCGTTGTTTTAGAAAATGATGTCTTATTTGATATGTGCAACACGAGGCAAGTAATATTCATCATGGGAAGTAATTGAAATGATAGTTTGAACACTTAAAGAAAAAAAAAATTAAAAAATGTCATGTACAGGTGTATCGTATGTGAAATCATTGAATAGAAATTACATGCAGTCAAAAAATTAACTTACTAAGAAATCAATCAACTACCAAATGAGTAGTGACAAATATGACGTGTAGTAGAAAAGTTACATAGCTACCCTTGGACTATGTAAGTTGGTTACAAAGTCATCCAAGAAAAGTTGTATAACTTTTCTGTACGTTTATGGATACATATTTATGGCTATTTTCATTGCCGTTGCAATCAAATAAGCAAGTGACCAACACCTTTTGGGATTTGATATCATCACGATCTATCACCTATAATCAAGTTGTGCTTATTATCATTAAACTATGTCAAACTGTATGGAATAAGGTGCGATTGTTGACAACTAAATTTTGACTGACTAGTTAGAGTTAGATTACATAGAAAATTAGGGATTAAGTTTTAGCCCATAAACTAAAAGAATTTCCATCAAATTACACAGCAAGTAGGCATCAGGATAATTTGCATAAATGGTGCTAAATTTTACTAATTTCGTTTAAAAAATTAATTAATTAAAAAATAATAAAAATAAATATAGCAACCCCAAGGAGAGGGTCGGGCCTGACTCGGCCGTCCCCTCTTTTTCATTTGGTAGTTGATTTTTCTCAAGACAATGTTTCTACTTGGAGATCATAGCACAGGTGTTATGCCTTCCATAATCCGACACAAGTGGGACTCAAAAAGCTCAAAAGAAAGATCAAGAACTTTATTGCAGATGGCTATACAAAATGCCATCGAAACGAAATGGCCATGTACAAACTAAGATGAAACTATGCCCAAATCCTACGTACTGCTTAGCACCTTATTTTCTTGTCAATGAAGTAACAACTTGATCTTGTTGAGCTTAACCTCGACAGTTTTCATGTCCATTCTTTCCTCAGGCAAGTCCTTTGAACATTCTAATCCTAACTCTACGATCGATACGACTATGCTCTTGAGTTCTGAAAGTGTCAGATCTTCATCATTCGTGCTTAAGAGTTCACTATCCATGATGTCAAGTGTCACGCCCCGATTCTCAGGCACGCGCCCATCCCTCACCTTGGTTGATTAAAAATTTGCGATATCCTAGGACGTATCGCCGACCCTTTCATTTTCATATGCATATGCGGAAGCAATTAAAAATCCCCAAACAATAAAACATTGGAATAGAAAAGCAGGGCCATAATTTTCATACTGAAATTCACAACCACACTTTTATACAAGCACTCCATAGTATATACTGCAATACTATTCACAATGGTCTGATCTAACACTTATCCACATATAATCAAGGTCTGACAAAACATGATAGGATCTCAATCCTCATCAAGGGTCATACTTAGGATCCTACTCATGGTCATCTTCTTCTCCAAAATCTTCCTTCTCATCTGGTTCCACATTAGGGTTCTCCTCTTCAGATTCCTCCTCCTTAGGCTCCTCATCAGGGTCCTGAAATAGTTATTCAATAACCATTGAGACTGATATTGCTAGTATGAGTACCTAGAGGGGGGGTGAATAGGTATACAAAAATTTCTCTAAGCTTGCACGATATTTAAACAGTTAATGATTCAATCGCAAGAGTTAAATATCAATCGAGAGACTGAGTAAGGGAAAGAGAGAATTGAACACTCGGTTTATAGTGGTTCGGCTTGATCCAAGCCTACGTCCACTCTTCTGCACTGACAACCGATTGGCTGGATTCCACTATAATCAAAGAGCTGTTACAGTGTTGATCTTCCTTGAATTTTAGGTGTAGATGATCTACCACACTCGCTCAAGGTGTCACCAAATACAAACACTCTCTCGTTTACAATTTCGCTCGAAGCAGTCTCAAATAACAATCAAGGATCTTCGACTCTGGAATTTTTCTATCGATCACACACTCAAAACAACTAGAACGTCTTCTTTTTATACTCCTTTATGCCATCATAGCCGTTGGCACTTACCAAAGGAATTCCTCCAATCTACCCGTTGGACGGAATCAATCAAGAAGATCATCCGAGCTATTTAAGGAATCTGATGATAGCCCATCAATCCTGTTCGCCCATACAATCAGGATCTTGGTTTCCATGAATAGAACATTCCAAGATTATTTCGTCGACCATCGGATCTTCAATCGCTCTTAGATAAGAATGAAAGAATCCGAAATGATTATCCAACCAAAGAATCTATTCCAGAGAATAGGATCGAATCCTCAACCATATACCTTGGCTTTGGATTTCCTTCGTCGCTGGATTAGAAAGACTGTCAGTGAGAATAGACTTAAGTCTTGAGTCTTGAGTCTTAAGTCTTGAGTCTTGAGTCTTGGGTCTTGGGTCTCGAGAGAACAAAGTCTTCAGACTTTAAACTGACGGTCTCCGAACATCCAGACTTAGACTGAAAGAAACGTTTTGTCAGCTTCAAAATATTCTGGAAAGATTTCTCCAACAATCTCCCCCTTTTTGATGGTGACAAAACTTTCTTGAAGATTTGAACAACTTTGACCTGCAAAACATTTCTCAAGCAATATGGCTAACTCATAAAGATTAGTAAAACAACCGAGACTCGCATCCACAGAAAATTGGTTAGTCTTTCATGAGAAACACCATATAACAACACTTGAATAAATGCAACCAGTCAAGCATCACAATCCACAGTCAATTCAGTCAAATTCACACCCAAGTTCAAGTTCTCAAGTCATACTCAAAAATAAACATAACCACAAAAGTCAAAGTTTAAAAGATGATGTTTGTTCAAATTGGTTTTCTCCCCCTTTTTGTCAGCATTGAAAAGGGTGAGAAAGGAGTCATGTCTGCTTGGGAATGCGCACGATCTGGAAATCCCCAATGGACTGGACTACTCCTTCGAGTTTCTTCAGGTCTTCTCTCAGATGAGCTACCTCTTCTCCCTTGGCATTGGCTTGAAGTTGCAGAGCGAGGTCTTTGAGTCTATCTTCCAGAGACTGAAGATGCTTGTCCAAAGCATTCTTCAAAACTTGGATTTCACGGTCGTAACATATATCCGGTTCCGCATTTCCAGAAGAATATTCATGATGCTACGAAGATCTGCGCAGAATCATCCGTCTCGTGTACCGGCATTGACTTTCTCGGATGAAGTGTATGCGAGACGATGGCGCTTTTGAATGGACTGGCAGATTTGGAATCAATGCATCACCTTCTTCGTGCAAGTGAGAGACCTGAACTTCTTTCGGGTCTTCTCGGAGATTGTCTTAGATCTTCACCGACAGCAAGCATGAGGTGTAGACCTCTCTTGCTCGCTAACTCCCCTGTCTCTAGGACATCGAAAGGGGAAGAGTGATGATCATGCTCTTCATTTCCCTTTTCTCCGCAATTGTCGCAGACTTTTCTTTTCTCCTTCTTCAACTTCTTTCTCTTTCTCTCTCGTTCTTCTTCTTCTTTCTCCTTCTCTCTCGTTCTTCTTCTTCTCGTTCGCTGAAGATCTGTTTGATGAGACACATAACGTCTTGTTCTTGTCAGCGCTTGGATAGTGGGATCTTCATCATCTTCATCTTCATCATCATCATCAAGGATGAGAGTTCTTCTCTTCTTCTTCGATGGGGCACCCATGGCCTCCTTTCCTTTCCTTTTTGAAGCAGACTGGACTGGAGATTTCACTTTGAATTTCTCCATTGCCTTGGAGAGTTCTTGCAGACGCATCTTCATTAACATTTTCAACCCTACCACCATCTTTTCACACGGTCGATCACAAAATGTATGCGGTAGTTCAATGTTCAGATGTCGAAGATCTTGGTCACCGGACCGGGATAAGGCAATTGTCCTTTGTCTTTCGACAATGCTCGTACATATGGAAGAGAATAGTGTGCGGGAGAGAAAACTTCCGTCCCGAGTTGATCGCATACATCAACTTTGCTTCGGGAAGAGACACGAAGTCTTTGACGTAGACTTGTCCGAGACAGATTGATCACAATCTTATGAAGCACGATGTTGATGGCCTTCATCCTCGAGTAGGTAATTTTCTTCTCTACATCCATATCTTTGACAAGATCCAGTAGTACGAGCGGTGAGACTTTGATAGGGAGATAGCGTCCCGTTCAACTCCAACAATGTCCGCCAACATATTCACATCTACCACGTAGACTTTGTCTCGAACACCGAATGAAATTCTATTCGCATCCAAAAAGCTCGATTAGAATAGAAATAAGCGGTCAGTTCAAAGCATACCCGTCTAGAGTCGAGCAGAAAGTCTCAAGTTGAAGCAAATTCAACTTTTCTCTTAAGTTCACGTTGATGGAGTCCAGAAGTCAAAATCGACACTTCTAGGGTTTATCACCCCTCTTTTTAACAGCCTGAAATATACTTTCTCCGATCCTTGGATTTAAACAAATCCATCCGATTTCCTCTCACCTTTTGCCACACCCATTCGGGTTTAAAATCAAGGAACATTTTGTCATCATCGTTCCGTCAATCAGATTTTGTCTGGCAAACGAGGATCACCGGGAATGTTCTCAAGAGCCTCCACGCCCTTCCTTTAGGAGCAATTCCCAATTCCTCCATTTTCCGTGAGAAAAAGATACTCATTCCCATAATTTTTGTCCTTAAGGAAGTCATCTATATATTTTAACGAAGAACCGAGAGGTTTTCAACGCAGATGAAGGAGGGTCTTTGGACTCTTCTTTGGGTCGGCATCCTCGACTATCTCTTCTTCAAGATGTTGACTTGCACCTTGTGGGGTAGGAGGTGCTGAATGACGTGGAGGAGAGCGAATCGGACTTTGTCGCTGACTTGGTAAGTCTTCTTCCTCGGTGAGATCGAAATGAATCGGCCCTTTCTCCATTCTTTGTGGTCCCCCGCTTGCTATTCTTGATGATTTCCTCGAAGACGACATCTTCCTTTGTCTATTGGAAGATTCCTTCACTTGCTTTTCCCAAGAAAAAATGACCACTTTCTCGACGACGAACAAGGAGTAGAAAATGATCGGGAGGAGAGTGTCTTTTTAGGGTTTTGAAGATTTGGCGAAGAAAAAGACAACTGTATATATATATATATGTACCTCGGATTTGAAAAGAGAAGTTTAAATCGGTACAAGGAAGGTGTACGAACATATCGTTTCAAAATCAATAACTACCAAAATTAATTCCTTGAAAAATTTTCGAATTTTCACACAGATTATTACCAAACAAAAGATCGTACCTTTTCAAATAACTAAGCGAGAATTCGTACCTTTTCGAATAGGAACTTACAGTCTTTAGCCATGAATGTTTGAGTCTCATGATTTAAAACGAGAGATCGAGTCTCGAGTTGGTGAGTCTCTAGACTTTAACTTCTTCAAGCTTCAAAATGTTGAGTCTTGAGCGGATGAAGTCGAATTGATTTTTCTCCAAAGGCTTTGTGAAAATATCCGCTAGTTGACTCTTTGAATCAACAAATTGAATCGAGATTTCTCCATTTTGAATATGATCTCTAATAAAGTGATGTCGAATCTCAATATGCTTTGCTCTTGAATGAAGGATTGGATTTTTGGTGAGATTGATCGCGCTGGTGTTGTCACATCTGATTTCGTGCATGAGTCTTCAATGCCAAAGTCTTGTAGCTGTTGTTTTATCCATAGAATTTGCGAACAGCAGCTTCCAAGAGCTACATACTCCGTACGTCGTTGAGAGAGCTACGGTGCTTTGCTTCCTTGAGAACCAAGACACACATCCCGTTTCCAAGCAGTTGACAAGTTCCAGAAGTGCTCTTTCTATCGACTCTGCAACCGGCCAGATCTGCATCTGAGTATCCTAGAAGATTAAAGTCTCCCTCTTTGGATACCAAAGACCGATGCTTGAAGAAGAGGCAACGTATTTGATAATACGTTTTCACGGCAATGAGATGTGATTCTCTAGGATCTCGATTGAAACCTAGCACAGATGCAAACACTCAACAAAATATCAGGTCTAGAAGCAGTAAGATAAAGAAGTGAACCGATCATGCTCCTGTACAGCTTTTGATCTACTTTCTTCCCTTCTTCATCCTTGTCTATCTTCTGAGAGCATGACATTGGTATGTCAGTCTTCTTGCAATTTTCCAATCCAAATCTTTTGACAAGATCATTAGCATATTTTTCTTGGAAGATAAAAGTTCCTTCCTTCAATTGCTTTATTTGAAGGCCAAGAAAGAATGTTAATTCTCCCATCATACTCATTTCAAACTCATCCCGCATAGACTTAGAAAATTTCTTGCAAAGACTTTCATTAGAGGATCCAAAAATAATGTCATCAACATATATTTGAACGAGTAAAAAGCTTTTGTTTTCCTTTTTGATGAATAGAGTAGTGTCTACTTTACCTTTGACAAATCCGTTCCGTAATAAGAACTTACTTAGTCTGTCGTACCAAGCTCGAGGTGCTTGCTTTAGACCATACGAGCCTTTTTCAGTCGAAGACCGAGTCGGCTTCTTTGGGTCTTCAAATCCAGTGCGGTTGTTCCACATAAACTTCCTCTTGGATAAATCCATTTAGGAAAGCACTTTTGACGTCCATTTGGAATAACCTGAAATTTTTGTAACAAGCAAACGCAAGTAATAGACGAATAGCCTCTAACCTTGCAACTGGTGCGTAAGTCTCGTCATAGTCTATTCCTTCTTCTTGCGTGTATCCCTTGGCCACGAGCCTTGCTTTATTGCGTACGACTTTTCCTTCTTCGTTCATCTTGTTCCGAATACCCATTTTGCTCCAATAACGCTTTTACCTTTCGGTTTAGATGTCAATTCCCAGACATCATTAATATTGAACTGTCGAGCTCCTCTTGCATAGCTTCGATCCAGCTTTCATCGATAAAGCTTCTTCTATGCTTTTTGGTTCAATTTCAGAGATGAGAGCAACAGCACTAGATTCTTCATGTCTTTTTGATGGTGCGGATTCCTTCATTGATTTCGCCAATAATGAGATCTTTAGGATGACTGGATTTGTGTTTCCGATTCTTGGTTGATTTGCTTGGTTGATGATCTCTTTCTTTGTTTGAATCTTCATGAGCATCTTGATGATGGACTTCCGAGTCCGAGATGCTTCTTGAGTTGAAGACTTTGGAAGGTCTAGCGTGAGTTCGATTCTTCATATTGAGTCCGGCTGGATTCATCTTGCGTTCGAGTCTTGGAATTTGACATTCATTGATTCTTCCACAGACTGGCTTTTCTTGTTATAGACTCTGTAGGCTTTGCTTGATGTAGAGTATCCAAGAAAGATGCCTTCATCTGATCTTTCTTCAAACTTACCAACTCGATCATTTGCATTTTTCAAAATAAAGCATTTGCAACCAAATACATGAAAGTATGAAACACTAGGCTTCTTACCTTTGAACAATTCATAAGGGGTTTTCTCAAGAATAGGTCTTAGAAAGACTCTATTTATAATATAGCATGCGGTTGAAAACGACTTCAGCCCAAAACCGTGAAGAAATTTTGCTTTCAATTAAAAGTGTTCTAGCCATTTCTTGAAGAGATCTATTCTTTCTTTCCACAACTCCATTTTGCTGAGGAGTGTATGGAGAGGAGAATACATGTTTAAAACCAGATTCATCACACAATTTTGTGAAATCTTGATTTTCAAATTCACCTCCATGATCTGTTCTTATACTTGAAATAGCACATCCTTTTTCATTTTGAACCTTTTTAGCAAATTTCTCAAAGTATGAAAAGGTTTCTGACTTATTTGCAAGAAAATATACCCAGGTAAATCGAGAGAAATCGTCTACAATTACTAGACAATACTTCTTACCTCCAATGCTCTGGGTTCTTGTTGGTCCGAAGAGATCCATATGAAGCAACCGCAGTACATGATTAGTAGATACATGATTTGTTTGCTTAAATGAATTTCTTACCTGCTTTCCCGAGAATGCATGGAGTGCATAAGTCGAGACTTATGGTAAGGCAATTTAGGTAGACCTCGAACAAGCTGCTTAGAAGAGATTTTGGCTAATTGCTTCTTGTTGATATGGCCAAGCTTTACGTGCCATAGAACCGCTTCATCTTGAATTGAGATTAAGCATTGTTCTTCATTTGGCTTTACATCAAGGAGATAGATGTTTCCATGCCTTTGACCCATGAAAGATCGAGTCGAATCTTTGCTAATTCCAGAACATATGCCTTCTTGAAAGGAGATCTTGTAACCGATCATCACACGGCTGGCTAATGCTGAGTAGATTGTAGTTGAGTCCTTCCACTAGAGAGACATTGCTTATTGTGAGATTTCCAATTTTTACAGTCCCGAATCCCACACTACTTCCTTTGCTATTTCCTCCGAAAGAAACTTTTCCACCATTTACTTGAATAAGCTTAATGAAACAATTTGAGTCTCCTGTCATGTGTCTTGAGCATCCGCTGTCAAGATACCATTTTATCTTCTTTTTGACAGAGACCTCAAATTCACTGTCTGAGTCTGATCCAGAATCTGAGTCTGAGTCTGAATGTGCCATCAAACATATGTTGGCGTATTCATTATCACTCTCTTCACATTCTGTATCACTCCAGGTTTCGGCTTTGAGAGCCTTTCGAAACTTCTCAGCTTTTCCTCTTTTCTTTTTCAGAAGAGGACAGTTGGGTCTGATGTGTCCCTTCTTCTTACATTCGAAGCAAACTACATCTCTATTTGGTTCCTCATCATCAACAGACTTGGTCTGCTGTCTTTGAAAACTTTGTTTCTTTGGGTTGAACCTTCTGCCTTTTCTATTCAGTTTCTTGAATCTTCTTATCATAAGGGCGAGCTCCTCATCATCCATATCATCTTCAGAATCTGCATCATCAGAATCATCATTTGATTTTAGTGCAATAGATTTCTTACCTCTTGGATCTTCGTCTTCATTAATTCGTTCCACTTCGTAAGACTGAAGAGTTCCAATTAGCTCGTCTACAGATAATGGCATGATTCTTTGCGTCTCTCTTATTGAAGTCTTTATATGATTCCAATCCTTGGAGAGTCCACGAGAAGCTTGTTCACCTTCATGGGATCAGAAATTTTTTGTCCTTGGTTCTCAAGACCATTGACAATATCTGTAAAACGACTAAACATGTCGTTATAGATTCTCTGGTTTCATTTTGAAGGCTTCATATTGACCGAGGAGAATATTGATTCTAGTCTCCTTCACTCGATGTTTGTTCCTTCATAGGTGATATGTAATCTATCCCATACTTCTTTTGCTGTAACACAAGAAGATATTCTGTTATATTCAGTTGGAGACAAAGCACAATATAAAGAGTAAATTGCTTTTGCATCGAGTGCTTGTCTCTTGTTTATTTCTTTCCCGAGGCATTCCGCTGGCTTCAACAGTTTCTTTTCCTCTTTCAGAGACTGATGCAACAGCAGGAGTGATTCCTCTTTCCACAACATCCCATTCCAGAGGATCCTTGGATCGTAGGAAAGCTTTCATCTTGTTCTTCCAGATGTTGTAATCCTTTCCGTCAAAGTAGGGAGGTCTGGTATTGCTTTGCCCCTCCATCAGTCCTGGTGCTAGCATACTAGCCATGGATCTTTTACTCTGAAGTAAAACACTTCAAACAAAGTAAGAACACGGGCTCTGATACCAATTGATATTGCTAGTATGAGTACCTAGAGGGGGGGTGAATAGGTATACAAAAATTTCTCTAAGCTTGCACGATATTTAAACAGTTAATGATTCAATCGCAAGAGTTAAATATCAATCGAGAGACTGAGTAAGGGAAAAGAGAATTGAACACTCGGTTTATAGTGGTTCGGCTTGATCCAAGCCTACGTCCACTCTTCGCACCGACAGCCGATTGGCTGGATTCCACTATAATCAAAGAGCTGTTACGGTGTTGATCTTCCTTGAATTCTAGGTGTAGATGATCTACCACACTCGCTCAAGGTGTCACCAAATACAAACACTCTCTGTTTACAATTTATTTCGAGCAGTCTCAAATAACAATCAAGGATCTTCGACTCTGGAATTTTTCTATCGATCACACACTCAAAACAACTAGAACGTCTTCTTTTTATACTCCTTTATGCCATCATAGCCGTTGGCACTTACCAAAGGAATTCCTCCAATCTACCCGTTGGACGGAATCAATCAAGAAGATCATCCGAGCTATTTAAGAATCTGATGATAGCCCATCAATCCGTTCGCCCATACAATCGGGATCTTGGTTTCCATGAATAGAACATTCCAAGATTATTTCGTCGACCATCGGATCTTCAATCGCTCTTAGATAAGAATGAAAGAATCCGAAATGATTATCCAACCAAAGAATCTATTCGAGAGAATAGGATCGAATCCTCAACCATATACCTTGGCTTTGGATTTCCTTCGTCATTTGGATTAGAAAAAGCTGTCATCGGTGAGAATAGACTTAAGTCTTGAGTCTTGAGTCTTAAGTCTTGAGTCTTGAGTCTTAAGTCTTGAGTCTTGAGTCTTGGGTCTTGGGTCTCGAGAGAACAAAGTCTTCAGACTTTAAACTGACGGTCTCCGAACATCCAGACTTAGACTGAAAGAAACGTTTTGTCAGCTTCAAAATATTCTGGAAAGATTTCTCCAACAGAGACCACGTCTCAGCAAGTTCTACCCCCTAAGACTCGATTAGTAAACCAATACACTTAGGGCTGCCTATCCACAACACGAGTCAGAGGACTTACCTTGGCCTCAGATTCCACCTGCATGTTAGCATAGACCAAATAGACATCCAAGCAATCACATCAATGATCGAAGCATCGATCAAATCGACCTAGTCGATTACACGCCAACAAGACCACTCACGGTCATTTTCGTTCAATCAATCAATTCACAACATCATATCAAAACAATGATTAAATCGACCTAGTCGATTTCATGCCAGTCAGACTAACTCTAGATCATTCCCAAACATCAATCACAAGTACTCTCTCGGGCGTCTTTTTCGCCAACTGCCATACCATCACTGATCATGTGCATTCTTTAAGGTGCTGTTTTCACCAGTGATATCCCAATCACCGAATCACATATCATTTCTGTGGCATCGTTTTCACCAATGACATACCGATCACCGACATCGTGCGTTCTTTAAGGCGCCGTTTTCACCAGTGATATCCTCAATCACCGAACCACGTGTCCTTTCTAGGGTGCCGTTTTCACCAAGGTGACATCGGCATTAGACAACATCGTGGGTCTTTAAGGCGTCGTTTTCACCGGTGACATTTCCTTAATCACCCAACCACGTTTTGTCTATAAGTCATTCACGTGCATTCTTTAAGGCGTCGTTTTCGCCAGTGATACTTTCAATCACCGAACCACGTATGTCCAAAAATATCGTACCTGATTGGTCTCAGCCAATAATATTCTCAGTTAGCTCTCACTATTCCCTCTACTATATAGCCCATCAACGTAACTAGCGCTATATACCCATACTTGGCCATCTACCAATCAAATATTCAATAACAAACAATTTAGGACAAATCCTCAAATTTCACAATTGATTCAATTACACACGACGTAGAGCTCAAATGAAAAATGGGCTGCACCACAACAATCAACACGAAATTCCGGTCACCGACCATCCCAGTTGAATTTCCAGAAAATAATTAATTTCGAAAATTAAATAAATAAATATTAAAAATCCAATTTAGGCCCATAATGCCTTATTGGAGTCCAAAACGGGTCGGGAAAAATTCTGAGATACATTCAATAAATAGAAGTACGTCTCTACTTGCTAATTACACTAATCAATCACCTAACATGCATCATTAAGTCACTAATTAAATTATTCTAAACTAATCTAACCACCTAATTGCACTTAATTAAATCTAACCAACTCTTAAGCATAATTAGCAATAAGAAAGCATTAGTGAGTAAACCTCACTTGGCAAAGTGAAGATTGGAACACTGCGATGGCGACGTGACGGCGGCCGAATCCCAAAATTTTGGCGGCGTCGGCTGATACTCGGGCTGGGCCCAATAGGCCTTGCAAGCCCACAGAGAATTACTGGGCTTGGACTGCTGAAGTCTCGGGTCGAATTGCTGAATTAACGGGCTGAACTTCAAAGCCAAAGGTTGGGCTTGAAACTTGATGGAGATGCTGGGCCGAACTTGTTGGATCCTTGGACTTTGCTGGAAATGGGCTGAGCGAACTGAAATGAACTGCTGAAGGTGGGCCGAAACTTGGGCTTCAGATCCAACTGAAATACAACTTGTTTGGGCCTCGCCTAACTTCTTCGCTGGGCTGAAGACACGGCCCAAAGGAGCTGCTATCATGTGGGCTGAAGGAAGGCCCAACCGTGGGCTGACTTAGCAAGCTGGGCCGAAACTCGGCCAAATCGTGGCCGAACAGATTGACTCGATGGGCTCCTCGCAAACGGTTGACTGGAGAAGCAGCTGGCGTGTGCTGGGGTCTTCGATGGGCGCTGGCGCGGCAAGACTGAAGCAGAAATGAAGCTGGGAGACGCGCGGCTTCACTGAATTTGAGGCGTGCAGTCAACGATGGGGGCTGCTTCGGTGGGTTGTTGCTTCGATGGCTTGACTCGGCTGACTCGGTGGCCGACAAAACTCGGTGGAGAAGGAGCACATACGGCTGCTGGGTTGATGGGCAGTAGACGCACGGAAGCTGGAGGCGTTTGACTTCAGCAGCCGTGAAGAAAAGAAGTGGACGTGGCTATGGAGAGGAGAGCAGCTTCGGAGTCAACCCCTTGGGGCTTCGTTTGCTGAAGCTTGACCGAAGGAGACACAAGCAGTGGAGGTGCTGGCACGTGGTAGGGAAAACAAGCAAAGATGGAGAGGAGATGGACCGAGAATTTTGCTTGCTTGGGACTGCTTTGGTCGACGTTCTGGAGCAGGGAAAAGAAGACATGAAGAAGACCTAAGATGGGTGGTCTTCGTGGTGACTTGAAACTCACGAGCGAAGGGTTTTGATGGAGTAGAAAAATTGAAGAGCGAAGAAGAAAAATCAAGGAAAGCAAAAGCAAAGGAGGATCGGATAAGGGAGAAGGTGGCGTGCAAGCTTGGAAGAGGTGAGGAACAAAAGCTAGCAAACCTTATCCAACCCATTAAACACTTGTCCCCTAATACTTTCTTGAAATTAAATCCATAATTAGTCCAAATTAAGTCCAAAAATACAGCCCTTAGTCCAAGCTCCCATTTCCTCAAATTAAACTTCAATTTCCTCATAGAATCTCCAAATCGATGTCCGATTTCGTTGAAGAAAAATCTCAAACAATTTTCTGTGAGTTCCCGAGACTCAAATGCTCAGTTTATAAGTCTTAATTTCCATTGATTTAGCCCATCTGAATTTTCACTAATTTTTCCGCGACATCCGAACCAATTTTCTTTAAAAATCTCGGAATCTCCGAAAAATCTTCTGAGATTGATTCGACTAGAATTTATTGTGACATGACAGGACTTTCAATTTTTGAAATCGGACTCGAATTCATGGTTAATTTTCATTCGACGCGTTTTTAGCGTGACCTAGGCTACCGGGTAACTTTCAGGCATTTTTAGTGCAAATGACCTGTGGTCGATCTTCTTCGAGTCACAATGAACCCACTCAACTCATTGACGACTCTTGATTGTCGTGAAAATCTCGAGGATTCAAATACGGACACAGGGTACCAAAACAATAAGAAAATCAGTATAGTGCCAGTCGACGAGAATTTTGTGGTGTCACTCACGATTAGCCACACATCTCAGTCGAACCGACCTATCTCTAATCTCTAATCGATTTTATACTGTGCCGCAATAGCCTCTAAAGATAGACACGGTCGAGAAGCCGATCCATAGTCGAATTCTCAAGTCTATTTGCCTAAAATTCCTTATTGTTTTCCCTAGCTAACCTAGTTATCTCAAGAGTGATCAACTCTGAGAACAGCCTTATAGGCGCATCAATGAAATGTCAGATTTATTCAGTGGAAAACAGAGTTGAAAATTTGGGATGTCACATCAAGCACGCTATCTGGAATCGCTGCACCTACCCATTGCCTCAAGCTCATATCCGCATCAAACATTTCACTGGTTGGCTTCTTCCTAGTAATCACTTCCAACAACAATATGCCGAAACTATAGACATCTCCTTTTGTCAAGACTTTTCCTTCGGAACCGTACCTTGCAAGCGTCATAGTTTGTGAAATGAAAACATCAGCCATCGATCTTTTTTCTTTATGGGACATAAATAATAAGACCGAGAGGCAAGTGTTAATATATCTCTATTATATTATACCATTATAATCACAGTCAAAGGATTAAATGAGCTAAAATTCAACAAATGTACCTGGAGCAATATAACGAATCATGCCGAGAGTTTGAGTTTGTATTTCAACCTTGTTCTCGGCCAAAATCTTTGCAATTCCAAAGTCGCAGACTTGTGCAACTAGGTCCTCATTTAGAAGAACATTGCTAGGCTTCAAATCGTAGTGCACAATGGGTTCCGGTTGGCCATGGTGGAGATAATCGAGTGCCGCTGCGACGTCGACCATTATCTTCACTCATTGATGGATACCCAAGTTGTAGTTGTTGGAGTATAACCACTTCTACAAGCTCCCATTGGGCATATATTGCAGCACTAGAGCTCTCAGATTAGCATTCATGCAAGAGCTGACCACCTTGACGAGATTTCGATGTCGAATCTTGCGAAAAATCTCACATTCTGTGTCAAAACTTTTCAGGGCACCTTCAATATGGAGATTCGGTACTTTGATAGCGACGTTTGTCCCGTTGGCCAAAGTGCCTTTGTATATAGAGCTAAAGCTTCCTGCTCCGAGCAAATTGCTATTAGTAGCTAGGCAAAGCTCCCGATATGATATCATCGGGTGGTCAATTCCAGGCGGGTTCTCCACCAAAACTAGAGCTTTTTTACTAGGGTTCCCACGCTTTCTATGTCACGCCCCAATCCTCGGGCACGCACATATCCTTCTACTTGGTCGATTTTATAATACGATATCCCAGGACTAAGTATCGCTGACCCTTTCGTTTATTAAGCACATGCGGAAGTAGTTATAAATCCCTAGACAATAAAACAATGGGATAGAAAAGTAAAGTCATATTTTTCATAACAAAATTCACAACCAAAATTTTATACAACCACACCTCTAAGTAATTTACCATACTATTCACAAAGGTCTAGTCTCACACTCAACCATCTACAAACAGGGTTCACAAAGAGGATGGGATCATAGTCCTCATCCGGGTCGTACTTGGATCATCATTGGGGTTCTCCTCCAGGTACTCCTCTTCGGTTTCTTTCTTCTCAAGCTCCTCATCAGGGTCCTGAAATGTTGTCCCACAACCGGGATGAGACTATGTCCCAGTAAGTTCTACCCTACTAAGACTCGATTAGGAAACCAATACGCTAACCGGGCTGCCTATGCACATATGAGTCAGAGGACTTACCTTGGCCTCAGATTCCACCTGCATATTAGCACAATTCAATAGGCACCCAAGCAATCACATCACAGATCAATATCTCGATCAATCAACCTAGTCGATTTCATGTCAATCGGACCATTCATTGGTCATTTCAATTTAATAAATCAATTCACGATATCAGATCAAAGCAATGATCAATCGACCTAGTCGATTACATGTCGTCACGACCCATGCTTGGTCAGCACATTCAATACTATCTATAAGTCCGACCATAGTCCAAGACTGCTCACTCTAAGCTGATATATAGATAGTATAGCTCGCACTAAGCTGATAGAGTTAAGGTATACTACTCTCGCTAAGCTGACATATCGTCCGTAGGCTGATATAGTATACCGGTATACTGCTCTAACTAAGCTGACATATCGCTCGTAGGCTGATATAGTATACCCTCGATACTCACTCTAAGCTGATAAAGTGTACTGCTCTTGCTAAGCTGACATATCGCCCATAGGCTGATATAGTACATTAGTATACTGCTCCTGCTAAGCTGACATATCAAAGCCCGTAGGATGATATAGTATACTATCCAACCATTCAATCCATTCCATCTTTTATCCTTCTCGATAAAATAGCCATGTGTGGAGACACGGTCAGCCTTAGCCAAAATATAATATTTTCCTTTCCATATCTCCCACATTTTCTGTAGTCCACCCAAATATTTTTGGCATTATTAATCGATGCCCGGTTATTTTTCAATTAATAACCAATGATTATCCAATTATAGAATAATTCCCATTTTCACAAATAATTAAATTCAACAGGAAATAAAGCTCAATTAAATAAACGGACTGCGCCACGACAATTAGCATAAAATTTTGGTCGTCGGCTATCCCTCGCTTAATTTCCGGAAAAATAAATAAATAATTAAATTAATTTCGAAAATTAATAAATAAATACTAAACATCCAATTTAGGCCCGTAATGCCTGATTGGACGCCATAACGGATCGGGAAAAATCCCGAGATACATTCAATAAATATTAGAAGCTCTCTACTTGCTAATGACTAAGTCTAACCACCTAATATGCATCATTAAGTCACTAATTTAATTGTTCTAGACTAATCTAACAACCTAATTGCACTTAATTAAATCTAACCAACCCCTAAGCATAATTAGCAAACTAAGAAAGTATTAGTGAGTAAAACTCACTTGATTAAAAGCGGGGACCCGGACACCGCGATGGCGACGCGATGGCGGCTGAATTCCAAACTTTCGGCGGCGTCGGCGGACACTTGGGCCTGGCTCAAAAGCTTCACAAGCCCGCAGAAATTTCTGGGCTTGGACCGAACTTGGGCCTGAGCTTGGGCTGACTTGCTTCGCGGGCTTGGGCTTCAAGTGAGCTGAAAATTTGGGCTGTTGTAGCTGAAGATGGGCCGAACCATGGGTTGAATGAAGAGCGAAGATGGGCTGCTGAAAGGGGCTTCAATTGAGTTGCTTACTTGCGTGGGCTAACTACACTGGACTGAGCAGAAATCGATAGGCTCATGGACTTCAATTGATGGGCTGGCCAAAAGAGAGAAGCAGCAAAGGCCGTTGTTGGGCTGCAATCCACAAAGAGAAGATTTCATGGGCTGCTTCGGTCTTCGCTGGATTGAATTGAACGAAGAGGGAGAGAAGCAGCTTCGTCTGAGCCGCGAGAGATGCACGCTAGCTTCGATCTTCAAGGCTGGTTGTTGACCGGACGCACTGGCAGCCAAGGAACGAACGGAGAGCGGATGATGGCAGGCGGCAGGGAACACGAAGCAGAAATGGAGAGAATTCGCGGCTTCAAAGGGTCAACGCCGACTTCAACTATTAACTGAAGGGGGCTGAATCTTGGACAGTTGGCAACAGGATTTCATGGCCGCATGAAAGCAACTGCAGGGAAATTGGACGCTGGCTTGCTTCGGTCTTCGTGGCAGCTCGGTGGAGAAGCTGCTTCGGCTTGAAATGGCAAGCTGGCAGCTGGAGAAGAACGCGTTGCTGGAGAAGGCATGGACGAAGTGGCTTCGACTTGGGGTTTTGACCGAAAAAGCTGGGACACGCGATTGAAGACACGGATGGATGCAGCTTCGCTGGGTCTTTAATTTGGCTGAAGAAGACACACGGGCAAAGGGAGATAGCGACCGCAGAGACTGCACGCGGGGAGGCTTCGCTGGGCTGGACTTCGACCGAAAGAATTAAAACAAAAGTTGAAACCTAAGGAACAAATTGAAGAGGAGCCGTGTAGAAGATGGGGCGGCGGTCAAGACGTGCGATGGAAGGAAGCTAGCTAAGAGGAAATAAAAATCCTCAATCCTTAGCCAATACATTAATACTTTGGCCTGTCGCGACCTCTTTTTTCGGCGCCCGCAATCGGGTACGAGCGCCTAAGGAGGTTAATGGCTCGGCTGAAATTAGTTATGCCCGGACTCTCCCAAGTCTACCAATTCACGACTTTAATAATCTGAGTTTTTAACCTGTAAATCAATTTTTTAAGATGGAGTCGCCACTAATCGATTTGGGGTGGGTTGATTAGAAACCCAAGTGAAGTATCGGGAGAAATACTCACTCCTGCGTAACCAGAAAAATTAGGATCGGAGACTTGATTACACTAGTTAATCACTAATGCCCTTTCGGTACCTAATCTTATTTAAACCCTAAGGCTTTTTGGGTGTTCGGGGGATCTTCCATGCATTTTTGGGAGGAAAAGCATTTTTGGACATAAAAGGGATTTTTGGATCTTTTTGGTATTTTTTTTTGAAAAAATACAAGTCTTTTGCTTTTTCTGATTTTTTTTTCGCTTTTTCATGAATTTTTAGCTTTTTCTAGATTTTTGGCATTTTTTGGAAAATATGAAATATTTTTGATTTTTTTGATTTTTTCGGAAAATAAAATATTTTTGGAATATAAATTATTTTTGATTTTTTTCTTATTTTTTAGAAAATAAAACATTTTTCAACATTTTTTAAATATTTTTCGATTTTCTGGAAATTAAAACATTTTTTAATATTTTTTTAAAATAAATTATTTATTAATTATTTATTAAAATATTATTTAAAATAAAAATTACAAAGGAAAAGCCAACCCGGGTCGAATTCACAGGCTGGGTCGATTCGGATTTTTTGTCCCCTTTTTTTAAAATTAAAAAACGACACCGTGGCCGGGCTTTTGGGGACGCCGGCCCGGCCCGACGACCCGGGTTCCTAGTGGAACCCTACCCGAGTCCGACCCGACTCCCAACTCGACTCGCAACCGCCCCTCCGGATCGCAAACCCTACTCGATTTTCCGGGTCCGGATCCGCTTCGCGACCCGGAAAATTGCAAACCCTAGGGTTTGCGAATCCGCGGCGCCGGGGAGGAGGCCGAAGTGATACGGCGGCGACGATGGCCACGGCGATGACAGCGACGACGATGGGAATCACGACGACGGCGACAGTTTTTACCTTTTCTTGAACGGAGGTGATGACGGCGACGACAGGAGTTGATCTACGATGGTGGCGGCCGCGGCGAGGGCAGACTGATGGCAACGACCGCGGCGGACGACGACGGTGTCAGCGAGCCCTGGGCTCAGTCGATCTGGCCTGGGCTATCTCTCTCGGGCTCGGGCTCGCTCTTCGAGCTTTGGAGGAGAGGCAGCTCATGGGGGACAGTAGTAGCAAATGGCGTCGGGATCTCAGTCGGGGCGAACGGCGGTGACACAGCGTTCGGCGGCAACGGCAGCAGCAAAAAAGACCAGATCTGAGGCGCAGATCTTGCGAAACCCTACCCTCGGCCTCAATCTTCTCTCACTCAGGCCAGATCCGAGCCTCCACCGGCCGGATCTGACCTTCTCGAAGTCGCTTGCCGCCTGCCTTCCCCGAAGTCTCTCGGTGGAGGGTGGGCTGAGCTCGCGACTCGAGCTCTCTCCTGCGCTCGCCCTTCGATCCTTCCTGATGTCTCTTAGTGAAGGATCTCCGAGCTCGCCCGTGCTCTTCGTCGTCGACATCGGGGGCTATTTATAGGCGAGGGGGTGGCCGGTCGACGGAACTTCGACCGTCGGTCCCCTTCGCGCACCGAGCGGCCCTCGACGGCCAAACCGGTGTCCTATCCGATGCCAGCTACCCCCGCACGTCCTTATCCGACGCCAGCCGCCCCCTGCTCCACGTGCGCTACTGTTCCTCCACTTTGCTCCGGCGTCGCGCGCGTCCTCTTCTCCGGCGCGTGCTGCTTATCCGGTTTGGGGAAGAAGACAGGGGAGGAAGAAGACAAGGAGAAGGGGCCGGGCTTAGCCACGCGGCTGGGCCTCGCGGGCCTGCGTGAAGGAAAAGAGAGGAAAAATGGGCTGCTGACTTATGTTTTGCTTTTGGTTTTATTTCCTGTTTTTATTTGTTTTTTGTTGTTTTATCTTTTTATTATCTATTTATCCGAAAAGACAAAATTAAAAACTTAATTAATAAAACTAATTAAAATTGAGGTGTCAACATGGCCCCACAAGCCCACAATGCTATCCTCTTTGTCCCCCCATCACTTTCAAGCTTATTAACTCACAAATAAACCAATTTAAAGTCCAAAAATTGCTGTCCTCAACCTATCATACGAATTTCACAATTTGAGCTTCAAATCTTCATGAAATTTCTCAAATCGACGTCCAATTTCATCGTGGAAAAAGCCCATAGAATTTATACAAATCCCCATCAGCACATAGCCCAGCATGGAAGTTGAAATTTCTTTCAAATGAGTCAATCTGAATTTTCATTAATTTTCCACGACGTCCGTACCCATTTTTTCCATAAAAATCTCGGAATCTCTGAAAAATCTTCTGATACTGAGTCGACGATCCTAAAATTTATTGTGACATGACCAAATCTTCAATTTCTGAAATCGGACTCGAATTCACGGTTAATTTCCATTCGACGCGTTTTTAGCGTGACTAATGCTACCAGGTAACTTTCAAAGATTTTTAGTGCAAATGACCCGTGGTCGATTTTCTTCGAGCTACAATGAACCCACTCGACTCAATGACGACTCTCGATTGTCGTGAAAATCTCGATGATTCAAATACGGACACAAGGTACCAAAATGCTAGTAAAATCAGTCTAGTGTCGGTCAACGAGAATTTTCCAATTTAGTGGTGTCACCCACGATTAGCCACACATCTCAATCGAACCAACCTATATCTCATCTCAAATCGATTTATATATGTGCCGTAATGATCTCGATAGATGGTCACGGTCGAGAAGCTGATTCCTGGTCGAATTCTCAAGTCTATTTGCCTTAAAATTCTTAATAGTTTCCCCAGATAGTCTAGTTATCTCGAGAGTAATCAGCTCTGAGAACAGCCCTATAGGCACGTCAATGAAATGCCTAATTTATTCAGCAGAAAACAGGGTTAAAAATCTAGGATATCACATTCTAAGCAAGTAAATGGCAAAGACTAAAAGTACAACCAATACAATTGGCAGCATAATGAATAGTATCCGGAGCCGCTTGTCCCTTGTTGATTTCTTTCCAATTTGTTTGCAAGGTGGGACTTGAAAAGTTGCATTTCCACAAAGTGCTTCATTCCTAATGAACGAGAGAGTCGAAATTTTTTTAAAGGGCCCACTATTAGGAATTTCTCCCGATAGCTTATTAAAGGACAAGTTCAAATTTTGCAGAAATCTAAGTCCTTCCATGGACTTAGGTATCATACCAGACAACTCATTGTAGGAGAGGTCGAGGAAATCCAATCCTTTGAGTTTGCCGATTGATTGTGGTATCGATTCTTGAAATGAGTTCCTTGACAAGTCGAGAAAAACAAGGCTTTCAAACTCCTAGATGGAACTTGATATGGTGCCGGTGAATTGGTTCTAAGAAAGATTGATGCCGTTTAGAGCTCTCATTTTCCCTATAATAAACGGTAGCCCTCCATTGAAAGAATTGAGTGACAGATCGAGGAAGATGAGTTCTTGAAGGCCCCATAAACTATCCAGTATGACCAATGTCATGTTATTCGAACCTGCGAACAACATTTGAAGGCTGCTGAGGTTTCCAATGCAATTTGGAATCCATCCGGAGATCCTATTTTCATCGAGCCGCAACTCTCCTAAACTTGTCAAGTTGCATATCTCATCGGGGATCGGTCCTTCAAGATGGTTTTTATTAAGAAACAGCCTTTGCA
The DNA here is from genome assembly GCA_016097615.1 of Eucalyptus dawsonii. Lineage (NCBI taxonomy): Eukaryota > Viridiplantae > Streptophyta > Magnoliopsida > Myrtales > Myrtaceae > Eucalyptus > Eucalyptus dawsonii. The sequence continues at coordinate 8,331,856 of CM027873.1, forward strand.
AGCTTTCTAGTCCTCCAATTGATGAGGGGATATTGCCGTCTAGATCGTTATCAAACAACGATAGGGCAGTCAAGCTCTTCAAGAAACAAATTTCCTCGGGAATGCAACCTCTTATTTGAGAACCTTCAGCGACTAGAATTCGTAAGGAATTGGAGAAGTTTTTGATAGATTTTTGTATGGAGCCACGAAGCGGGTTGTATCCCAGATCCAATAGTTGCAGCGATTGGCAATTTGATAAGGTAGAGACAAAACCGAGCTTTTGTTGGAGAAATCCTCTTGAAGTGTTTTGAAGCTGACAAAACGTTTCCATCAGTCTAGTCTGAAGGTTTGCAGACTCTGCTGTTTAAAGTCTGAAGACCTCCGGACAGCCAGACTCAAGACTCAAAGTCTATCCTCATTGACAGTCTCTAATCTGTTAAAGAAAGGTTATCCAGAACTGGATGTTTTATTAAGGATATGACCTATCGACTAGAGAAGATCTCTTGGCTGGATATGACATAACGGAATCCCTTTGAATTGATTGAGATTGATTCGATGATCAAGGATCCGTTGATTGGCGAAATATTCGTGGAAGGTTCTACTTATGGAAACCGAGATCCTGATTGTATGGGCGAACAGGATTGATGGGCTATCGACACGTTCCTTTAATAGCTCGAATAATCTTCTTAATTGATTCCGTCCAATGGGTAGATTGGAGGAATTCCTTTGGTAAGTGCCAATGGGTATGATGGCATGAAGGATTATATAAGGAAGACGTTCTAAGTTGTTCGAGGAGTGCACAATAGAAGAATTCCAAAGTCTGAAGCTTCCTGTTGTTTAGTCAATTCATTTGAGCGAAAAACTTGTACTCAAAAGAGAGTTTATATTTGTGAGAAACCTTGAGGAAGTGTGATAGAACATCCACACTGTGGAATCAAGGAAGAACTGTGCTGTAACATCTCTTTTGTTCATAGTGGAATCCAGCCGATAGGCTATCAGTGCGGAAGAGTGGACGTAGGTTTAGGATAAGCCGAACCGCTATAAACCTTGTGTTTAATCTTCTCTTCCCTACTCTTTACTTTACTTTGATCGTAATTCATTTTGGTTAAGCAAAATAGTATTTCCTTTCTATTATCTACTTAGTATTTCTGTGGTATCTCAAGAAATTGTTTTTGCACCTATTCACCCCCCTCTAGGTGCTTATACTAGCTACATCAATTGGTATCAGAGCCTGTGTACTCACTTTGTTTGAAGTGTTTTACTTCAGAGTTAAAGATCCATGGCTAGTATGTTGGCTCTAGGGCTGGTAGAAGAGCAAAGCAATACCAGACCACCTTACTTTGATGGAAATGATTACAACATATGGAAAAACAAAATGAAGGCGTTTCTAAGATCAAAGGATCCTCTGGAATGGAATGTTGTAGAAAAATGAATCACTCCTAAAGCTGCACCTGTCTTAGAAAGAGGAAAAGATACTGTGGAGTCTAGCCAAATGAGTCAGGAAGAGATAATCAAGAGACAAGCTCTTGATGCAAAAGCAATTTATTCTTTATATTGTGTTTTATCACCTACTGAATATAACAGAATATCTTCTTGTGTTACAGCTAAAGAAGTCTGGAATAGATTACATATTACCTATGAAGGAACCAATCGAGTGAAGGAGACCAGAATCAACATTCTCCTCGGTCAATACGAAGCCTTCAGAATGAAATCGGGAGAATCTATAACTGACATGTTTAGTCGTTTTACAGATATTATGAATGGTCTTGAAAATCAAGGTCAACCAATTTCTGATCCCATGAAGGTAAATAAGCTACTGCGAGGACTCTCCAAGGATTGGAATCACATAAAGACCTCAATCAGAGAGACTCAAAGAATCATGCCACTATTTGTTGATGAGTTGGTTGGAACTCTTCAGTCTTATGAAGTAGAACGAATCAATGAAGACGAAGACCCTAAAGGTAAGAAATCCATTGCATTAAAATCTAATGATGATTCTGATGTTGCAGACTCTGAAGACGATATGGACGATGAGGAGCTTGCTCTCATGATAAGAAGATTCAGAAAGCTGAACAGAAAAAGGAAGAAGATTCAATCCAAGGAAACAAAGTTTTCAAAAGCAACAGACTAACTCTGTTGAGGATGATGAATCAAACAAAGATGTAGTCTGCTTTGAATGTAAGAAAAATGGACACATCAGACCCAACTGTCCTCTTCTGAGGAAGAAGAAAGGAAAAGCTGAAAAGTATCGAAAGGCTCTTAAAGCAGAAACCTGGAGTAATACAGAATGTGAAGAAAGTGATGATAATTATGCCAACATATGTCTGATGGCACAATCGGATTCAGATTCAAACTCTGAGACAAACTCAGACAGTGAATTTGAGGTAAGTAACTTCAAAATCCCTATTAAAGTTTCTAAATACATTGATGAGTTGTGTTTTAGCCTTAAGACTTCTCTTAAAAGGATTTCCGAACTCAAAAAGGAAAATTCTGCCTTAAAACAACAAGAAAATGTTTTGAAAGAAAATATGAAATGTTTAGATGTGAATGTTTCTTCTCTTAGAGAAAGTGAAAATAATCTTTCAAAAGAAAATGCATTCTTGAAAAATGATATCTCAAATATTTCCAAAAGATTTTCTATAGGATACGAGAAACTAGAAAAAATACTTTACGTTCAAAGATCTTATTTCAACAAATCTGGTTTGGGAATGATTTGCTGAAACCATTCCTTTAATTGATTTTCCTAAAGTGAAAGAAAGAATCAAACAAAGACCCACAAGAGATGCTTACAAAAATCATTTTAAAATGACTTTTGTAAAACCAGTAGGTCGTAATGCTCTCAGATGTTCAAAATGCAATAGTGCAGACCATTTTGAGAAAGAATGTCCTATGGTTTGGAGACCTGTCAATAAAGTTTGGGCAAAAACCGCATATCAGACTAACTCAAAAGGACCCAAGAAAATATGGGTACCAAAGAAAGCTTGAGTCTCTTTTTAAATACAGGTCACTATCAAGAAAAATGTGAAATGGTACCTGGATAGTGGATGCTCGAGACACATGACAGGAGATTCAAATTGTTTCATAAAGCTTGTTCAAATGAATGGTGGAAAAGTTTCTTTTGGAGGAAATAGCAAAGGAAGAATAGTGGGACTTGGAACTGTGAAGATTGGAAACCTCACAATAAACAATGTTTCTTTAGTTGAAGGACTCAACTACAATCTGCTCAGTGTCAGCTAGCTATGTGATACCGGTTTCAAAATCTACTTTCAAGAGGGAATATGTTCAGGAACCAGTAAAGACTCTACTCAGTCATTTATGGGTCGAAGGCATGGAAATATCTACCTCCTGGATGTGAAACCAGATGAATCGCAATATTTAATCTCAATCCAAGACGAAGTGAGCTTATGGCACAAAAAGCTTGGGCATATTAACATGAAGCAGATAGCCAAAATCTCAGCAAAGAAGCTTGTTCGTGGTCGACCCAATTTATCATACCAAAAGTCTGACTTATGTACACCATGCATATTGGGAAAACAGGTAAGAAATTCCTTTAAATCAATAAATCAAGTTTCAACTAACCGTGTACTGCAGCTTCTGCATATGGATCTCTTTGGACCAACCAGAACACAAAGCATTGGAGGTAAGAAATATTGCCTAGTAATTGTGGATGACTACTCACGATTTACTTGGGTGTATTTCTTGGCAAGTAAGTCTGAAACTTTCTCTTAGTTTGAAAAATTTGCTAAAAAGGTTCAAAACGAAAAATGATGTGTTATTTCAAGTATAAGAACAGATCATGGAGGTGAATTTGAAAATCAAGATTTTACAAAGTTTTGTGATAAATCTGGTTTTCAGCATGTGTTCTCTTATCCATATACTCCAGAGCAAAATGGAGTTTTGGAAAGAAAGAATAGATCGCTTCAAGAAATGGCTAGAACTCTCTTAATTGAAAGCAACATATCTTCACGTTTTTGGGCTGAAGCAGTCTCTACAGCATGTTACATTATTAATAGAGTTTTTCTAAGGCTTATTCTAGAAAAAACCCCCTATGAACTATTCAAAGAAAAGAAGCCGATTGTTTCATATTTTCATGTATTCGGATGCAAATGTTTCATACTGAAAAATGCAAATGATTGAGTTGGTAAGTTTGAAGAAAAAGTCAGATGAAGGCATCTTCCTTGGATATTCAACCACAAGCAAAGCGTCTGAGTCTACAATAAGAAGACTCAAACAGTGGAAGAATCAATGAATGTCAAATTCCAAGATTCTATACAAAATGAATCTATTCAGACTCATCTTGAAAAGACTGAACCTGCTCCAGACTCTACAAAGTCTAAATCTCAAGAAGTAGCTCAGACTTTGAAGGAACAGCAGCAAGTGACTATTGAAGATTCAAGTGAAGGAAGTGATCATCAATCTGACAAATTAACCAGCAACTGGAAGCATAAGTCCAGTCATCCCAAAGATCTTATCATTGGCGACATCAATGAAGGAATTCGCACAAGATCTAAAAGGCGCGAAGAGTCTAGTGCTGTGGCTCTCATTTCTGAAATAGAACCCAAAAGCAAAGAAGAAGCTTTATCTGATGACAGCTGGATTGAAGCCATGCAAGAAGAACTCAGGCAATTCAGTATCAATGATGTCTGGGAATTGACTCCTAAACCTAAAGGTAAATCTGTTATTGGAGCTAAATGGGTTTTCAGAAACAAGATGGACGAGAAAGGCAAGGTCGTAAGAAACAAAGCAAGACTCGTGGCCAAGGGATACACGCAAGAAGAAGGGATCGACTATGACGAGACTTATGCACCAGTAGTAAGGTTAGAAGCAATTCGTTTATTACTTGCATTTGCTTGTCATAAAAATTTCAGGTTATTCCAAGTGGATGTCAAAAGTGCCTTCCTAAATGGATTCATCCATGAGGAAGTTTATGTGGAACAACCACCTGGTTTGAAGACCCAAGGAAACCAGACTCAGTATTCAGACTCAAAAAGGCCTTATATGGCTTAAAGCAAGCACCTCGAGCTTGGTACGACAGACTAAGTAAGTTTTTAATTCAAAACGGTTTTGTGAAAGGTAAAGTAGACACTACTCTATTTATCAAAAAAGAAAGCAAAAGTTTTGTGCTAGTTCAAATATATGTCGATGATAATATATTCGGATCTCCTAATGAAAGTCTATGCAAAAAATTCTCTAAGACTATGCAGGATGAATTTGAAATGAGCATGATGGGTGAGTTAATCTTCTTTCTCGGGCTTCAAGTGAAACAACTAAAGGAAGGAACCTTTATTCGTCAAGAAAAATATGCTAATGATCTTGTCAAAAAGTTTGGACTGGACAATTGCAAAAAGACTAACATTCCAATGTCAAGTGCCTTGAAGATAGACAAAGATGAAGAAGGAAAGAAAGTCGACCAGAAGCTATACAAGAGTATCATTGGCTCACTTCTTTATCTTACTGCCTCTAGACTTGACATTTTGTTTAGTGTTTGCATTTGTGCCAGATTTCAAGCAGATCCTAAAGAATCTCATTTAAGTGCTGCAAAGCATATTATCAAATACATTGCTTCAACTTCAAGCATCGGACTATGGTATCCTAAAAAGGGAGACTTTACTCTTCTTGGATACTCAGACGCAGACTTAGCCGGTTGCAGAATTGATAGAAAGAGCACCTCGGGTACCTGTCAACTACTTGGAGGCAGGACGGTGTCTTGGTTTTCAAGAAAGCAGAGTACAGTAGCTCTCTCTACAGCAGAAGCAGAGTATGTAGCTCTTGGAAGTTGCTGTTCATAAATTTTGTGGATAAAATAACAGCTAAGAGACTTTGGAATTGAAGACTCATGCACGGAGATTAATTGCGACAACACCAGCGCTATCAATCTCACCAAAAATCCAATTCTTCACTCAAGAGCAAAGCATATAGAGATTCGACATCACTTCATTAGAGACCATGTTCAAAATGAAGAAGTTTCAATTCAATATGTTGATTCAAAGAACCAACTGGCGGATATATTCACAAAGCCTTTGGAGAAAAATCAATTTGAAATTATTCACTCCAGACTCAACATTTTAAGGTATGAGGAAATCAAAGTCTAAAGACTCTCAGACTCAGACATACAAGACCTTGACTGTAAGTTAGTTTCTCTCTCGAATCTTATTTTGAAAAGGTACGATTATCAACCGTGTTTTATTGCTATCTTTAATCGGCGTAATTATTGCATCGTTTCCTTTTCGAAAAAGAAGTTATTTTTTGAAATGACTATTTTCGCAGAAAAATGACAGTTATTTTGAAAAGGCATCTTTTTATTTTCCTTTGTGACAATTCGTATAACTCTCTTTTTAACCGATCGTGTACTGTTGATTCCTCTTCACTTTACTCTCAAAAACCCTAGAAAGCATCGATCCTCCATTCCTTTTTTCTTCCCTTGTTTAATCTTCGAAAAAGTTGTCATCTTTCTTGGGAAAGTCAAGCAAGGAATCTTCCAAAAACCGACAAAGATGTCGTCTTCAAGAAAGTCTTCAAGAATTGCAAGCAGGGGACCACGGCAAATGAGTGAGGGGCCTACGCACTTCGATCTCACCGAAGAAGAAGTGTCTCCAGATCAGCAACAGAGCCCACAACATTCTCGGCAGCGTCATTCTCCACCATCTAGTCCTCAAAATGTTGGTCATCAACAAGAAGAAGAAATCATTGAGGATGCAGATCCTGTAAGAGTTCAAAGGCCCTCTTTGATTTATAAGCTTTATCGTGCTTTAAAAGGGACTGGTACTCCATTGAACTACGTCAATGATTTTCTTAAAGACAAAGGATATGGGAATGAATATATCTTTTTGCGGAAAATGGAAAGTTTGGGAATTGCTCGTAAATGGGTGGCAGAAGAAACCCTTGCGAATATCCCAAGTGATCCTCGTGATTGGGGAGTTAATCCTGTAGATGGAAATGATGATGACGACAAACTGTACAGCCAATTTCAACCGAGGATGGGTATTGTGGCGGAAAATCGAGGAAAAAGAGGAGAGTTATTTAGATCGAAAGAAGAGAAGGATCTATACTCAAAACTGCTGAAGCGTGGGGTGATAAACCCTAGGAGTGTGGATTTTGATTTTCTGGATGCTGTGAATGTGAACTTGAGGGAAAAGTTCGGTTATCTTCAACTTGAAAAGTTCTGCTCCGACATTACAGAGGCCTATGCTGAACTAACCGTATATTTCTATTCAAATCTTAGCTTCTTGGATGCGAATAGATTCTCTTTCAGTGTCAAAGATCAAGATTTTGTTGTGGATATGAATATACTGGCAGATGTGTTAGGAGTTGAGAGAGGAAGATATCAACCGATCAAAGTTTCTATTGCTCGGGCTACACTGGAACTTGTGATGGACAGGAGAACAGAGGGAAAAATCACCTACTTAAGGATGAGTGCATTCAACATCTTGCTTCACAAGATTGTGATCAATTGCCTCCGACCGAAATCAACTTCCAAGACTGATGTTTCAAGTTCAGAGGCAAAGCTGATGTATGCCAACCTCACTGGGAAAATGTTTTCTCTTCCTCACACTGTTATGTTCCACATGTATAGAGCCATGATGAAGGACAGAGGTCAACTTCCTTACCCAAGCCTTGTGACAAAGTTATTCAGACATCTGAATATTCAGCCTCCGCAAATCTTTTGTGTTCGATCGTGCGATCATATGGTGGTGGGACTGAAAATGGTGACCAAGATGCGTCTGAAGGAGCTAAGCAAGGAGTTGGAGAAATTTAAGGAGAAGACTCCTGTAAAGTCTCATCAATTCTCTTCTGCATCAAAAAGGAAAGGGAAGGAGCCCATGGTTGCTCTACCCAAGAAAAGAAGAGCTCTCATCGTGGAAGATGAAGAGGATGACGACCTTACCATTTCGGCAATAGCTTTGAAGAAGCTAAGTCGTACTGTTCCAGAGTCGATGGAACATCATGAGACAGAAGGAGAGGAAAGAGAAGGACAAGAGAAAGAAAAAGAAGAGAGAGAAGAAGAAGAAGAAAGAGAAGAAGAAGAAAGAGAAGAAGAAGAAAAAGAAGCAGAAGAAAGAGTAGTTGGCGAAAAAGAAGCAGAGGAGGAAAGACCTGAAGAAGAAGAAGAGAGAATGAATCAAGAGGAAAGAGAGCCTGAAAAACACTATTCTCCACCTGAAGGCACAGAAACAGGTGAGATAATGAGGGAGTCAGTTGCTCTCCCGCTGACCCAGAAGACATTCATGCCTCTTATTTTCCTGAAGAAGAACATGATGCTTCATCGCCAAATCTGCGCGATTATTCTGATATGCCATGATCTACAGATCGTGCTGAAGCTAGTACGTAGACAGATAGCTCAGCAGATTTTCGCAGAATTATGGATATTCTCTTGGAAATGCGCGGTCAAATCTATGCTCTGGGATGCGAGGTTCAAAGCTTGCAGAATGCAGGTCAAGTTTCTTCAGTTTCATTGAAAGATCAGATCCAAGCCCTCTCTGTTCAGATTCAGGCCAATGCTAAGGGTGAGGAGGTTGCACAACTGAATGAAGACTTGAAAAGGCTGGAAGGCATCGTTCAGTCCATGGGAGATTTCCAGCGTTCCCAAGCAATCTTGACTTTATTCCATTTTTATCTCAACCTTTTTAATGCTGACAAAAAGGGGGAGAGATGCAAGATTTGAACACTTTGACTTTTAATCGTGTGGTTTGTTGGACTGTTTGGATTGTTTGATTGATGTTTGACTTTAATTTTGTGTCTGGATTTGAATTTGGATTTGACTGCTATTGATATCTTATGGATGGCTTTATCATATTCAAGACTATAACCTATTTTCTGTGGTTGCAGATTCTAGTGTTATTCATTTAGCCATTTATCTCTATAAGATATGCATATGTGTTTGAGAAATGTTTTGCAGGTCAAAGTTGTCCAAATCTGCAGGAAAGTTTTGTCACCATCAAAAAGGGGGAGATTGTTGGAGAAATCCTCTTGAAGTGTTTTGAAGCTGACAAAACATTTCCATCAGTCTAGTCTGAAGGTTTGCAGACTCTGTTGTTTAAAGTCTGAAGACCTCCGGACAGCCAGACTCAAGACTCAAAGTCTATCCTCATTGACAGTCTCTAATCCATTGAAGAAAGGTTATCCAGAACTGGATGTTTTATTAAGGATATGACCTATCGACTGGAGAAGATCTCTTGGCTGGATATGACATAACGGAATCCCTTTGAATTGATCGAGATTGATTCGATGATCAAGGATCCGTTGATTGGTGAAATATTCGTGGAAGGTTCTACTTATGGAAACCGAGATCCTAATTGTATGGGCGAATAGGATTGGTGGGCTATCGACACGTTCCTTTAATAGCTCGAATAATCTTATTAATTGATTCCGTCCAACGGGTAGATTGGAGGAATTCCTTTAGTAAGTGCCAACGGGTATGATGGCATGAAGGATTATATAAGGAAGACGTTCTAAGTTGTTAGAGGAGTGCGCAATAGAAGAATTCCAAAGTCTGAAGCTTCCTATTGTTTAGTCAATTCATTTGAGCGAAAAACTTGTACTCAAAAGAGAGTTTATACTTGTGAGAAATCTTGAGGAAGTGTGATAGAACATCCACACTGTGGAATCAAGGAAGAACTGTGCTGTAACATCTCTTTTGTTCATAGTGGAATCCAGCCGATAGGCTGTCATTGCGGAAGAGTGGACGTAGGCTTAGGATAAGCCGAACCACTATAAACCTTGTGTTTAATCTTCTCTTCCCTACTCTTTACTTTACTTTGATCGTAATTCATTTTGGTTAAGCAAAAGAGTATTTCCTTTCTATTATCTGCTTAGTATTTCTGTGGTATCTCGAGAAATTGTTTTTGCACCTATTCACCCCCCTCTAGGTGCTTATACTAGCTACATCAGCTTTGACCCATAAGGCTCTCATGTGAGCTGATTTAACGCAACCCCGAAGCTTCTGAGGTTCTTCAAGTTGCGCAAACTCATGGGTATGGGTCCGTTGAGTTGATTTTGCGGGGCATTGAAAATAATTAGGTTCATAAAATTCAAAATATATTGTGGGATGTTGCTGCCAAAGCGGTTATCTTTTAGATAGAGTTCTTCCAAATTTGGAAGGCTTGGTTCGCTACCCGAGAAAAGGTTTCCAGAGAGGGAATTGAAGTCCAAACTAATAAGCTGTAGAGAAGAAACATTAAAAACCTCTTGAGGCACTTTGCCTATAAGCAAATTATAACCAAGATACAAAAATTCCAGATGACCAACTTGCCAATCTCACTCGGAATGTCACCTCCAATATAGTTATGTAAAATGTCCAGGATGTGCAAGCTTGACACGTTACCGGTGGTTCGAGGAATCGTGCCAGTCAGGTTGTTAACACCGAGATGAAGCTCCTGTAGCTTTTGCAAGCTGTCCATGTCTCGAGGAATGCTTCCATGAAAATGATTGAATGACAAGGACAACACGAGAAGCTCTTTGCATTGGGTTAGCATCTCTGGTAGCAGGCCATTGAGCTGGTTATCAGACAGTAAAAACCCCTTAATGTTGGGCCAGTGGGAGCAAAGATGGGAGGGAAGACTTCCTGAGAGATCATTATGCATCAAGTCGACAATGGTGAGCGATATATTGAAAAGTGTCGGAGGAATTGAGCCTGTAAGATTGGTCATGTCCAAACCAAGGACCTGCAATGTGGATATGTCCCAGGAAGCTTGGAATTTGACCTCCTAAGGGGTTGAGGCTAAGTATTAATAGTTGCAACTTAAGGAAGGCACCGAATTCTCTCGGTATGCCACCCGTTAGCATGTTCTCCATGAGTAACATCAAGTGGAGATTTTGGCACTGGGCTAAGTTAGGAGGAATGTTTCCTTTGAGCTCGTTAAATTGAAGCATGAGTTTCTTTAGGTGATGTAAATGGTCAATTTCTATCGGAATTGTGCCATAGAAACTGTTGTTGTAAAGATCAAGAGAAACCAAGAAAGAAAGATTGCCAAGATAAGGAGAGAGTCTTCCTTGGAGATCCATGTCCGAGAGGTTTAAAGCCATGACTCTCTGCCTGCGGTTGCTGCAAATGACACCAATCCATTCACAAAAGTTTGCTTCGGCGGTCCAATTGCCGCCTTTGATTGTGTTTGTCAGGTCGATTTCGATCGCCGATTTGAAGTGGAGGAGAGCCACTTGATCAGTGAATTTGCTGGAACAGATGATGGGCTGAAACATCAATAGGGAAGCCAACATAACATCAAGAAATGCTATAAAGATGAACTTCTCCATAATGAACAGAGTATATCTTGATTGCATCAATAGACGGTTCACTAATTAGGACCTATTCTTAGTATTTAATATGAAAGAGAACTGAATGATTGTCTCAATTTAAATAAACAGAAAAACGTAAAGAAAGAGTAACTACCAAACGATGCCCCACATTGGGTCTCTCTAGAAAAGCAGTTAGTGGCTATTCTGTGTGAGGGACCTAACAAACTACATGATCCACATTTCAGATGTACTCATAAGTTGAAATTTTGTTTAGACCGTAAAAGCTCTCATATGATAATCCCAACTCATTTGCTTTTTAATTTTTAAAAGAATTCCATTCACAATACCCCACAAATTAACCCAAACCATAATCATGTGTTGAGATCTTCCGTGAATGAGGGGAAGTTGGAGAACCCCTCAATCGCGTTTGATTTGGTAAATGGCCCGTTCTTCATGTTTACATGTACACACTCATTTTCAACTCTATGAGGGTACAGATGGACCTTTGACTAATGCTCCAAGTCACAAATGTGAAAAGGTTTTGTGATAATTGTCGCAATCTTCCCACAGAGACTGATTGGAGGTTTCTATTGTTGGAAGAGATAATGATACTAGTAGTCTATCAACTTTATCCATGTGTCTTGTCATGCCGCCACTTTCAGTTGGTCTAATTAGATCCCTAATATTTTTTATATGTTTATTGTCATCCTTTCATTAATTAATTTAAATGAAATGCATCATGGACACCATTTTTTTTTTGGTCGGTCCTACTCTAATCCTATTCTAACACACACTCTCAGACTTTTGCCCTGCTTCCTTGCAGGGCGTGGGAGTCGAAATCCACTCCTGAAATGAAATCGTCCCCACCCCAATCTCCCCTGAGAAGGTGGGGATTTGAACCCCCAACCTCCTCCTTCCAAGTTGGAAGGGTGGCCACTGGGGCGAACCCCCTGTGGTTATGGACACCAATTTGATAAAGCTAATGTTTGATGGAGAAAATTACGTAGATTTTGTGCGTGTCATGTGGACTCTCTTCAACAACGATTTGTTAGGTTTCTTGTCCAAAAAGGATAAGGATATTGGCTTTGAAATCTCTACTATTAAAATGCATCCAAAACTTTACTATTTTCTTTTGAAGCATAGTGAAAAATCCTCCCTCATTCTCCATTTGTTATGATTTTGATTGAGAGCTTGAAGAAGAATAAGGCCACATTAATTTATAAAAAGTAAGTGGTTTTGTCCTGGTTTTGGAAGCTTTCTTTAACACCAGTAGAATTCCCGTTTGCGGTGCAGGTTCTTGCTTTTTGTTTTATTGAGAAAGTGCTTTAAAGTATTAATTTGAAACCTACTGTCGGTTTTGGTCCTCTCACTTTGAACTAATAATTTATGGAACTATTATTTCCATCTAACGCTTTCTATTACTTTAAGTCTTGATTTTTCCTTTAACCAATTTCTCTTGAACTTGTCTTAGTGCTACAATATAATAGTTTGTAGTTTGACATTGGATTGAGTAGCTTTTTCCATATGTCAATGTGTACTGGCGTGCTCTTTATCGTTGTTGCATGATCTACATCTAAGGCATCGTTCTTGACCTTCGGTAGTTCTTGACCTTTGGCAATGTGGAATGGTAACTTCGAATTAGATGTCTCAAATTGTATTATTTCATTCATATATGATGCAAGGGGCTTTGCTGGTACGCAATGTCAATTTTCTTTTTCTCCTTAAACCTAACATGTAAAGGCCAAATACTAATGAATGTGGATACTATGCGTCTGACATCCTGAATTTCTCAGTTCTGCTTTCAATTAAATTAATCGGGTCTTTCATTGACGCGCCTATAGTGCTGTTCTCAAAGCTGATCACTCCTGAGATAACTAGACTATCTAGGGAAATCATTAAGGAATTTTAATGCAATAGACAAGAAAATTCGACCAGGATTCGACTACTTGACCATGCTCATCTGCAGAGATCATTACGATACAGTAAGATCGATTAGAAATCAAAGATAGGTCAGTTCGATTGAGATGTGTGGTTAAACATTGGTGATTCCACCAAATTGAGAAATTATTGTCGATCGGCACTAAACTGATTTTTCTGTCATTTTGGTACCTTGTGTTTGTATTTGAATCCTTGAGATTTTCATGACAATCGAGAGTCGTCGATGTGTCGAAGAGGTTCATTGTGGCTCGAAGAAAATCGACCATGGGTCATTTGCACTAAAAATTTCTGAAAGCTACCCGGTAGATTAGGTCATGCTAAAATCGCATCGAATTGAAATTAACAGCGAATTTAAATCCGATTTCAAAACTTGGAAGTTCTGTCATGTCGCGTGTCATTTTGGGAACATCGACTTAGACTCCGAAGATTTTTCTACAAACCGAGATTTTTTGGAAAAAAGTCGAGGTAGGAAGATTCGACCGGAAAATGCAAAGGACCGTTTTGATCGCAAAATTGAGATGCAAGTAGGTTCTAAAGGCTTGGAAAAATACCAATTTGATTGATCATACGTCGGTGGGATTTATAAAGGCCGAATCGAGTTGATTCAAGAAGGATTGAAGTCCAATTTGAGCCAACTCCTTTGCAATTTCGTATGCCCCATTGGACCCAACATTGTGGACCACATCAAGCTTCTAGAATGGGTCTTTTGGTATGGAAAAATAGCCGGGCAAGCCAGCTGGTGGTGGGGACCAAATTGGGGAAACAAAAGGGATAGGATGAGACCAAAGGTGGCCCCCTCCAAGCCAATTTGTCCCTTCCCTCCTTCCACTCTCTCTCCCATCGTTGAGCAGCCTCCCCCTCCTTTTTCATTTGTTGTTTTGAACTCAGCAATCCAGAGCAGCCGAACCAGAAGCCACCTTGCCATCACAGCATCCCGCCGGAGTCGTCATCCATCACCGTTCGCCGTCGCACGCCCCTGCGAGCCTCGCCGCTCGTCCCGCTGTTCCGTGCGTCCTTGGCCACTGTCCGGCCTTGCTTTCTCATCCAACAGCTCGCTAGAGCAGCTCGAGCCACCGCCGGAGCTCCCTCCGCCATCATACACCTCCGCCTTCACCCATCTAAGCTGCAACAGCCTCGCCATGTCCATTTCCAACTCAATCGGCCCTAAAGCAACCTTGTTCAACCCCCAACCAAAGCAGAACCGAGTGGGTCTCCAGCCCACTATTTGGCCCCTTTTTGGTACCTTTCGGACCTTGTTTGGTGGTCCCGCTTTGAAGTATCTCGAGCCCCACCACGTCCCCGTTGTTTCAAACCGAGCAGTTCGTTAATCAAGTAAGTTTAACTCACTAATCCCTACTTAGTAAGTTAATGACGTTTAAGGGTTGATTATTTTAGACTAAGTATGGATTATGTGGTTAGATTGGATTAGTGAATTAATTAGCCGATATTGCATGTTAGGTGGTTAGTTTAGTACAGCTAGGGCCTAGACAAGCTCTAGTATTTATCTAGAGTGGTTCAGAAATTTCCGGGCTTGTCTCAGCTTTTAATTAGGCTTTACTGGCCTAAGTCCTATTTATTTGCATTTATTAATTAATTTTTTTGTAATTATTTAATTATTGATTTATTTTCTAAAAATTAGACCGAGATAGCCAGTGACTGGAATTTTATGCTGATTGCAATGGTGTGATATGTTTATTTAATTGATTGTTATTTTATGCAAATTTAATGTAATTGGTAATTTCGAGATTTTTCCCAGAATTTATTTAATTTCAGTAGTTAATTAGAAAATCACCAGGTGTTGATTTATAGCGCCAAAATTTTTTCTATTGACTATACAAATGGTGGGAATTTTTAAAGTAAAGATATCATATTTTTGGCTGAGGCCGACTGTGTACCCACACACGATAATTTTTATTAAGTAATTATAATATGAAGAAAATAGGCTAGGACATTATTTTAATTGAGGAATTAAAGTGCGAGACACAAATGTCCTTGGCTGTGGACAGATAATCATGTGATAGTTTATAGTCATAGGAAGATGACTATCGAAAGGTGGAATGACGCATGTGCTGCGTAATGTTATGTGTTAGGTCAAGAAAACTGCTGAAGTATGGCTGTGCCCATTGGGCCGTAATTAACTGCCAAAGCAGGCTGTGCCTACTGGGCCGTAATCAACTGTCAAAGTATGGCCATGCTCACTGGGCCGTAATTTACCGCTGAACTTGGAACAGGCTATGCCCATTGGGCCGTAATTCACCGCTGAACATTTAGAAGGCTATGCCCGAGTGTGGCCATAATTAGTGATTGGAATGAGTAATTGGAATGACCGTGTGATGGTCTTGATGACATGAAATTGACTAAGTCGATTGATCGATGACCCGATCCGATGTGATGATGTGATTCTGTGAATTGCATGTTGTATTGACCTGCAGGAAGGAACTGAGGCAAAGGAAAGTCCTCTAACTCGTGTTTGTGCTTAGGTTGCCCTTAGGGCATAATTTCTTCCTAGTCGGGTCTTAGGGAGTTGAACTTGCTGAGACGTCGTCTCACCCCGTTGTGGGATAACATTTTCAGGTCCTTAGAGAGCAGTTGAGGAGGACCCGAAGCTCCGGAGTTGATGAGGAGGAGACTGAAGAATCGACGAGCGTGTCTGACTAGTGGGTCATAAAATTGTTCTCTTTTTGTGGAACCAATCTTTTGTAAACAGCCTGGTACTATGTATAAACTTGAAGTGTTTATAAAATGCTTGTTTTCATTGTAACTTGTGGCCCTACTTTTCTATCCCATTGAATTGTTGTCTTGGGATTATTTATCTGCTTCCGCATGTGCATTAAAATGAATGGGTCGGCGATGCATCCTGAGACGTCGCTATTTAATTGACCAAGCCAGGATGGGCACGCGCTTGGAGGATCGAGGCGTGACAATGCGATGCATTAATAGTTTGACAAATATATCTTCCTCTATGACATCCTGAATTTCTAATCCTGTTTTCAATTGAATAAGTTGGTCTTTTCATCGATGTGCCTATAGTTCTATTCTTTAAGCAGATCACTCACGAGATAACTAGTCTATCTAAGGAAGCCGTTAAGGGATTTTAATGCAATAGACTTGAGAATTTGACTAGAAACCAACTACTTGACCGTGCTAGTCTGCAAGGGTCATTACGGCACAGTTAAAAATCAATCAAAGATTAGAGGTAAGTCGATTGGACTAAGAAATGTGACTAAGTGTGGGTGATTCCACCTGATTACAAAATTCGCGTGGATCGACACTAGACTAATTTTTCTGTCGTTTTGGTACCCTATGTCCGCATTTGAAACCTCGAGATTTTTACAAATACCGAGAGTCACCAATGTGTCGAAGATGTACAATGTGGCTAAAAAATAATTGACTACGGGTCAATTGCACTAAAAATTTCTAAAAGCTACCCAATAGCCTAGGTCACGCTAAAATTGCACCGGATTGAAATTAACCGCGAATTTAAATCTAATTTCAGAAATTGAAAGTTCTATCATGTCATGATTTATTTTAAGAACGTCGACTCATCCTCAGAAGATTTTTCCGCAAATCGAGATTTTTGGCGCAAATTCAATATTAGGCCGTTTTCGACCGAAAAATTTAGAGCATCGTTTTTTATCTCGTTTTTTGGATGCGAGTTGGTTCATTGGTGAGGAAAAATATGAATTGAAGTGTGGGCATCTTAGTTGGATTTATGGGGGCCGAATTGAATCAATCCAAGAAGAAATTGAAGTGGATTTGGGGGAAAATGTTACAAATTCATAGGTCCCTTGGTCCACCACCTTTGGACCACTTCTTTGGCTTGCAAGGGAAGCTTGGTGGCCACAAGATGGCCATGGAAGACAACCAAGGGCAACCCTCCAAGCCTTTGTTGTCCCCTTTCTTCTCCAACCGATCTGCTTTCTCCATTTTCAGACACTTTGGAGCTCTTAAGTTGCAGAGGAAACCGAGCAGCCACTCCCCTAGCCCGTTGCAAGTCCCTCGAGCCACTGGAGCCACCGCACGTCGGCCATTCGCACCCACTCGCCTGCGAGCGTTGCTCCACCCCTGCCGCGTCTAGCTACTCTTTCCGTTGCCGCACCGCTCCTCCCAAGCCTCCTCAGGCCGCCATCACAGCCCAGGCCACCGTCTGAGCTCGCCTCCATCGCCGTTCAGCTCCACCTGCCCCCCTGCTCGCCCGCCTAGCTGCCGGTCCTTCTGTGCTTGCCGTTCCAGCCCCAGAGCAGCAAGCTCGGTTCTTGAACAGAATTGAGCAGCCCAGCCAACCGTGGACCTTTGAGGCCCATTTTGGACTGCTTCCGAGCCTTATAGTGTGTCGTCGCTTCGGAGTTTCTCGCCCATCTCGGCATTGTCGTCACCATGAACTCATCATATTCCAAAACCGGTGAGTTTACTCACTAAACTCTACTTAGGGAGTTAATTATGATTAAATGATTCATTAGTTTAGGGAGTTAATTTGGCCTAAGTCTCTATTTATGGCATTTAATTGTATTTATTTAATTATTTTGGTATTTATTTAATTATTTATAATTTTCCGCAAATTATACCGGGAAAGCCGGTGACCGAAATTTCGTGTTGATTTCAATGGTATGCTTGGTTTATTTAATTGAATGCTAGATTGTACAAATTGAGTAAAATTGGGTATTTATCCCAAATTATGTGATTTTGGTATTTAATTAGAAAATATTGATCGTCGGTTTACAACGCTAAAAATGTGTTTATGGACTATTATAAATAGTGAGATTTTCTAAAAGAAATATATTGAAATTTTGGCTTAAGCCAACCGTGTACCTACACATGATTATTTTTATCGGGTACTTTTAACTCGTGTTTTTATCGGCTTGTGAGAGCATATATTATCAGCTTGTGTGATCATATTTATCGTCAGCTTTTGGGACCCTTTGCACATCAATTTGTGAGAGCAGTATACTATATCAGCCTATGTGCTTCGATACGTCAGCTTATGAGAGCAATATACATTGTCAGCTTGTGTGAGCACGATCTATATCTATCAACTTGTGCGAGCTACTATCTATCTATAATAGCTTGCGATAGCTATGACCATATATTGTAGCTTGTGAGAGCAAAGACCGTCTATTTCAGATTGTGTGAGCCGTAGTTATATCAATTGAATTGATAGACGGAATTGAATTATATATGGTCCAGGTTGATAGATAATACCGATTGACAGATGGTATCAATTGTGTTGAATTGAGCTGATTGAATGAGTGAATCGATGGTTTGAATTGATTGGTTGGATATATGAACTGTACTGACTTGCAGGAAGGAGCTGAGGTGAGGTAGGTCCTCTATCTTGTGTGTGCATAGGCAGCCTTTAGGCATATTTCCTTCCTAGTCTGAGTTTAAGGGGTGAACTTGCTGAGACATTGTCTCACCCCGTCATAGGCTAACATTTTCAGATCCTTAGATGGCTGCTCCTCCTGAGCATTTCGGTTAGCCGAAGAAGGTCACCGAACAGATCTCTCAGATTCCCCTCCCTAGGAGCGAAGGAGCCTGGGTCTACGAACTCGTGAGATCTATTGTCTGGGTTGATGCGGTCTATCCCGGAGGGTACCCCATCAATTCAGATCGTGGTATCGTTACGGGCGAGATGGACCCAGAGAAGGTCCCCTACCGAAATTCGAGATTCCTATGTGGTGCAGTGGTAGACCCGAGTTCCCCAAAGCTAGAGACCCCGGAGCCTTCGGTTGACGATTTGAATGCTTAGAGGACTCGTAGCCTTTTTTTCTTTTGTAGACTTGTGAATATAGACTAGTATTATATATGACCTAGTCTGTTGTGTATAAAGGTGTGTTGTGGTTTTCTAAATTTTGGCCCTGCTTTCATATCCCATCTTTGTGTTGTCTGGGGATTTATATATTCGCTTCCGCATGCGCATTAAAATGAATGGGTTGATGACGCGTCCTGGGACGTCGCAATTTAATCGACCACCAAGGGATGGGCACGCGCTTGAGGATCGGGGCGTGATATCCCCGCCCGGAGTTGTATCAGAGCTGGTTGATAGTTGGAGTGATAAGGTGGGATATGTTTATGGGATAGTTAGTAGGATTGGCATTTATTTCATACTGGTGTATGTTAGTGATAGCTATTTGGTAAATTGCTTTTTTGGGATCGCTCAGCTTCTAATTCTGTGGAATTGGATAGCAGGTTTCTGTATAGAATCTGCACTATGAGTAATCAGGAGCAGAGGACTCCTAGAAAGTGTACCATTGGGCATGTTACTCGGGGTGGGACGCTAACGAGGGTCGGTACTTGAGGAGGTCGTGGTTGAGCGCCAGCTTAGGCTAGCGCTAGTGGTGTAGCACCGCCTCCTGTTGGTGTTGGGTTAGCAGCCCCTGATGATCCCAAGACCAAAGGGATCAGGTAGGCGCTTGAAGCAATAGGAGCAATGATGGGGGCAATAAGCCCAGTATCAAGCCACCGCCGCCACTACCACCGTCGCTCAAGCTGCCGATATTGCTACCATTGCTATTGCTGCTGAGGCCGCCACCGCAACCACACCTGCCGAGGTCCCAGCTGGAAACATGGTTGTGCAAAGAGAGAGACTAATTCATAAGCTCGTGGAGCAGTTCTTGAAGTTGATCCCGCCTAGGTTCACCAATGCAGGAGACCCTAAGATTGCATCGCTCTAGATTCAGGACCTGGAGAAGGCCTCTGCATTCCTAATGTACAATAAGGAAGAAAAGGTTGTCCTAGCCATTTACCAACTGCAGGGTAACGTGAATACATGGTGGAGAGCCACCAGAGGTACGGTATTTCCGGAAGGCGTAGTCTTGATGTGTAACGCTTTCCTTAGAGCTTTCAATAATAAATACTTTTCAGGTAGTGCCCGAGAACAGAAGATAGAGGAATTTCAGCGCCTTCGCTAATGAATGATGACCATAGACCAATATGAGGTCAAGTTTGCAGAGCTTTCTCAGTACGCTTTGAGACTAGTGGAGGATCCAAAAGACAAAGCTCAGAGGTTCAGGAATGGCTTTCGACTAGAGCTAAAGAACTTGTTGGTGCCACTGGATCTAAAGGATTATAATGAGGTATATCACCGGGCCCAGCTGATAGAAAGAAGCTTGAATAAGCAAGCTACCTCATCCAGATCAAGGTTTAGTTCCAATAGAGATGGGAACCGGTATGGGAAGAGGCCCATGACCGGAGGAAGGTTCCATGTCCCGCCCAATCGGAAGGGTGGAATTGAAAAGCCAACGCCAAATCATAATGGCACGTGTCACTTTTGTGGAGGACAACATGGTTCAACCCCTGGCCAATCGGGTCATATGGCTAGAGATTGTCCCAGAAGGCCGAGAGGATTTTAGCAGTTGCCACCGCCGCTGCCATTGGGTCAGAATAGAAGGTTTGTGCCACATGCTGCACAGTAGGGAGGACAAACAGACCCCCAGCGCAAGGACAAGTGTATGCCATTACAAGAGGACAGGCAGAGGACTCGCCTAATGTGGTTAGAGGTACGGTTTCACTGAACAACCATGCTGCATATGCTTTATTTGATCATGGTGCAACTCATTCATTTATAGCTGAATAGTTTGTTAAGCTGATAGGATTGAATCTTGAGTTGTTGGAGTCAGTAGTTAGCATATCTACACCGTTAAAGGATAAGGTGTTGTTTGCATTAGGTTGTTCTGGTTGCAAGTTAGTGATTGGTGAGCAAGAATGGAAGATAAACTTGTTAGTCCTAGCCATGTATGATTTCGATATGATAATTGGCATGGATTGGCTCACCAAGCAAAGAGCTAAGATGGACTGCTATCGTAAAGCGATTCAGTTTAACCCGTTAAGGGGTGAAAGTTTCGAGTTTATTGGGAGTTGAGGAGGACCCTCGATTTCCTTAATCTCGTCGCTTGAGGCAACCCATTTGTTAGACGAGGGTTGCCAATGTTATCTAGCAACTGTCATGGATACGATAGTTAAGGAGCTGAAGATCGAAGATATCTCAGTAGTGCAAGAATTTCCATACGTGTTTCCGAAGGAATTGCTAGGCCTACCGCTAAAGAGAGAGATAGAATTCGCGATCGAGTTA
The DNA here is from genome assembly GCA_016097615.1 of Eucalyptus dawsonii. NCBI lineage: Eukaryota > Viridiplantae > Streptophyta > Magnoliopsida > Myrtales > Myrtaceae > Eucalyptus > Eucalyptus dawsonii. Next base: position 8,353,073 of record CM027873.1, read on the forward strand.
ACACCCGGGACAGAGCCAATCTCTAAGGCTCCTTACCAGATGTCATTGCCTGAGTGGAAAGAACTGAAGGTGCAGATGTAGGAATTGTTGGATAAGAGATTCATACGCCTCAGTGCATCACCTTGGGGAGCACCAGTTCTCTTCAAGAAGAAGAAAGATGGTTCGTTATGCCTGTGCATCGACTATCGTCAACTCAATCAGGTGACGATCAAGAACAAGTATCCATTGCCAAGGATTGACGACTTGTTTGAGCAGTTACAAGGAGCGTCGATATTTTCAAAAATCAACTTGAGGATAAGGTATCATCAGTTGAGGATTAGAAAGGAGGACATACCGAAATCAATGTTTCGTACTCGATACGGCCATTATGAGTTCACTGTAATGCCGTTTGGTTTGACGAACGCTCTAGCTGCTTTTATGGATCTGATGAACCGAGTGTTTAAAGAATATCTGGATCAGTTTGTGATCGTGTTCATCGATGATATTTTGGTGCATTTGAGAAATTCTGAGGAGCACGAGAGTCATTTGAGGAGAGTACTTCAGACCTTAAGGATTCATAGATTGTACGCTAAGTTTAGCAAGTGCGAGTTTTGGTTGACTCTATTGCGTTCCTAGGTCACGTAATTTCAGGTGAAGGAAGCTCCATGGACCCATCCAAGATCGAAGCAGTTATCAACTGGCTAAGTCTGACAACCGTGACAGAGATCATAAGCTTTTTAGGTTTGGCAGGTTACTACAGAAGGTTCGTGGAAGGATTTTCAGCTCTGGCTTCGTCGTTGACTCGACTATTGAAGAAGGAAGAGAAGTTCGTGTGGACAGACAAGTGCGAGTGTAGTTTCCAAGAGCTTAAGCAGAAGTTGACTACTGCACCTGTGTTGACCATTCCATCTGGTCTTAGAGGATACGGGATCTATAGTGATGCATCGTTCAGAGGACTAGGTTGCGTGTTGATGCAACATGCCAGGGTTATTGCATACGCGTCCCGTCAGTTGAGGCCTCACGAGTTGAATTACTCGACGCATGACTTAGAACTCACGGAAATTATTTTCGCTCTGAAGATTTGGAGACATTACTTATGTGGAGAAAGATTATAGATCTTCACTAACCATCAAAGTCTCAAGTACCTATTCTCTCAGAAGGAGTTGAATATGAGACAGCGCCGCTAGATGAAACTTCTGAAGGACTACGATTGTGATATTCTGTATAACCCTGGAAAGGCAAACAAGGTCGCAAACGCTTTAAGTCAGAAGTCTTCAATTGCATAGATGATGATTAAGGAATGGGTTTTACTCGAAAGAGCTCGAGATTCGATTTTCAAATTAGAGGTAGGCTACCTTTCAAATCTTATGGCTTCCCTCAGAATTGAGCCGGATGTACATATCAGAATCAAGATGCTTCAATTGATAGAACTAGATGTTCAGAAGATTCTGCAAGAGGATACCAATAAGAGAAAGGCTGATTTTCAGATTTCTAAAGACGAAACACTAAGGTTCCAAGGACGATTGTATGTACCTAACAATGAAAAGCTTAAAGAGGAGATCTTATCAGAAGCTCGTCGTAGCAGTTACAGCATTCATCTTGGCAGTACGAAGATATATCAGAATCTGTGTTATCACTATTGGTGGTTCGGTATGAAGGCGAACATCGCCAAGCATGTCGCCAAGTGCCTAACATGTTAGCAAGTGAAGGCACAGCATTGTAAGCCGGGAGGACTTCTGCAACCTCTCGAGATTCCCGAGTGGAAATGGGAGCACATCACGATGGATTTTATGACAGGTTTACCAAGGAGTCAGAGAGATAATGATTCCATTTGGGTAGTAGTTGACAGACTGACGAAGTCGGCTCACTTCATCGCAGTACGGAAGGACCTTGATTTGGATAGGCATGCAGATTTGTATGTGCATCAGATTATTTGTCTGCATGGAGTGCCGGTGATGATTACGGTAGACCGAGACCCGAGCTTTAATGCTGCATTTTGGAAAAGTTTACAGACCACTTTATGGATGAAGATGGAGTACAGTACGGCCTATCATTCTCAGATAGATAGCTAGTTTGAGAGGACGATTCAAACCCTCGAAGACATGCTGCGAGCTTGCGTATTGGATTTCAAGGGAAGCTAGGAGGAACAGCTTCATCTTATCGAGTTTGCCTACAACAACAACTACCAGTAGAGTATTCAGATGGCTCCTTTCGAAGCGTTGTATGGCAGAGCGTGCAGAACGCCAATGTGTTGAAATGAGGTCCAAGGATCATAGGCCCAGAGTTGGTTCAGTAGTCAGTGGATGCAATTGCCGTCATCAGAGATAGATTAAAGACCGCTCAAAGATGCCAGAAAAGCTATACAGATAAGCGTCAGAGACCATTGGAATTCCAAGTTGGTGAATACGTCTTTTGGAATATGTCACCAACGAGGGGTGCTTTGCGCTTTGGCAAGAAGGGAAAGCTGAGTTCGAGGTACATAGGTCCCTTTGAGATTCTAAAGAGAATCGGGATCCTAGCGTATCGTCTTGCATTATCGCCGAGGTTGGTGCAAGTGCATGACGCCTTTCACGTGTCGATGTTGAGGAAGTATGAGCCTGACCCAACCCATGTACTAAACTCTGAAGAGTTAGACGTGGACGACAGAGTGTTGTACGTGGAAAGCTCGGTTCAAATTGTGGATCAGAAAGAACAGGCTCTACGTACCAAGTCAATTCTGTTGGTAAAAATGGTTTGGCAACACCACGGCACAGAGCAAGCAACCTGGGAAAATGAAGAATCGATGAGTCAACTAGACCCCCACCTTTTTATTTAAAGAATTGTAACAGTTTAAATTTCGAGGACAAAATTTTTATAAGAGGGGAAGAGTTGTGACATCCTAAATTTCCAGTCCTATTTTCAATTGAATAAGTTCGGCTTTTCATCGACGTGCCTATAGTTCTATTCTCTGAGTTTTTTTTTTTTTTGGTAAAGGTAAGAATAAATAGATAGATTTAACTAAATATACAAAAGAACGGCACCAAAAACTTGCACTCAAGAAGACAAAGAGTCAGGATTAGTGAAAGGGAGCCGAAGAAGGATACAAGGAACAGAAGAAACAACAACAACCACAACAAACTACAACCAGCACACCAACTAGCAGAACTAAACGAAGGAAACTCCCAAACCTCAACCAACCTTCCATGAAGCGGGATGAAGAACGAAAAGAACAGGCACAGGTGAGAAGCACAAAGAAGGCAAAACCAACAATGACGACACTACTAAGCATGAGGAGAAGGACTGTAGAAGATGGAAGGGTCGAAGCCCCAACTTCTCTGAAGTCTTTTGTTTCTGGGTATGTCTAGGATGCTGCTGAAGGTAAGCACCTTATTCTTAATAACCTTAATAAGATGTTTCTTAAGTGCTGGTACCACCAAGGCTTCACCCCGAAAGATAATGTCGTTTCTTTTCTTCCAAATTAAATGGCATAAGGCACCAAAAGAGAACCGAGCGATAGAATGGTAAAAGTCCTTACCCGATAGGAAATCCAAGGCCCATCGAAGGTTATCAACCCAAGGCCTATTACGCCGAGGGAGATTACACCTAGCAGCCCAAAAGTAGGCAAGAGTCGCTGACACATGGCGATCAAAAAATAAATGGTCGATCGAATCCGGAGTGGAGTTGCAAAAGGCACATAAAGCATGATCAATGTGGCATCCCAAAATTCAAGTCATCCTCTAGAGAAATTAAAGCCTATAATTAGGTAATGAAATTACCTATGGTCTATGTGTTAGCCATTATTTTTCTTAAGGCTAGGTGTTATTGTGCTTGTGTTTATGAATTTTGAATTTAGGACTATAGGATAAATTAATAATCTATGCTTGGCCATGCACTTTATAAATTAAATTTCAATAAATGAAATGTCGAAAGACTTTGGCCATGTGGAAAATTTAAAGTTTAAAATATTTATAAAAAGAAATTTAAAAAAAAAAAGAGGAAAAGGTCAATTTTTAGGATGGGCGTTAGGCCCATTGGCCTAAGCTTTTAATGGGCCAAGTTGGCCGGCCCAATAGAGGCCCAAGAGGAGTGGTCGACCAGCCCAACTCCAAGGCCCATGATGCATGCAATAGGACAAGTGGCATGGAGGAGGTGAAGCATGGTGGACACTTGCCTTCCTCCACAATTACACTTGTCCCTCATGCAAACCTAGAATGCATGCAATATAAAAGGAAGAAGAGGAGAGAGAATGGCCGGTTAGCCATTCGGCCAAGTGAGGGAGAGAGAGAGAGAATCGTGCGAGAGAGAGAGGAAGCCGAGAGGGAGAGAAAGGAGCCCGTTCGCCGCCGTGTGCTGTCCGCTCGTGCTGTTCGTGAGGTCTAGAGGCAAGTTGGGAATCCGCTTTCTACTCTTGCACCAATGTTTTCGCATGAACTGTTTGGAGTCAGAAACTTGTTTGAGCTTGCATGTGTGTTTAGAGTCAGATTTTGGCTTCGATTTCTTCATAAAAGTTGTATCTAACATCTTGAAATATAACATACTGAAATTATGTGGAAAATGATGGAGATTTGAGGGGTCAAACCCTCATCCTACGGAGATGCTAGATCTGGAATATTTTCGTATGAACTGTTTGAGTCAGAATGTTGTGAGAGCTTGCATGCATGTTTAGAGTTCGATTTTGGCTGTGATATCTTCATGAGAGTTGTAGCTAACATCTTAAACTACAACATAATGAAATTTCGTAGAAAATGATGGATATTTGAGGGGTTAAACTCTCATTATACGGAGACCCCAGATCTGGAAAGATTTTACTGACCTTTGGTTGGATTTGTGGTTGCATGTTGGTTTTTGTTGAGAATCTCACTTCCGTTTCTTCATGAAAGTTGTAGGGAACATCTTAAAATACAACATAATAAAATTTGAAGTGAAAATAACAAGTATAGCTTGGTAAATAAACTATATCTTGAAGACGATGATTCTGGTGATGTGTTCCGAGACACCCGAGACTTCAAGGACCTAAATGATGACTATAATCTGGTTATTTGACCTAGATCTCTCATGAAACTTGTAAAGGATATCTTGATGTATAACATAACAAAATTTCAGAGAAAAATAAAGAGAATAGGTAGGTGAAACCTCAGTATTTCGGAGATGTGTGCACTGGACGATGCGGTAATGGATCCAGAAGCTTCGTGAGGCTGTATAAAATAATCTAAACATAATATGGCTTGGAGTTATTCATGAAAGTTGTACGAAAATGTCTTTTCTATAACTCAGTAAAATTTCATAATTTTTGGAGGTCGTATGGATATTTTAATTGAATTTCTACGGAAACTGTGCATTCTGGTTTTATCCGAATATTATGGGCTGTTTTGTGGAAATTGTGAAATTTTGTGAAATTCGATTTGGCCATGAATTTTGCATTTAATTCTATTGGTTTGTAGTTGCTTGAATTTTTATAATTTTGGGAATTTATAGATATTGAATTTAATATTTATTTATTAAAAAAATAATAAATAATAATAAAATAAAATGGATTATTTTATTGGCCATAAATTCCATTGAATTTATTAATAAATAATTATACATTGTTGCATGTATGATGAGATATTGGTGTATGTATAACATTGAATTGTGATGCATGTGTGAATGCTATGCCAAGTATGACTTGTTTGATGTCACGACATGTGCCATGTTAAATTGAGATCAAAATATTGGTAAATGTGGAAGATGAGAAATGAGATGTATGAGAATATGCATCGTGGTGATGATGATACCGTCGGAGGTGTGAGCCGACGATGCCCCGGGAGTCGGGATGCCCAAAGGTTCGAATGAGTCGATGCCCTTTGGATGCCTGGTTGTATTATGAATACATGCCCAGAGGTTTTCCCCGGGAGTGTCGGGATGCCCGGTTGTATTATGATACATACTCGGAGGGTGAGGGGTTGTATCATGATGCATGCCCGGAGGGTAGGGGTAACCATTTTCATGGCAAGCCCCGGAGATTCCTCGTGATGCCAGGTGGGGTGCGAGATGCCCAGAGGTTTGAATGAGTCGATGCCCTTTGGATGCCCGGTTGTATCTTGGATACATGCCCGGATGCCTCGTGATACTAGTTGGGATACGAGATGCCCGGAATGTGGGGGTGCCGGATGACCGGTTGTATCTTGGATACATGCCCGGATGGTTCTCGCAGTGACAAGATTGGGCGCGAGTGATGAATGTGGGATGCAAACATTGATCCCGGGAAAAGAGAAATGCAGCAGTTCAAAATGAAATTGAAATTAAATTATGCATGATGTGATGATGATGTTACATGCATGGATGCATGGTAATGATGATGGCACATGTGATATAAGGATATGGTGATGATGTTACATGCATGGATGCATGGAAATGATGATGATATGTGATGTGAAATAATGATGATCACCCATGATATGATATGCATGATGATATGCATGATGATGATAATGATGATATGCATGATGATATGCAAGATGATGATGATGATGATGATATGCATGATGATATGCATGATGATGATGATGATGATGATGATGATGATATGCATGATGATATGCATGATGATAATGATGATGATATATGATATGACATGTGTAATGTGATGATGCATGATAGTATGTGCATGGCTTCAAGGTAAGTAATGCTTGCAATGCATGTATGACTTGTATGATGCATTGAGTGGTTATTGGATTCCTTTAGGCCCTGTTTGGTAACCATCCAAACAGGGCCAAATTCTAATTCTTTGTTCCCGGAATCAGTTTCGGCATAGAATCGCGTTTGGTAAAATTTTTTTTCCCGGGAACAAATTTGTTCGCGGGAACAGATTGGGAACAGAATCAAGAACCAAAAAAAAGTTGATTCTTGTTCCGGGAACGAATTTGAGAATCAAAATCAATAAATTTTCTTGTTCCCTTCGGCCATCTCGCGACCGCGTCCACCACCGCCATTCAATCGCCATCCGCCATCCGTCCACCACCGCCGCCTTTTTACCCGGCCGCCGTCCGCCGCCGCCCGGCCGCCAGTCCGTGGAGCTCGCGCACGTGGCGAGGTCCGGCGAGCTCGCCGGAGGCTAGCCCGGCCACCGGCGAGCTCGCCGGAGGCTTTCCGGCCCACCGGCGAGGCTCGGCCTCCCCGGATCCGGCGAGGCGAGCCTCACCGTGGCGAACGGCGGGCCTCGCCGGGGCGGGCGAGGCCCGCCTCGCCGGAGGGCAGGGGGGGGCGAGCCTCGCGACGCCCGGCCCCACCGTGGCCGCGAGGCTCGCCCGGCCCGCCGTTGGCCTGGCAGGCCTTGGCCAACCCCGACGAGGTCGGCTTGGCCATCGGTGGGGCTCGGCCTCGCCAGATCTCGCTTGGCCGAGCCTCGCCCGGCTGCCGACAAGGGCTGGCCTCGCCGAGGGCCGGCGACACTCTGGTGAGGTCGTCGGCCCTTGTCTGGCCGGTCGTTGGTCCAGCGACCGGCAAGAAGAAGAAGAAGAAGATGAGAAAAAGAAAAGAAGAAAAGAAAAAAAGGAAAATGAAAAGAAAAAAATGAAAAAAATGAAAAAAAAGAAAAGAAAACAAAGGAAAAAAGTAAAAAAATTATTTAAAAATTAAAAGAAATTGATTTGGAACGGAATTAATGAACATGTACCAAACGCAATTCTATTCCGAATCAAAAATTTTGACAGCGATTGCAAACGGCTTAAAATGCTTAGAATCAGTTCCCGGGAACAGAATCAAAAAGAATCAGTTCTGATCAGAATCAGCTCCCGGGAACAGAATCGTTACCAAACGCGCCCTTACCTATTGAGTGGTTGTACTCACCCCTTTTGGGGACCAACATTTCAGATTAGTAGATGGTTTGAACGGTTGGATGTGACCGTGAGGAGGAGGATAGCAAGGGAAGGAGCTTTTGGACGCCGACACTGATCGATGGACTTAAAGTGTATGACTGTTTGAGGAAACATCGGTCATCTTTTGGAGTGTAGCCGAATATAGAAGACTATGGCATTTTGATGTACCGATGAATGATGTCCATCTGATTTAAGTAAATAAAAAGTGTACGGCTTTTACCTATAAATGTTTAGTAGGTGTGCATTGTTTTTTAATATAAGGAAGGGAGTTGTTGGATGTGCTTCCGCATATAAATTGCGCAAGGGACCGATCGAATAAAAAAAAAATGTAAACCCCCAAGTTGTATGGACCCGCTGCAATTGAAATGGTATCAGAGTAACATGTTAATAGGGAAAGTGAAAGGTAGAGCGAACTGTGGCGACCCTAATGGATCGGGGGCCGTCGAGGGGTGCCACAATCAATCCTTCCATAAGATAGTAGGAGCACCTAAGTAGGCAGCCGGTTTTTGAAGATCAACCAAAGGTTGAATTGATATCTAAGGGTCAAGGCTTTGTTCCAAATAAAAGACGCCCAAGGAACACGGTTTCTCTTGGTCCTGATGGTATCCCAAGCTGAGGCAATAAAGAATACACCGAAAGAGCTGCAACGCCAAGAGAACCGATCAGGTCTGAGGGAAAGCATCGGTAAAGAGATACCCAACACTCCAAGCAAGAAATGAGCGACTGGTCCGAAGAAGAGCATAGGTCCACAACAGTAGCTAGCCTAGACAGGCTAGAAGACGCAATAATCGAGTCCAGTATCAAAGAACACAAAGGCCCCTTCTAGTGCCAATGATCATACCAAATAGAGACGGACATTCCATTGCCAATTACCCACATGAAGGACATTTGGAACTCCCCTCTAAGGTGTAGAATTTTTTTTCCAAGCCCATGAGCACACTATTGGTTTAGGAGCACTCCAAAAGTTTTTCCTCTTTAAGAAAATGGAATGAATCCATCTACACCACAAGGATTCTTTGTCTGTGAATAAGATCCAAATATATTTAACCATTGCCGCTTTGTTACAATCTCGCAACTTTCGGATTCCTAAGCCTCCTTCCACCTTAGGGAGACATACTTCATCCCAGTAGACTTTGGCCTCGCCCTGCCCAAGGCCAGAGCCCTTCCATAAGAATTGTCTCAAGATACGCTCGATACTGTCAATGACAGAAGCCGGTAAGGTAAAAACACTAGCCCAGAACGCTTGTATCGAGTGTAAGACTGACCTGATTAATTGGAGTCTCCCCCTAAAAGATAAAAACCGATGGGTCCAAGAATGGATTCTAGAGGTAATACGGTCAATCAAGGAAATGCAATCTACTTTCCCAAGTCTGGAAGAGATGATGGGCACACCCAAATAACGCACTGGAAGTTTCCCTTCTTGGAAACCAAAAACCCGAAGGATGTTGTTCCGTAAGGAGGGAGAGCCACCAGACAAGAAGACTTCTCTTTTATCTCTATTAGGTAGAAGTCCGCTCCAGGAGGAGAATGTATCTAATCCTCTCTTATGTAAAGAAGCCGATGTCCAATCCGCTTGACAGAATAAGAAAACATCATCAGCAAAGAAGAGGTGGGATAACTTCACTGATTTACATCTCCAGAAGTATTTAAAATCCTTGTGGACTGTGCAAGCATTTAAGATGCCGAAGAATACTCCCATAACGAGGGTAAAGAGATAAGGTGACATAGGATCCCCCTGTCGGAGTCTTCTCCCCCCTTGGAAGAACCCATGGAGCTCCCCATTAATCGAAATGGAATACTTCATGGTGCAAACACATATCATAATGCGCTGGACTAACCACTCAGGAAAGCGAAATGCCAATAATGTAAGTTCAAGAAAATCCCAATCAACAGTGTCATATGCCTTCCGAAAATCAACTTTGATTGCGCATTTGGGAAGATACGATTCACGGTGAAAGCCAGCAAACAATTCTTGAACAAGAAGGATATTGTCCCTAATCCTTCTACCTTTAACAAACGTATTTTGGGACAAACCGACCAGCTCATTCAAAATAACAACTAATCGATTAGCCATGATCTTCGTAATAACTTTGTAAATGATATTACAACATGCAATCGATCCGAAATCTGTAACGGCACATGCATTAGGAACTTTGGGAACTAAGGCGAGGATAGTATTATTTACCTCCCAAAGTAGACAGCCCAAAGAGAAGAAATCACTAATCGCCTCCACAACTGAAGGCCCGACAATCTCCCAATTGTTCTTGAAGAATTCAGTTGAGAAGCCATCTGGCCCAGGCGCCTTTCCTATGGGAAGAGAGAAGATGGTATCCTTAATTTCCGAGTCAAGAACTGGATCTACCAAATTGCAAATCTATTCATCAAAGAGTGGACGTCGAATGGTGTCCTTAAGCTCCTGGATGGAAGGCTTCTTAAGGCCATCATGAGGAGCAAGAAGATCCGAGAAGGACACAAAAGTTTGCGGGACCAAGTTAGGATCTGTAATAAGGGAGCCGAATGAATCTCTAATAGAAAGGATCCTATTTGTAGTATGCCTGCGATTAACAGATTGGTGAAAGAACCTTGTGTTTCTATCACCTTCTTTCAACCACCGACTTCTTGACTTCTGTTTATAAAATGATTCTTCATGGTTGCGCAAGTCAAGGAGGAGACGGCGTTGAGTCTTCTCAAGCTTAGCCAAGGCGACATTATGTGGATCTGATTGGAGTTCAATCTAAGTCTGATGAATAGCTTCCCTTGCCTCAGCAGTTCTTGCCGATATGTTTGAGAAAGCTTCCCGATTAAGCCGCTTGAGACGGCCTTTCAAATCTTTCAACTTAGACACTAGTCTGAACATAGGAAAACCATTAACAGGATTGTCCCAAGCTTACCGCACAATAGGGATAAAATGTGGGTGCTCCGACAAAAATTTGAAATTAGAGTTGACCAAAACCCGATCAATCTTCCTCAATTTTCTATTAGGGCCTGTAGAAGTAGACCAAGTAAAGCGATGGCCTACGTACCTGAGATCAACCAGCTCAGTCTAAGACAAATAGATAATAAACTCATTGAAATAAGGAATCCATGTATTAGAACTTCCTATCCGATCCGATGGGTCTTTAATCGCATTGAAGTCACCTGCAACCAACCATGCCGATTCCTACATAAGACTATTCATGTGAATGAGATTAGCCCATAAAGGTCGACGGCGAGCAAAAGAGTGTTCCCCATATATAATAGAAATACAATAGACCGGTCCACTCGAGTTGAGCTTGAGGCGACCATGGACAGCTTAGTCGTTAAAGGTGAAGGCTTCGAAGGTCACACAATCCGGGTTCCATCCAACCCAAATTCTTCCCCGATGAGAATACTCATAGTTAGTGACCCAATTCCAATCTTTGAGGACACCTGAAGAGATAGAATCAAATAAGGACTCGAGGACTTTTGTTTCCAATAGGCCCACAAGGCAAAGGTTATACGTAGAGATGAGTCTCCTGACTTTGGCATGTTTAATGGAGCCCATAAGGCCCTTAATATTCCACACTCCTATATACATATTTACAAGGAGGCAAAGAACAAATTACCTTTTTTTGGATGACCTGCGCCGACTCGAAGCCGATGTAGGGAGAACCAACGGAGGCGGATCAGGAAGAAGTTTGATCAACTTCTCTTGAATTGTTTTAGCCTCTGTGGGGGAGGGATCTCTAGGCGAAGGGGGGCAAATGGATAATAACTCCTTACTCGACGTAGCATAAGCACTACATTCGGCAATCTCATCACCCGAGCTGTCATGTGGTATCAGGAAAGTGGGTAGTTCAGCCGAGTCTATTGCAAAGGAGGGCCGAGTTTCCTCTTTCTTTGAAGCTTGCTTGGAGCTTCCTTATGGTTTCTTAGCCAAAGGCACAAGAGGACCCTTCTCAAGGAGAGTATCTTTCAATTTCAACAATTGTCCTTCCTCAGAAGGATGTGGCAGCTTAAAAAAAGCAATCTTAGCAATAGGAGCTTTCTTCTTTTTCATTTTCACTTGTCTCCAATCTGGATCCGCAGCTGGAAGGGAGGAGGCCAGCAAATCAACTTCCAAGGCCATAGGCTAGGCTCGATCATCTCTCTGAACTAAGCTAGCAGGAGCTTGCAAAGGGACATGTGGTAAACTAACATTCGAAATAGCGTCCCTTTGTACAGCAAAAGAAATTGCAGCAGCTGCAATAGGTTCCATAACAGGTCTGTCCACCACAGGTGAAGGATCTCTCAAAGCACCCACGTCCTACCTTTAAAGATTGCCAACGGAATAGGGGAGGGGGGCATACCTCGAGGGGCAGGGGCAGGGGCCACTAAAATCGGGTTTTACTGAGCGGTAGCTATTGCACGAGGGCGGGCAATGTCAGGAGAGCACTTGTGGCCAAAAATGCCATAACCCGAGCATGCTAGAGGCTTCCACTCATATTCAACTTCCACCAGACATGATTCACTATTGTGGGTAACTTCAACGACATCACAGGTAGGCGTATCAACAGTAATCTTGACACATACTCTAGCAAAGGCAAACATTTTCATCTGCTCGGTTCTTGAATCCAAATATAATGGTTTCCCAACTACACTAGCCACTTTACTGATGCCTTGAGCAGATCAGAAGGCTAATGGGAGATTTTTTAGCCTCACCCAAATCGGCACAGTCAGATGAGAGTCCTTCTTCAGCTCTAGGGCAGGTTTCCACTGCTGAAGAACTAAAGGCACACGTGAAACTATGATGGGCCCTCCTTCAAGAACTTTCCTTCGAAAATCCCCATCCGGCACATGGAAGAAGTAGAAGCCCTTACCATTGGACATAACTTCAAGAAGGTTTGGCCCCCAAGCATTCTTAAACGCAGTCTCAGTTGTCTTAAAAGGCAATCTTCTACCAATGAAATACCCCACCAAGCATTCATGTAATTTAGGATCAGCGGCCTCAATAATATCACTTGTCAATTCAACAACTGGTCTATCATTAATATAGGAAGGAGCAGTATACTCCAAACCGTAGCCCTTGGAAGCTACCCTTCCGACACTAACCCAGGATCGAGCAATAGGGTCCTTTGAATCTCTCCTTTTGCTGAGGGTGAATAGATTTAGATCAATTTCTATTTCGACTCCTGCCTTTATTGATTGCAGGAACTCGAGAAGGCTGGGCAACACGAGTTTCTTCTCTCGTCACGGTAACAGGCACATCGGGGCATCCCAAAGATTCCTTAGAAGCACCCTGAGCTGGTAAGCCAATATCAGAGGGGGAGGGGCTTCTGTTACTCGTCCCTTCCCCGGCGTTATGGGCTGAAGACAGCAAAGAGGCCATTGCGAAGCAAAATTCATGAACTAGCAACAACAGTAGCGACAAAACCCTAAACGAAATCTTCCATCACAGCCCAAAGAGAAGGACATACTAGGGCTAGCATTTTGTTCTATTCTCTGAGTTGATCACTCACAAGATAACTAGTCCATGTGAGGAAGCCGTTAAGGGATTTTAATGCAATAGACTTGACAATTTGTGGCATCCCAAAATTCTATGACAAGCCATAAGGTGTGTTAAAGTCTTTAATTAGGTGATAAAATTTCCCTTGGCTTATGCTTTAGTCATTAGTCTTTTATTGAGATGATTTGTGCATGTGATTGTGAAAATTTAAATATTGATAGATTAATAATCTATGCTTGGCCATAAGATTTATAAATTAAATTTCAATGAACGAAATATCCCAAGACTTTGGCCAAGATTGAAAATGGAAATTTAAAAATATTTATAGAAGAATTTCAAAAAAAAAAAAAGGGGAGGAAAAGGTTAATTTTTAGGATGGGCCTTAGGCCCATTGGCCTAAGCTTAGTGGGCCGAATGGCCAGCCCAAATGGAGGCCCACGGAAGGGCTGTCGCCAGCCCATTTAAGGCCCAAGGAAGAGGTGGCCGGCCCATGCATGGATCTTGCCAAGTGGCAAGAAAAGTCCCCATGCATTGGTCCATTTGAGTGGCATGTAATCATTAGCCATGATGAGCTTTTGGGGGTATAAGAAGGTAGAGAGAGAAGGGTGACCGGCCATTTTGCTCGCCCAAGGAGAGAGAGAGAGAGAGAGGTGTGCGAGAGAGAGAGAGAGAGTTGTGCGAGAGAGGAGGAGGGAACCGCCCGTGTGCCGCCGTGTTCGCCACCCTACGCCGGCGTTCGTTCGTCCTAGAGGCAAGTGGGAGTCCTCTAGCTTCTCTTGCATGCTTGTATGTTGTTTGCATGTTAGATTTTGACTGTTCTTGCTCGGATCGTGTGAGTCAGTAACTTGTTTGAGCTTGCATGTGTGTTTGGAGTCCGATTTTGGCTTCGATGTCTTCATGAAAGTTGTATCTAACCTCTTTTACTACAACATAATGAAATTTCGTGGAAAATGATGGAGATTTATGGGGTTAAAGTCGCATCTTACGGAGACCTCAGATCTGGAGAGTTTTTACTAACCTTTTGCTGGATTCATGGTTGCATGTTGGTTTTTATTGAGAATCTTACTTCAATTTCTTCATGAAAGTTGTAGGGAACATCTTAAAATACAACATACTCAAATTTGAAGTGAAAATAACAAGTATAGCTTGGTAAATCGACTAGATCTCGAAGACGATGATTCTGGTAATGTATTCCGAGACACCCGAGACTTAAAGGACTAAAATGAGGACTATATTCTGGTTATTTGACCTAGATCTCTTCATGAAACTTGTAAAGGACACCTCGATACATAACATTCAAATTTCAGAGAAAACGAAAGAGAATAGGTAGGTGAAATCTCAATATTTCGGAGATGGAGGCACTGGACGACGCGGTAACAGGTCCAGAAGCTTCGTGAGATTGAATAAAATAATCTATAAGTAATCTGGCTTGGAGTTCTTCATGAAAGTTGTACGAAAATGTCTTGGCTATAATCCAGTAAAATTTTATAATTTTTGGAGGCCATATGGGTATTTTAATTGAATTTATTCGGAAACCGTGCATTCTGGTTTCATCCGAGAAGCATAGGATGTTTTGGGAAAATTATGAGATTTTGTAAAAATTCAATTTGGCCATGAATTTTGCAAGTAATTATCATCCTATGGGTTTGTTTAATAATTTCTTGAATTTTGATAATTTTGGAAATTTATAGTCATAAAAAAATATATATATATATATAATTAAATAAATAAATGAAATGGATTATTTCATTGGCCATAGATTCCATTTAATTAATTCATGTTGCATGTGTGATAAAGCATTGGTATGTGTATGATATTGAATTAAGTTGCATATGTGATAAAGCCTTGGTATGTGTATGATATTGAATTGAGTTGCATATGTGATAAAGCCTTGGTATGTGTATGATATTGAATTGAGATGCATATGGGATAAAGTCTTGGCATATGTATGGCATCGAATCAATGCCTAGTATGATTTGTTTGATATCATGCCATGTGCCATGTTAAAATGAGATTAAAATACTGGTAAACATGGATGATGGTAAATGAGGAGATGGTTGTGATGGCGGATGATGCCCGGAATGTATAGAGATACATTGCCGAAATTCCCTAGGAGATTCAGGATGCCCGGAATGTGGGGGGCCGGAAGCCCTGTCGGAGGTCTTTGCCCGAAGGGAATGCCTCGCGATGCCAGGATTGGGGTGCGGGATGCCCGGCCAGGGAGTGTAAATGCTGGAAACCCTATCGGAGGTTTCTACCCGAAGGGAATGCCTCGTGATGCTAGTTGAGATGCAAGATGCCCAGAATGTGGGGGGGCCGGATGCCCGGTGGCCTGGGAGGCTGAATGCCGGAAGCCTCGGAGGTCTTTGCCCGAGGGGATAAATAAAATGATGAGATAAATAAGATGATGATATACATGATGATATACATGATGATATGCATGATGATATGCATGGTGATGATGATATGCATGATGATATGCATGGTGATGATGATATGCATGGTGATTGTGATATGCATGATGATAAGCATGGTGATGATGATATGCATGATGATATGCATGGTGATGATGATATGCATGATGATATGCATGGTAATGATGATATACATGATGATATGCATGATAATATGATATGGTGATGTACATACTTGATATGATGATACACTTGTACGTGTTAGGACTATGATAATGATGCATGATAGTATGCGCATGGCTTCAAGGTAAGTAATGCCTGCAATGCATGTATGATTTGCCTGATGCATTGAGTTGTTATTGGATTTCCCTATCTGCGGAGTGGTTGTACTCACCCCTTTTGGGGATAACATTTCAGATTAGCAGTATGCCACTTCCTGCCGTCACACGAGGTACATTTTACGAGTTACTGTCCGACGTTGAGGTAGAGTATGAGGAGTTCGGCTGTCCTTCCGTGCCTGGACTCACCTACATACGCGTACGCTGTCTTGTCATGTACGACATAGGCCTGGCTGGGGGCCCAGTCGTTCAGGAGTTTGTTTCTGTTCACGTTCGCCGCGATGGGGTGATGGGAGGGATGCTGCCACCGCCACCGCCTGACGCACCGGACTGGGTGTGAGACTTGAGTGTGACGAGTAGAGGCTGTGTTTTTGGGAGTTAGTAGCCGACACTTATGATGGGGGTTGTACACGTGTGATGTAGAGGGTCGAGGGTTCTTTTTGAGGTTTTAGGCTGGACGTGGCTGAGTCCTAGCTTTTCCTTTTGTTGTACCGACCCAAAAGAAAATCCTATCTTGAAAATATATGTAAATAAAGTGTCGTGGCTTGTTTATAAAATTATGGTGATTAGTGGTTTGTATTGGTATCATGGATTGGTAGGGGGATAGATGATGATGCTTTATTTTGCTTCCGCTAATGAGTCGCGCTGGGACCGTTTTGTTATAAAAAAAAATGTGTGTCTATAAATTACGACGCATCTTCTAAAGGAGAAAGGTAATAAATAGTAACATTGGCGCTGGTGACGACCTACGAAGGGTTCGGGGTGTCACACAATTCGACCAAAAACCGACTGCTCGACTGTGCTAGTCTGCAAGAGTCATTATGGCACAGTTAAAAATCAATCAGAGATTAGAGGTAAGTCGATTTGACCGAGATATGTGACTAAGTATGGGTGATTCCACCAGATTGCAAAATTCTCGTCGATCGACACTAGAATAATTTTTCTGTCATTTTGGTACCCTATGTCTGCATTTGAAACCTTGAGATTTTCATGACAACTGAGAGTCGCCAATGTGTTGAAGATATACAATGTGGCTCGAAAACAATCGACCATGGGTCAATTGCACTAAAAATTTCTAAAAGCTACCTGGTAGCCTATGTGATGCTAAAATTGCGCCAGATTGAAATTAGCCACGAATTTGAATCCAATTTCAAAAATTAACAGTTCTGTCATGTCATGATTTATTTTAGGAACGTCGACTCATCCTTCAAAGATTTTTCCCGAACTGAGATTTTTGGTGAAAATTCAATATAGGGCCGTTTTCGACCGGAAAATTTAGAGGACTGTTTTTTTATCGCGTTTTTGGGATGTAAGTTGGTTTTATTGGTGAGGAAAAATGTGAATTGAAGTGTGGGCATCTTAGTTTGATTTATGGGGGCCGAATTGAATCAATTCAAGAAGAAATTGAAGTGGATTTAGGGGAAAATGTTACAAATTCGTAGGTCCCTTGGTCCACCACCTTTGGACCACTTCTTTGGTTTGCAAGGGAAGCTTCATGGCTGCAAGATGGCCATGGAAGATAGCCAAGGGCTGGTGGGGCCTCTTCAAGAGACAAAGAGATAGAATTGAGGCTTGAGGGACCCTCGAAGCCTTTATTGTCCCCTTTCTTCTCCAACCGATATGCTTTCTCCATTTTCAGACACTTTAGAGCTCCTAAGTTGCAGAGGAAACCGAGCAGCCACTCCCCTAGCCCATCGCAAGTCCCTCGAGCCGCCGGAGCCACCACACGCCGCTCGTTCGCGCAAGCTTGCCCGCGGACATCCCTCCACCCCTGCCGCGTCTAGCTGCTCTTTCCGTTGCTGCACCGCTCCTCCCAAGCCTCCTTAGGTCGCCGTTGAAGCCCACGCCACCATCCAAGCTTGCCTCCACCGCCGTTCTGCTTCACCAGCCCACCTACTTGCCTGCCTAGCCGCTGATCCTTCTCCGCTTGCCATTCCAGCCTCAGAGTAGCAAGCTCGGTTCTTGGACAGAACCGAGCAGCCCAGCCAACCATGGGCCTTTGAGGGCCATTTTGGACCGTTTCCGGGCCTCGTGGTGTGTTGCTGCTTTGGAGTTTGTTGCTCATCTCCGCATTGCCATCGCTGTGAACTCATCAAATTCCAAAACCGGTGAGTTTACTCACTAATTTCTGCTTATGGAGTTAATTATGCTTAAGGGTTGATTAGTTTAGGCTAAGTATAGTTTAGGTGGTTAGTTAGAACAGATTAGCGATTTAATTACTCGTTATTGCATGTTAGGTGGTTAAATTAGCTTAATTAGCAACTAGAGGTTGTATTATTATCTAGATAGGTTCGGAATTTTTTTGGGCCTGTTTCAGTATTTAATTAGGCTTTTCCGGCCTAAGTCTCTATTTATGGCATTTAATTGTATTTATTTAATTATTTTTGGTATTAATTTAATTATTTATTATTTTTCAGAAATTATACCAAGATAGCGGCGACCGAATTCTATGCTAATTTCAATGGTATGCTTGGTTTATTTAATTGAATGCTAGATTGTGCAAATTGGGTGAAATTGGTAAATTTGAGTATTTATCCCAAATTGTGATATTTTGGTATTTAATTAGAAAATATCGAGCGTAAATTTACAACGCAAAAAAATGTGTTTATGGACAATTATAAATAGTGGGATTTTCTAAAAGAAGGATATTGAAATTTTGGCTTAGGCCAACCGTGTACCCACACACGATTATTTTTATCGGGTACTTTTAACTCGTGTTTTTATCAACTTGTGAGAGCATATATTAGCAACTTGGTTGATCATATTTATCGTTAGCTTTTGGGACCCGTTGCACATCAGCTTGTGAGAGCAGTATATTTGCTTCGATACGTCAGCTTGTGAAAGCAGTATATATTATCAGCTTGTGTGAGCTAATATCGTTTTATCAGCTTGTGCGAGCTACTATCTATCTATATCAGCTTGCGAGAGCTATGACCATATATTGCAACTTGTGAGAGCAAAGACCGTCTATTTCAACTTGTGTGAGCCGTAGTTATATATGTTGAATCAATAGACATAATTGAATTATGTATGGTCCGGATTGATAGATATTACTGATTAACAGATGGTATCAATTGTGTTGAATTGAGCTAATTGACTGAGTGGATTGATGGTTTGAATTGATTGGTTGGATATATTTACTGTACTGACTTGTAGGAAGGAACTGAGGTGAGGTAAGCCCTCTATTTTGTGTGTGTATAGGTAGCCTTTAAGTGTATTTCCTTCCTAGTCGAAGCTTAGGGGGTGAACTTGCTGAGACATTGTCTCAACCCGTTGTGGGCTAACATTTGCAGGTCCTTAGATGGCTGCTCCTCTTGAACATTTCGGCCAACCAAAGAAGGTCACTGAACAGATCTCTTAGATTCCCCTCCCTGGGAGCCAAGGAACCTGGGTCTACGAACTCGTGAGATCCATTGTCTGGGTTGATGCAGGTCTATCCCGAAGGGTACCCCATCAATTCAGATCGTGGTATCATTAGGGGCGAGATGAACCCAAAGAAGGTCCCCTACCGGAATCTAAGATTCCTATGTCGGTGCTAGAGATCACTTTTGGCAAGGGTATGATTGACCCTCCTGGTGGTGCAGTGGTAGATCCAAGTTCCCCGGAGCCAGAGACCCCGGAGCCTTCGGTTGAGAGTTCGAACACTTAGAGGACCCGTAGCCTTTTTTGTCTTTTGTAGACTTGTGAATATAGACTAGTATTGTATATGACCTAGTCTGGTGTGTAAAAAGGTGTGTTGTGGTTTTCAAAATTTTGGCGCTACTTTCATATCTCATCTTTGTGTTGTCTGGGGATTTATTTATTCGCTTCCGCATGCGAATTAAAATGAATGGGTCGGCAACGCATCCTGGGACGTCGCAATTTAATTGACCACCAAGGGATAGGCACGCGCTCGAGGATCGGAGCGTGACATATAATTCTCTCAAACTCCTATTTCTCTGAAATCTACCCGAGAGTCCATTGATTGATAAAAATGTTTCTCGAGAGAATTGAGCGAAAAAATTCAGAGTCTTGCAACAAGCAAGAGGCGAGCAAATTCGCTCATTTAATGGAGGGGCGAGGACGACAGGAACTATTGCTTGCGAAGGAAGTTGATCATCTCTTGTGTGATTGCAAATGAGGGGAACCGCAGGCTTGGCCTTCATTATATTCATGAATCTCTAGTTTGCAAAAGCAAGGTAGAATACTATGCCTTGGATTTCTAATCGATCCATAAAATTTTGGTGGCGGCTCCAAGGTAAGTTTACTTGCAAGTTCAATAGAGAACTAAAGTTGCGGTAGAATCAGCATGGGAGAGCCCGAGTTAAACACGAGCGTTGCCATGTAAGAGGGTCTATCGTTCTTGCTTAGCAACCCCTTAGCTTTCCCCACGTGGTTCACCTCAAGAAAGGCTGCAACACCTAAGTGTAAAAGGCTCTCCATAGTAGCAGATTTCCTACTATGCATATATGATGCACGAGGCTTAGCTCGGAGGAAATGTCAATTATATTTTTCTCCTTAAACCTGACATTTCAATGCCCAATACTAATGAATGGTTAACATCGTGTGACGTATTACTATTTTGACAATTCTAGTTGTGTGCATCTTTGTTCATCTTTGGCTACTGTGCGGATGTGATACAATGGAGCATGTAGTCTGATAATCAAGACCTATATTTCTTTTAACCTAGCTAGGTTCACATTCTCAATTATATCTGCGACATTGATGTGTCTATTGAGATGTGCACATTTGATCTAAAGTAAATCACTAATCATAATATGGATCAATGATTCTAGAGTGCATTGCTCGTTAATAATGAATAGAAATAATGTTAGATTGTGGAGACTAGGTACCATATTTGTTTCTTATTTTCCTTGAAGCACCTGTCTTGTTTGGCACTTGGATGAGATTATGGGTCGATGTTCTTGTCTACTTAACCAGCATGACTTTCGATCCACTCGAACTTATGGTCGCTAAGTTAGATTTTGACTAAATATGTATAATTTTCATGGAATTATGAAATTTGACGGGCACTCCAATATTGTAAGCATAATTCACGGAAGACAAGGATGCATAATTTTCCTGGTTGGGTTGGGTTGAATATTCAGGTCCAAATGGAGCAACTTACTCGGTAAAACCATTATAGGGGTGTTATCAAGTCATAAAGTCTAAACCTATATTAAGAAGTGAAATTAAAGGTTGCCACGTAGGCTTGGAGTGCTATTTGGGCAAGTTTCGACATTCTCCATAGAAAAAACTTGATTTTAGTCTTTGCAAAGGTTGATGACTCGATTGGATCATCAAGTAATTAAAACTCAAATGTATTATGTGCAAAGATTTAAGATTTTTGGTGCACTTTTGCTGTTATGCTGCTGTAAGGGGATTTTTTTCTAGGTGATTTATTTTTCAAACTATCATACTTAAAATACCTTAAGATTTCTAAACAAATTGGCTCGGAAGAGAGAGAGGATGATGTTTTTACCAAACAAGTTTTTGGTGCCGTTGCTGGGAATCGTTTGTTTAATACTAATTAATATTGATACCAGATAATTCTAAGTTTAATCTAGCTTTCGTTTTGTTTTATTTTTCAAGGTGTACATCGGTTTATGACACGTAGCCAACAAGGGAAACCATTTGGGCTTGATCCATAAATCGAGCGTACATTCAAAGGCAACTGAGAGAACAGAGAAATCACGCTAAGATGGTAGATGGTGAGAATGAAAATTCACGTAGACTCTTAAGAGATTGTGCTGCGCCAACAGTTCAAGGCACCACATCAAGTATTAGAAGAACTGCAATTCAAGCAAACAACTTCGAGATCAAGTTGTCACTCATTCAGATGCTTCAACAATTAGTGCAATTTAGTGATGTTTTTCTTCAAATCCGTGACACCATTAAATATAATGAAGTTACAGATAATGCTATTATATTGAGATTATTTCCATTCTCTCTTAGAGACAAAGCTAAGAGTTGGCTTTCTTCTCTTCCTGCAGGATCAATTACTACATGGAATGATATGGCTTAGAAATTTCTTGGTAAAAATTTGTTCGTAAAATTATAAACGCAAGTGCACGTGTCGAACAAGTAATATAATGATGAGAAAAAGTATCGTTCCACGGAGGTCGATCATTAATAAACTAATTAAATACTAAAATAGACTAATTCTAAAATTTATCTAACAGATCAAAAAATAATTAAGAATAAATTAAAAAATAAATTTGTAGACTAAATGCAGTAAATCGATCAGATAAATATGTTAGAGCATCCGATTTTACCATAATCACTAGATATGAATTTCATATTGTTGTGAATACAAGAACGATATCAAACATGTGATAGTGGAATTTCCTAATCTATTTACTATCATATCTCTAGGTATAGCAAACCTACTCAGCTTATTAATTCACTATATCTTTATGTGAATTAAAATAAACATAAGTGCATTAAAAACTATGAATATTCCCGGTTTACAATGAGTCTTTTGGATCACCTTATCACCGAAAGCTACACAAATAACACGGTATATCTCTATCCATGTTTAATTCATGGTTATACATTATAATGAGCAATTGCATATTATCACTTCTCAGTCTCAAACATGCACATCAGATCATTCAAGTGGTGGCCAATCACTAAGAAGCATTAAGCACAATAATATATAACTCACATGAATAAAATCAATTGTAAAACATAAACATCATGAAATTCATGTCATCATGTTTAGGCTACATCGTAGCCCTAACAAATGAAAATTAAAACATAGTAGAAGAAAAAGTAAAAATATAGATCAAACCCAGCATCTTGAATCAAATGGCAAGAATTATGTCACCACTTTTGTCTTCTCTTCAAAATACTTGAAAAAACTCTCAGAAGAATGAAAAACGATTTAACCAGAAAAAACTTAGCTTCTCTCTCCATTCTTCTATTTATAGGATATATCCAAGATATCTATGTCCCGACGCTTGTAGATAACATTAGGGAACAAAATCAAGAATTTTCTTATTTGATATCCATCTTCTACTGCTTTTTTTATTTGAATTCCCGATATTTGCCATTATTTTCCTTATCTTCTCCATATATCATTATTCTGCATAAATAAGGAAAATTCAAATAATCAGAAGGAAATTCAAATATTTTCTCATAGATAATGCATTAATTGTTGCATAAAATAGGTAAAATAACTCTATTTTTATAGAGTTATCAAACCCCCAAACTTAACATTTTGCTAGTCCTCGAGCAAAAGTAAGACATAACACATACTCAACCTAACAACTTTCTCCATGACATCTTTCCAGAATTGCTCAAATTCACAATTCAAAGAAAAACACAAATTTCATTCAAACATTGAAATCGATTTATAAGTTAAGACCAATTCTAAATATATGATCCAAGCGTGTGTGTGTGAGTCCTTATCTTTTTTGAATTATATGCAATCCAGATAAATTCACATTAACATGTAACCTCTCAAAAATTCTCAATAATTATGACTAAATCTCATAAGTTTGCTTTTCATTCCTCTCTCTACTAATGTAAGCTAATCATCCAATTAAAAATCAATAAGACTTTTCTCGGGTTGTAATGTAAGGTTGGGCTAAAGGTGAGATAACGGAAATTTTAAACTCAAATCACCCATCAACACGTTGATTTCTAGGATCTAATTAGAGCCAATGTCACTATCCAATTTCACTCCTTCAAGATAATTTTTCTATCATCAGACATCATCATTCTTTTTTTTTTCTTTCTTTTTTCTTCTTGCTTTTTTTTCTTTTTCTTTTTTTGAATTGCTTTATGGTGGTGTTTCTCCCAAAGTCCCTCCTAATATAACATGAAAATTTTCAACTCATTGAGTATCCAAAAGGCTCACTCAATTGAAAGTTGGATAGGGAACCATAAAAGTAATTTTTTTTTTTTTGAAAATACACCCAAACAACTATAGCAATCACTTTTTTTTTTCTTACTCCATCATTCCTCCCAAATTTCTACTAAGCTCAAATAATTTTTTTATCCCAAAAGAAAATCAATGTGTTCATAGGGCATGGGATAAGGATATAATTTGATAATGGCTAGGCTAAATATATATGGGTGCCAATGAAAAATTGGGTAATAATTAAGGCTCAACGAGATGACTAGGGATAAATAAACAGGGTTAGCTTGAAAGGCTCAATCGATCCAAAAATTGCCTAAATCATTTTCTCAGTTAGATTTTGCTTAGGATTTCGCCTCAAGAGAAAATCAAATAAATTCTAAGAAGAAAACTCCCCTGGTTGTAGAATAAGTTCATAGATGACCGTGATGATTAAACTCTTGTAAGGTGCTTCCTAAAAAATTAACCTGGATAAAACAGAGAAAAGTTAATCTTTTTTTTTGTTGCAAAAAATAAACTTAAAAATAAATAAAAACATAATTAAAATGCTTGGGTTGCCTCCCAAGAAGCACTTACTTTATAATTTTTAGCCAAACTATCTCAGATGTCACTAGTCTGGAGGATGAAGTTCAATGGTGGTCTACTGGTTGTTGTAACCACCTTCAAAGTAGGGCTTTAAACACCTCTGAGGTTGGATAGTGGATTTATATTGATCCTCCATCAAAATTTTGTTCATGCAAATTGAAGGAATAATTCCCTTGATATCAGCTATTTTCCATCCAATTGCACCCTTACGCTCTCTTAATACTCTGAGCAATTTCTCCTCCATCAAATCTGTAAAAGAAGAAGATATAATTACCAGTAAAGAAGAAACTCCATCTAAATAAGCATATTTCAAATGAGAAGGTAAGGATTTGAGTTCAAGAATTGGAGGCTCTTCAATTGATGGTTTAGGTTTTGTAATGTGCTGTCTCAACTCCTCAAATTTAATTGCCTTTTGCCTTGAATATGGTGGAATTGTCTCCATGAAATTGGTGTACTCTTTTATCTCCTCATTCTGAATATCTTTGTCCATTGGTTGAATCAGACATGCTTCAAGTGGATCTTCAAAAATATTTTCCTGAAAAACCTTATTCACCAACTTGTCAATTGTATCAACTCTAAAACAAGAATTATCATCAAATGGATATTCCATTGCTTTAAAAACATTAAATGAAACAAGATCATCTTCAACTCTAAGGATCAACTTCCCTTGTTGTACATCAATAAGAGCTATTCCTATTGCTAGAAAAGGTCGACTTAAGATAAGTGGTACCCCAAAATCTTCCTCCATGTCAAGAACAATGAAATCTGCAGGAAAGATAAATTTGTGAACTTTTATCAAAACATCTTCTACAATACCTCTCGGATATTTAATTGATCGATCAGCCAGTTGCAGTGACACTATGGTTGCTTTTACCTCACCCAATCCTAATTTCTTGAAAACTGAATAAGGCATCAGATTAATACTTGCACCTAAATCACATAATGCTTTTTCAAAGTAAGAATCCCCAATAGTGCAAGGAATAGTAAAACTCCCTGGATCTTTTAATTTCTGAGGCAATTTGTTTTGTAGAATGGTTGAACACTCCTCATTTAACTTCACAGTTTCCTAATCCTCAAGTTTCCTTTTGTTTGCCAAAATCTCTTTCAAAAATTTTGCATAACTAGGCATTTATGCTAAAGCATTTGCAAAAGGAATGTTAATGTGTAATTTTTTAAATACATCAAGAAATTTAGAAAATTGCTTATCTATTTTGTGTTGCTGGAGTCACTGAGGGAATGGAGTTGGCGGCACATATGACTTAGGATTATCTGGAAAAAGTTTACTCTTGTTTGTCTACTTTGATTGTTTGTTAACCACCTCTTCCTTATCTCCGAATATCTATTCTTCTCCCACTTGTTTACCACTTCTCAGGGTAATAGCCTTTATGTTTTCAATTGGATTTTTCTCTGTGTTACTCGGCAAAGAACCCTATTGTCTCCCTGACATCATGCTTGCTAACTGACCCACTTGCATCTCCAGATTTCTGATTGAAGCCTCTTGGTTTTGAAATCTCACATCCGTGCTTTTGATGAAGTCATGAGTCGTATTAGCAAGTTTGGTGACTATATCTTCCAAATTTGACTTTGTCTCTTCTGATTGTTTGAATCCAGGTGGTCTCATCACATTCTGATTATTCCATGAAAAATTTGAATGATTGCGTCATCCCGGATTGTACATGTTGGAGTAGGGATTATTCTGTAACCTGTTAAAATTCCCAACAAAGTTAGAATTTTCACTAGATTGTATGAAAGTATTACCTACCTGACACTCTGTGCTAACATGTCCTCCATCACAAAAATCATATGACAAATTCTGAATTTTCATGGCTGAAACACTCATATTATCA
This sequence comes from Eucalyptus dawsonii, assembly GCA_016097615.1. Classification (NCBI taxonomy): domain Eukaryota; kingdom Viridiplantae; phylum Streptophyta; class Magnoliopsida; order Myrtales; family Myrtaceae; genus Eucalyptus; species Eucalyptus dawsonii. The sequence continues at coordinate 8,379,357 of CM027873.1, forward strand.
AGCTTTTTGTTGAGTGCTTCAAATTGTGCAGCAATTGTAGCAAAAGCATCCACTTCATGAACTCCGTTAACTTTTCGCATTGGTAATCTCTCAGTAGGCCATTGATAACTATTGGATGCCATCTCCTCTAATAGATTGTAGGCTTTTTCTGGTGTTTTATTATTTAAAGTTCCCCTGCAGCTGCATCAATCATAAAACGAAGATTTGTATTGGAGCCATTATAAAAATTTTGTACTTGCATCCATACGGGTAGTCCGTGATGTGGGCATCTCCTAAGAAATTCTTTGAATCTTTCCCATACTTCATATAGTGATTCATTATCCATCTGCATAAAATTAGTAATATCGTTACGCATCTTTGCAGACTTTGCAGGTGGAAAGAACTTACCAAGAAATTTCTGAGCCATATCATTCCATGTTGTAATTGATCCTGCAAGAAGAGAAGAAAGCCAACTCTTAGCTTTGTCTCTAAGAGAGAATGGAAATAATCTCAATCTAATAGCATCATCTGTAACTCCATTATATTTAATGATGTCACAGATTTCAAGAAAAGCATCGATGTAAGCGTTTGGATCATCGCTTGGTAGCCCACTGAATTGCACTAATTGTTGAAGCATTTGAATGAGTGACGGCTTGATCTCAAAGTTGTTTGCTTGAATTGCAGGTCTTCTAATACTTGATGTGGTGCCTTAAACTGTTGGCGTAACATAATCTCTTAAGAGCCTACGTGGATTTTCATTCTCACCATCTGCCATCTTAGCGTGATTTTTCTGTTCTCTCAGTCGCCTTTTGAATATACGCTCGATTTCTAGATCAAGCTCAACAAGTTTCCCTTGTTGGCTACGTGTCATAAACCGATGTACACCTTGAAAAATAAAAGAAAATGAAAGCTAGATTAAACTTAGAATTATCTGGTATCAATATTAATTAGTATTAAACAAACGATCCCCGGCAATGGCGCCAAAAAATTGTTCGTAAAATTATAAACGCAAGTGCACGTGTCGAACAAGTAATATAATGATGAGAAAAAGTATCGTCAACGGAGATTGATGATTAATAAACTAATTAAATACTAAATTAGACTAGTTCTAAAATTTATCTAACAGATCAAAATATAATTAAGAATAAATTAAAAACTAAATTTGTAGACTAAATGCAATAAATTGATCAGATAAATATGTTAGAGCATCCGATTTCACCATAATCACTAGATATGAATTTCATATTGTTGTGAATACAATAACGATATCAAACATGAAATAGCGGAATTTCCTAATCTATTTACTATCCTATCTCTATGTATAGCAAACTTACTCAGCTTATTAATCCACTATATCTCTATGTGAATTAAAATAAACATAAGTGCATTAAAAAATATAAATATTCCCGGTTTACAATGAGTCTTTTGGATCACCTTATCACCGAAAGCTACACAAATAACGCGGTATATCTCTATCCACGTTTAATTCATGGTTATATATTATAACGAGCAATTGCATATTATCACTTCTTCGTCTCAAACTTGCACATCAGATCATTCAAGTGGTGGCCAATTACTCAGAAGCATTAAGCACAATAATATATAACTCACATAAATGAAATCAATTGTAAAACATAAACATCATGAAATTCACATCATCATGTTTAGGCTACATCGTAGCCCTAACAAAAGAAAATTAGAACATAGTAGAAGAAAAAATAAAAAAAAAAGATCAAACCCAGCATCTTGAATCAAAGGACAAGAATTCTGTCACCACTTTTGTCTTCTCTTCAAATACACCTAGCCACACAATCAGAACAAAGGACTTACCTTGCCTCAATTCCCACCTGCGTGTTAGCATAGTTCAAATACTCAACCATTTGCAGTAGTCAAGCTCAAGCAATTGAAATGCCACCACTTTCATCTCAATAAACACAAGGGTCCCAATTATAAGGCCAAATCATTATGACATGTCTTATACTGTGCCACACAATTTTGTCCCATAATCTGGTGTGTCAATTCCACTCAACATGTGTTCCAATTTTTAATCACAGCCTCACACGGGCACGGCCTACTTGACGTTCGGCAGTCTTCTGGCATAACCAGGCATCGCCTCATCCTACTGAGTGTGGCAACATCACTACATCGGCGGCATTACACATGGGAGTATCGGTCCAGCCTCTACTGTGATCAAAATCCATTAATAAGGCATTCCATATAGGGGCACGTCCACCCGACTCATTTCAGGAACAGGTTCTCTTAACCAACACATAACCATTCAATCTCGGCTAAGGACACCGTGCATTGCACTCAAATGTCTCGATTAAAATAGCAAACTTGACCTATTTTCTTCATATTAAAAATACATAGTAAAATAATCATGTGTGGGCATGTCGATTTGAACCAGGAAAATTGATACCCTTCTTTTTTAAAATCCCACCATTTGATATAGTCTTTAAAATCATTTTCGATGTCAAAACCCGACACCCGGGATTTTCTAATTAAACATTGAAATTTCATAATTTTGGAATAAATAACCAAAATTCCAATCATCACTCAATTTGCACAAATTAACAATCAATTAAATAAACTAAGCATACCACTACAATCAGCACGAAATTCTGGTCACCGGCTATCCTAGTATAATTTTCGAAGAATATTAAATAGTTAAATAAATACCTAAATTAATTAAATTAAATACCAAAAATACCAGCTTCGGCCAGAAACGCTAATCTAACCACCTAAACGAGCCTAGAAAATTTCCGAACCTACCTACATAAATAGCACGATCTATTTAGCCCCTAATCTATCCGTTATAACCACCTAACATGCATAATTGAACAATTAAATCGCTAATCCGTTCTAACTAACTATCTAAACCTTAATTACCCTAAACTAATTATCCACTAAGTGTCATTGACTCCCTAAGCAGAGTTTGGGGATCCGGTGAGTCCACAACGATGGCGACGCGGAGACGGGCAACAACCAAGCCCACGACAACACCAACTAAGGCCCGGAAGGTACCTAAAATAGGCCTTGAAGTCCAAGGGCCCTTGCTAGCCTTTCGGCTCTGTCCTTAAGAGCTGGCATGGGCTCGGCTTGGGCTGGAATGAGCAAGGCAGGCAGCAGTGGCTACAGTAAGGCCAAGCGGAGGAGGACGGCGGCTAGAACGGCGGTGAGCAGTGACCAGGCAAGCTCAGGTCAACGGCCTGGGCTAGACGACGGTGCTAGACCGCGAGACGAAAAGCAGGAGGCGTTGGCTGGTGGGACGACGCGCGACGGGCTTAGGCGAAGTGAGCGGCGACTTCGGTGGCTTCGACAGTGGTCGACGGTGAAGAGGGAGGGGCTGGCTGGTTTCTTTGGTTTCTCTAAGCTCCAAAAGTGATCAACAATGGTTAAAGCAAGTCTCAAGGAGGAAGAAGGGGCTACTGAAGAGAGGGGGTCCCATTTTGGCTGAAAAGTCTTCACTTCTATCCTCAATTACTCATTACAAAGGCCCCACCTCTTTTGGCTGTCATCCAAGGCCAAATTGCTTCACAAAATTCCCCCTAAAAGCTTCCCCAAATGGTCTAAAATGTTGGTTCCCCCTTGGCCTACGAATTTTAGGCCAATTTCCCCCAAATTGAATCAAATCCCCTCCAATTGAGTTCAATTGAAGCCCTAAAAATTCAGCCAAGGTGTCCTCATCAAATACAACACTTTTCCTCACCAATTGAACTAACTTGATATCCAAAATTACGACAAAAAATGGCCCTTTGATTTTTCCGGTCCAAAATAACTTTACTTTGATTTTTCGCCAAAATCTTGGATTTGTAGAAAAATCTTCGGAGGATGAGTCGACGTTCCTAAAATGAATCGTGACATGAAATAATTTTCAATTTCTGAAATCGGGTTTAAATTCACGATTAATTTCAATCTAGTGCGATTTTAGCGTGACCTAGCCTACCGGGTAGTTTTTAGGAATTTTTAGTGCAATTGACCCGTGGTCAATTATTTTCAAGCCACCTTATACCTCTTCGACTCATTGGTGACTCTCGGTTGTCGTGAAAATCTCGAGATTTCAAATACGGGCACAGGGTACAGAAATGACATAAAAATCGGTCTAGTGCAATTCGACAAAAATTTTACAATTAGGTGGAATCACCCATACACTAATCACATAACTCTATCGAATCGACCTATCTCCGGCCTTTGATTGATTTTGACAGTGCCGTAATGACCCTTGTAGATTAGCACGGTCGAGCAGTCGATTCTTGATCGAATTCTCAAGTCTATTGCATTAAAATCCTTTAATGGCTTCACTAGATAGTCTAGTTATCTCGTGAGTGATCAGCTCAGAGAATAGAACTATAGGCGCATCGATGAAAAGCCCGACTTATTTAATTGAAAATAGATCCTGAAAATCGGGATGTCATAAGATAGTTGCTGGAAGCAGTTGCATATATCAAATGAGGTCAAAGACTGTGATGATACCAATGACTTGTGTAAGTTTAGCCAAGATTGATGAAAATATCGACAATAGGAGAACAACTCTAATATGATGAGGATTTCATGAAGACTTAGAAGTACCATGATCAATCTTTCTTCAGTGATGAAAATATTAACAATAGGAGAACATGTCTAATATGATGAGGACTTCATGAAGACTTGGAGGTAGCGTGATCAATCTTTCATCAACTTAGATTCTTTGGAAGTTGACATACTTCGGAGGATGATTGAATGATTGAGCGCAAGTTATTCTGTACGGTTTGACACAAACAAATGATATTGAACACATCCTGATTATGGGTAATGGATCATGTTGATATCAAGTCCAGGAAGGTGTTAGTCACTTGCTCATTTGATTGCTCATCCGATAGCCGTTAATAAGTGTGTAAGTGGAAACATACAGCCAAGTCATATAACTTTTTTAGGATGATTTGTATAACCAACTTACAAAGCCCATGGGTAGCTATATAACTTCTCTACTACACAAGTCATATTTGTCATTGCTCATTTTGTAGTTGATTGATTTTTAAAGTAATTAACTTAATGACTACTTGTAATTTCTATTCGATGATTTCACATATGATACATGGGTACATGACACTTTCTAATTTTCTCTTTGAGTGTTCAAACCATCCTTTGAATCACTTCCCACAATGCTCATTAGTTGCCTTGTGTCACACATATCGAATAAGACATCATTTTCTAGAACAATAAGCATGGCCCCCAATTGAAGTCATCAATGGGGTAATATTAAACTTTCATTTCAAAACTCTAGTATATTTTGCATGGATAAAAACCATCACATGCCAAACAAGAAATATCACTAGTATGTCTTGTCACGCTCTGATCCTCGAGCGCACGCCCATCCCTCACTTGGTCAACCAATAGCGACGTCCCAGGACGCATCATCGACCCTTTTCATTTTAATACGCATGCGAAAACATATAAAATAATCCCAAGACAATAAAACAATGGGATAGAAAAGTAGGGCCATATTTTTCAAACCTAAAAAATCACAACTATACTTTTATACAAAACAAATCTCATAGTATATATTACAATACTATTAACAAGTCTGATATATCACACATCAGATCACAACTTAGAGTTTGCAAAACAGGGTGGGGGTTTTAATCCTCATTTGGTTCATACTTTGGATCCTCCTCCGACTCCTCCTCCGGTTCTTCTTCAGGGTCCTCCTCTTCAGGCTCTTCCTCAGGTTTCTCCTCCTGCTCAACAATCTCTCCTTCCTCTTCACTCCAGCTGGAGTTCACAGCCGAGTATAAGGGAGTATCAAGGTCACCGTCGAGCTTAGGGTCTTTGACATCAATCACCGCTTCGTCCTTGGGATATGTATTCCCCTTTCTGAATGCTGCCTCTAAGACATACAAAGGCACATCACCTTCTGGTATGGGACCCTCTCTTCACCCATCATGGTATTTACAATACCACGACCTATACTCGTGGGGCACCAAGCCGTCTCCACCCACATCAACCTAGACTGTGGATTTCGCTAAAACATATTTTAGTCATTCCGAGTAGGGGTGTATCGGAAAGTGGTATCCTATCTTGGTGATCTCTTCGGGTATACCAAAATGCGTGGAAGGATGATGAGGTGGAGGTGCTATCATTTAGGGACCTGAAATGTTGTCCCACAACGGGGTGAGACTACGTCTCAGCAAGTTCTAACCCCTTAAGACTCGATTAGGAAGCCAATACACTTTAGGGCTATCTAAGCACAACACGAGTCAGAGAACTTACCTTGGCCTCAATTCCATCCTGCAAATCAACGTTATTTATAGATGTCTTATATCACATCAATCAATCAATTCATAACATCAGATCAAATCATTGATCAATCAACCTACTCGATTACATGTCAATCAGACCACTTCCTGGTTATTTTAATCTGCACTATGCATTTTCTAAGATGATACATCTAGTCACCAAGCCACGTGCATTCTCCGAGGTGATGTACTCGTCACCGAGCCATGTGCACTTTCCAAAATAACATACCTAATCATCAAGCCACGTGCATTCTCCATTGTGATATAGTCGGTCACCAAGCCATGTGCATTCTCCAAGGTGATGTACCAATTCAACAAGTCACGTGCATTCTCCAAGGTAATATACTTATTCACTGAGCCACGTAATACAACATTGTTTTTCACCATTTTATATAGCTTATCAAAATATTGTTGGCGCTATAGACCAATGCTCTGTTATTTTTCAATCAATTACTGAAATTAAATAATTTAGGAATAAAATCCTAAAATCATAATTAAATCAATTCAGCACAAATTAGAGCTCACATAACTAGCATAAAAATATTAGAACATTTCTGCTCGCTAATTGCACCACTAACCACTTAACATGCATCGGTAAATTATTAATTTAACTACTCTAATCTAATATATCCACCTAATCATACTTAATTAAATTTAATTAACCCCTAAGAATAATTAGCATACTAAGCAAGGGATTAGTGAGTAAAACTCACTTGTTTAACTAGCGGGTCAGTGCAAAATGACGGGAATGTCGTAGGGCTTGACTTTCCTTAAGGCGGGCCTATCAACCGAGGTTCGGGACCTTCTCAAAACGGGCCCTGAAGGTGGCTGGATACCCACAAACTCAACCTCTATTTTGAGCTACAAAAACAAGGAAACAAGGTTGGTTAGGTAGGCAAGGTTCGAGAGAGGCAGCGGGGACAATCTTGGGTCCAAACCGAGGCAGATCGATGGTGGGGGGAGCTCCAGTGGTGGCTGGCACGGCTGGATAGCGACCCTAGATGCACAACTAGAAGCTGCTAGATGGCAGAGAGGCGTGACGGCTGGTGAGCGCGCGAGAGCAGCAAGCGGCGGCGTCGGCGTACGGTCTGGCAAAACGGCGAGGGCATGCAACGGTTCTTGGCCGATTGCTGGCTTCTCTGCTAGCTTGAGGGTTTTCAAACAAAGCAATGAGGGGGTGGTGATGGCCGGTTGGCTTAGAGAGGAAGAGAGGCAAGATGGGGGCCACCATGGTCACATTTTTCCAATCCCTTGTCTCCTTTTGACCATCCATGGCCAAGTATGGTTCCTTGGCTCTTAATGAGCCACCAATGCTCACTCACAACCTTTGAAATGGTCCATTTTGGCTAGGCAAGGGGGAAGCTACGAATTTCAATAATCTTGGCTTCAATTGGACCCTTGTTCCTTCTCAAATCAATCTCATTTGGCTCTCATAAATCCAATTATACCTCATTGATCAAATTGATATTTTTTTCTCACCAATGAATCCATCTTGCATCCTAATTGTGTGATTAAAAACAATCCCCGGCTTTTTCTAGGCAAAAAAGACCCTGTGACGACTTTTTCCCAAAAGGTCTCGGGTTGGAGAAAAATCTTCTAAGACTTAGTCATCATTCCTAAAATTTAATGTGACATGACCGAGTCTTCAATTTCTGAAATCGGATTCAACTTCGCGGTTAATTTCACTCAGGCACGTTTTTAGCTTGACCTAGTCTACCAGATAGGTTTCAGAAATTTTTAGGTGCAAATAACCTATGGTCGATTTTCTTCGAGCCAAAATGAACCCACTCGACACATTGACGACTCTCAGTTGTCGTGAAAATCTCGAGGATCCAAATACAGACACAGGGTACCAAAACGATAGAAAAATCAGTCTAGTGCCGTTCAACGAGAATTTTCCAACTTAGTGGTGTCACCCACAATTAGCCACATATGTGGCACCCCTCGACGGCCCCCGATCCGCTAGGGTCACCACAGTTCGCTTTTCCTTTTTCTTTCCCAAATAACATGTCACTCTGATACCATTCTTAGTTGCAGCGGGTCCATACAACCATGGGGGTTTACATCTTTTATTAATGGTCCCTTTGCGCAATTTACATAACGGAAGCATATCCAACAATTCCCTTCCCTACATTCAGAAATCGATGCACACCTACTAAACATCTTATATAAGTTAAAGCCGAACACGTTTATTTACATAAAGCAGATGGACATCTTTAGTCAGTACATCAAAATGCCAATGTTTCTATACTCGGCTATACTTCAAAAGATGACCGACATCTCCTCCCACAATCGTATGCTTAAGGTCCATCAACCAGTGTCGGCATCCAAAGGTTCCCTCCTTTGCTATCCTTCTCCTCGCGGTTATATCCAACTGCTCAAACCATCTACTAATCTGAAATGTTGGTCACCAAAAGGGGTGAGTACAACCACTCAGCAGGTAAAGGAATCCAATAACCACTCAATGCATCATACAAGTCATACATGTATTGCAGGCATTACTTACCTTGAAGCCATGCATATACTATCATGCATCATCACCACAGTCATAACACATACATGTGTATCATCATGTCATACTCATATCATCATCATCATGACATTATTATATCACACACATGTCATCATCATCATATACATGACACCATCATACCATACACATGTCATCATCATCATGACATCATCATATCACACATGTCATCATCTTCATGACATCATTATATCACACATGTATGCATATCATCATGCCATATCATATATCATCATCATCATGCATATCAGCATGCCATATCATATATCATCATGCATATCATGCATGTCATGCTATGGGTGATCATCATTATTTCACATCACATATCATCATCATCATCATCATCATTATGCATATCATGCATGTCATGCCATGGGTGATCATCATTATTTCACATCACATATCATCATCATCATCATCATCATGCATATCATCATGCATGTCATGTATCATCATCATTATCATCATCATGCATATCACCATGCATGTCATGTCATGGGTTTAATTTCCACTTTAGCTTTCAATTTGATCACCACATCACCCATTTCTCAAATCATCAATTTCATCATCCCCTTGGGCAAAGACCTCCGAGGCTTCCGGCATTCAGCCTTGCAGGCCACCGGGCATCCGGCCCCCCACATTCCGGGCATCTCGCATCTCAACTAGCATCACGAGGCATTTCCTTCGGGCAGAAACCTCCGACAGGGCTTCCGGCATTTACACTCCCTGGCCGGGCATCCCGCACCCCAATCCTGGCATCGCGAGGCATTCCCTTCGGGCAAAAACCTCCGACAGGGCTTCCGGAATTATGTATCGACATACCACCAAGCCTCCCCTGGAATTACTACCGTATACCACCGGGCATCCCGACACTCCCGGGGCCATCCGGCAATGTATCTCTATACATTCCGGGCATCATCCTCCACCACAACCACCTTCTCACTTATCATTATCCATGTTTACCAATTTCGGTTTTAATTTAGCATGGCATATGACGTGACATCAAACAAGTCATACTTGGCATGGAATTCACACATGCATCTCAATTCAATGTCATGCATACATCAAGACCTCATCATACATGCAACATGGTATGATTATTTATGAAATAAAATTAATGGAATTTATGGCCAATAAAATAATCCATTTTTCATGCCCTTTTTCATTTATTTGAATTCCAGCTTTTGTTATTTTCAAAAATATTAAATTTAATATCTATAAATTCCCAAAAATTATAAAAATTAAGGCAAGTGATAAACAAGACAATAGAATAATAATTTCATGCAAAATACATGGCCGAATAGAATTTCACACAATTTCACAATTCTCACAAAATGGCATGTCATTTTCGGGTGAAATCAGAATACACAGTTTCTGAAGAAATTCGATTAAAATATCCATACGACCTCCAAAAATTACGACATTTTACCGAGTTATAGCCAAGACATTTTCGTACATCTTTCATGAAGACTTTAAAGCCAGATTCTTCTTAGATTATTTTCTACAGTCACACGAAGCTTCTGGATCCAACACCGAATCGTCCAGTACATGCTTCTCCGAAATACTGAGTTTTCACCTACCTGTTCTTCTTTGTTTCCTCTGAAATTTAGATATGTTCTACATCAAGATGTTCTCTACAAGTTTCATGAAGAGATCTAAGTCAAATAACCAGAGTATAGTTGTCATTTAGGTCCATGAAGTCTCGGGTGTCCTGTAATACATCACCAGAATCATCGTCTTCAAGATCTAGTTGATTTACTAGGCTATACTTGTTAATTTCACTTCAAATTTGATTATTTTGTAGTTTAAGGTGTCCCCTACAACTTTCATGAAGACATCGAAGTGATATTCTCATCAAAAACCAACATGCAACCACGAATCCAGCAAGAGGTCAGTAAAAACTCTCCAGATCTGAGGTCTCCGTAGGATGAGACTTTAACCCCTCAAATCTCCATCATTATCCACGAAATTTTATTATGTTGTAGTACAACATGTTAGCTACAACTTTCATGAAGAAATTGAAGCCAAAATCGGACTCTAAACATGCATGTAAGCTCACACAACATTCTGACTCAAACCGTTCGAGCGAAAACAGCCACACCACTTCAAGATCAAACTATCCATACTTCGGTTTTCCTCTTCCAATCACTCAAATTCGACACTATATCAACCATACATGTAACAAACACACATGCAAGAGCAGCAAAGGACCCCCAACTTGCCTCTAGACCACACGAACAGCGGCACACCGGCGATGGACGAACGGCGTGCGGGCGGCGACGGGCGAGCTCCTCCTCTCTCGGCTTCCTCTTCTCTCTCGCAACTCACTCTCTCTCACTTGGCTTGGCCGAATGCCATCCTCTCTCCTCTCTCTCTCTCTCTCTCTCTCTCTCTCTCTCTCTCTCTCTTTATTTTTGGTAGCTTATATATTGCATGCCTTCTTCTCTTGCATGGGGGACACTTGTCCCTAAGAAGGAGACAAGTGTCTCCTTGGTTGAAGACACTTGGAGGCCATGCGGCTACACCTCCTCCCCCTTCATGCACCGACGGCCCAATGGGCTTCATGGGCCGGGCTTATGGCCCACTTTAGGCCCATCTCACTTCGGCCTAAAGCCCAAACTTAAATAGCCCAAGATAAGTCCATTTCACTTTTAATAATTTACCTTAAATCCCCATTTATATAAATACTAAATTACGATTTCATATGGCCATAAAAATTGAAATCATAAATCCATAAATTCCAATTTATAAAACACATGGCCAATTATAGGATTTTCTTTCCTATCAAATAATTATCCATTAAAAGCTTGGCCATAAATCTTATTGCAAATTATGGATTAAATGGCCATAAAATAACTTGATGGTACTTCCATCACCTATTCATAGACTTTAATGTAACTAGAGATCATTATGAATTTTGGGATGCCACAACACATCTCTGTGAACCGATCTATCTTTCATCTCAAATCGATTTTTAACTTTGCCGTAATAGCCTCTAAAGATGAGAACGGTCGAGAAGCCGATTCCTGGTCGAATTCGTAAGTCTATTGCCTTAAAATTCCTTAATGGCTTCCCAGGATAGTCTACTTATCTCGAGAGTGATCAGCCTTGAGAACAACCCTATAGGTACGTTGATGAAATGCATGATTTATTTAATAGAAAATAGGATTGAAAATCTGGGATGTCACAACTCTTCTCCTCTTATAAAAATTGCATCCTCAAAATTTAAACCATTACAAAACTTCAGCAAAAGGATGGGGATACAATTGTCTCATCGAATCTTCCGTCTCCCATGTCGCTCCTTCAGTACTGTGGTGTTGCCAGACCACTTTAACCAACGAGATGGTCTTTGTACGCAGAACTTACTCTTTTCTATCCACTATTTTAACCAGGCTTTCAACGTATGACACAGGGTCTTCCACGTCCAATTCTTCAAAATTAAGTACATGAGTTGGGTCAGGCTCATACTTCATTAAAATCGACAAATGAAAGACGTCGTACACTTGCGCCAAACTTGACGGCAACGCAAGATGATACGCTAAGGTCCCAATTCTCTCAAGAATTTCAAATGGATCTACATACTTCAGACTCAGTTTGCCTTTCTTACCAAAGCGCGAAGTTCCTCTCATTGGTGACACTTTCAGAAAAAACGTGTTCACCAACTTGGAATTCCAAAGACCTTCGGCATTTATCTGCGTAGCTTTTCTGACGACTCTAAGCGGTCATTAATTTGCCTCTGATTTTTGCCACAACATCCAGTGACTGCTGGACCAACTCTAGGCCTATGATCTTCCTTTCCCCAACTTCATCCCAACACATTGGTGTCCTACACACTCTACCATACAATGCTTCGTAAGGAGCCATCTGGATGCTCTGTCCACAGCTATTGTTGTAGGAAAATTCCACTAGGTGAAGCTGATCTTCCAAACTTCCTTTGAAGTCGAGTACACAAGCTCTCAGCATGTCTTCGAGGGTCTGAATTGTCCTCTCAGACTGGCCATTCGTCTGAGGATGATATGCCGTACTATACTAAAGCTTTGTACCTATAGCACTTTGCTAGCTCTTCCAAAAGGCGGCAATAAACCTCAGGTCTCTATCTGAGGTTATTGTAACTAGCACTACATTCATACACTTGACGCACGTACAAATCTGCGTGTCCTTCGAAACTAAGATCCTTTCGAACTGCAATGAAGTGAGCCGACTTTGTCAGTCTGTCGACTACCACCCAAATCAAATCATTCCCTTTTTGACTTCTCGGTAGTTCGGTCACGAAATCCATCGTGACATGGTCCCATTTCCATTATGGGATCGCGAGAGGTTGAATAAGTGCTCTCGGCTTACAATGCTGAGCTTTTATCTGCTGACATGTCAAACACTTGGCGACATGCTTGGCGATATCTACCTTCATACCTGATCACCAATAGTGTTAACATAGATTCTAATACATCTTGGTGCTACTAGGATGAATGCTGTAACTGCTACGATGTGCTTCAGATAAAATATGCTCTCTAAGCTCCACATCGTTAGGTACAACTAAATGTTCTCGGAACCTCAATGTTCCATCATCAGAGATCTGAAAGTCAGCCTTTCTTTTCTCAGTGTCTTCTTGTAGAATCTTCTGTACATTTGGATCTGTCAGTTGGAGTAGCTTGATTCGGATCTGAACATTCGGTTCAATTTCGATGGTGGCCATAAGACTTAAAAGGTGGTCTACCTCAAACTTGAATATCGAATCTCAACTCTCTCGATTAGATTCCACTCATTCATCAATACATGAGCAACTGAAGACTTTCGACTCAAAGCATCGGCGTCCTTGTTTGCCTTTCCTGGGTGATACAGGATATCACAATCGTAGTCCTTCAGCAATTCCATCCATCAGCGCTGTCTCATGTTCAACTCCTTTTGAGAGTTTGATGGTCCATGAAGATCTGAAATTTTTCTCCACACAGATAGTGTCTCGAAATCTTCAAGGCTAAAATAATTGCCGCGAGCTCTTACTCATGCGTCGGATAGTTCTATTTATGAGGCCTCAACTGACAAGAGATGTATGCAACAACTCGGCCATGTTGCATCAGCACACAACCCAATCCTTTGAACGACGCATCACTATAGATCTCGAATTCTCCAGGACCAAATGGAATGGTCAGCATAAGTGCGGTAGTTAGTTTTTCCTTAAGCTCTTGAAAACTACCCTCGCAATTGTCTGTCGACACAATTTCTCTTCTTTTTTTAGGAGTCTTGTCAGAGGCGATGCTAAAGATGAGAACCCTTCCACAAACCGTCGGTAATAACCTGCCAAACGCAGAAAACTTCTGATTTCTATCACTGTTGTCGGTCTCGGCCAGTTGATCACTACTTCTATCTTGCTCAGGTCCATAGAGATTCCTTCGCCTGAAATCATGTGACCTAAGAAAATAACACAAGTCAACCAAAACTCGCATTTGCTAAACTTGGCATACAACTGATGGACTCTCCATGTCTGTAGCACTAGTCTCAAATGACTCTTATGCTCTTCATCACTTCTTGAATACACCAGAATATCATCGATGAACACGATCACAAACTGATCTAGATATTCCTTGAATATTTGGTTCATCAAATCCATTTAGGCAGCAGGAGTATTCGTCAACTCGAATGGCATCACTATAAACGCGCAATGACTATACCGAGTATGAAATGCTGACTTAGGAATGTCTTCCTTCCTAATTCTCAGCTGATGATATCCCATCCTCAAGTCGATTTTCAAAAATATCGACGCTCCTTGCAACTAATCGAACAAATCATCGATCCTCGGGAGTGGATACTTATTCTTGATTGTTACCTAATTGAGTTGCCAATAGTTGATGCATAGGTACAATGAACCATCTTTCTTCTTTACAAACAGAACTGGTGCTCCCCAAGGTAATGCATTGGGATGAATAAATCCCTCATCTAGTAACTCTTGCATCTGCACCTTTAGTTCATTCAATTTGGATAAGGCCATCCGGTAAGGAGCCTTAGAGATTGGCTCTGTTCGGGATGTTAGCTCGATTACAAACTTAATTTCTCCCTCTAGCAGCAATCCTGGCAATTCTTTCGGGAAAACATCGGGAAATTCTTGCACCACAGCAATGTCTTCCATCTTCAACTCCACAACTGTCGTATCCAGAATAGTTGCCAGATAACCTTGACAACCCCCGTCTAACGAACAGGTTGTCTCTTGCGATGAGATTAGGGAAATCAAGGGTCCTCCTCGGTTCCCGGCAAACTCGAAACTCTCACCCTTTAGTGGGTAAAACTGAATCGATTTGTGATAACAGTTCATTATAGCTCGTTGCTTGGTGAGCCAATTCATGCTAATTATCAAATCCAAGTCTTACATGGCTAGGACCAACAAGTCGATTTTCCCCACTCGCTCACCAATCTCTAACTTGCAACCAAAACAACCCAAAGCAGCAATAACTTTATCCTTCAACAGTGTAGATATGCAAACTGCTGACTCCAACAATATAGGACTTAATCCTAACATCTTAACATACTGCTCGACAATAAAGGAATGGGTTGCTCCTGAGTCAAATAAAGCATAAGCAGGATGGTCATTCAACGAAACCATACCTATGATCACGTCAAGCGTAAGTTCTACCTGACCTTGCATGATGGCATACACCGTGCCCTAAATTGGAGGTCTTAACTGTCCTCCTTGTGGCACATTATGAGGCATATACCCTCTAATCTGTCCCATAGGTAGTGGTGGCGGCAACTGCGGTTGTCCTCTTGGTCGCCTAGGACAATTCCAAGCTATATGGCCCTGCTGGCCACATTCAAAACATGCACCCGGCCTAAATGGGCAGGGGTTGACTTGTATCGCATTCGATAAAAGTGAAATGCTTCACTCTTACTGGGCACTGACCTACCAAATCCACCCTTCTTGTTGGGCAGGACTTGGAATCTACCTCTAGGCATAGGCCTCTTTCCCTGGCAAATCCCTTCTCGATGAGAATTAAACCTCGATCTAGACGATGGGACTTGTTCGTTCAGTCTCCTTTCGAGTAGCTATGCTCGACGATAATTCTCTTGATAATCAATCAAATCAAATGGCACCAACGGCTATCTTAATTATTGTCGAAGGACATTTTTGAACCTCCGAGCTTTCTCTTCAAAATCCTCAATCAGCCTTGAAGCGTACTGAGATAGCTCCACAAACTTGACCCCATACTGGTCAACGGTCATTGTCCCCTGACGAAGACGTTGAAACTCTTCCAATTTCAGTTCTCTAGCGCTCCTCGAGAAATACTAGTCGTTGAATGCTCTGAGGAAACCATCCCATAGCGGGACTATTTCTCCTGGAAATACAGTCTCTCTGGTGGCTCTCCACCAGGTTTTAGCATTACCCCGCAACTGATATACTCTTAGGGTTACCATCTCTATTTCAATACACATCAGGAGTGCAAAGGCCTTCTCTAGATCTTGTATCCACAATGAGGCGGTCTCAGGGTCTCCAGTACCGGTAAACCTCGGCGGATTTAGTTTCAGAAATTGCTCCACTAGCTTGTGGATTGGTCTATCTCTACCCAAGTCTATCTTCCCAGAATGAACATCAGCAAGTGTGACGGCAGGTGCAACAACAGGCGCGGCGGCGATTATGACGGTAGCTATGGCAGCAACGGCAGCATTGGCAGCGGCAATATGGGTAGCTTCAACAGTGGCGGTAAAGGTGGCAGCTTGATCTCGGGCCTGCTGCTCTATCATCGCTCACATGGCATCTAAGGCTTGGGTGATCCCTATGTTTCACTAATCACCCAAGGCTACTACCCCAGCACCAACAAGAGGTGGTGCTATGTCACTAGCATTAACCCGTGTTGGCGCTCAACCTTGGCCTCCTCGGGTATCGAACCTGGTCGGTGCTCTACCCCAAGTCACGGCCCTACTTGCCCTCTTGGCAAGAGTTCTTGGCTCCTAGTCACTCATGGCTCAGCTTTATCTACTGAAGCCTATTTCCAATTCTACATCGATTTAGAAACAGAGTGACCCTAACCACGAGAAATTTTATCAATCAACTAACACCAGACATGCACCAGCATGAATTTAAAGGTCTTTCCTACCACTATCCCATGGTCCATCGCACCTTATCACTCCAATCCATAACCTGGCTCTGATACCACTTGAACGGGGATGTCATGCCCTGATCCTCGAGTGCGTGCCCATCCCTCACCTGGTCAATTAATAGCGACGTCCTAGAACACATCGCTGACCCTTTTCATTTTAATACACATGTGGAAGCATATAAAATAATCCCAAGACAATAAAACAATGGGATAGAAAAATAGGGCAATATTTTTCAAACTTGAAAAACCACAACCACACTCTTATACAAAGCAAACCTCATAGTATATATTACAATACTATTAACAAGTCAGATCTTTTAACATCAAATCACAACTTAGAGTTTGCAAAACAAAGTAGGGGTTTTAATCCTCATCCGAGTCATACTTTGGATCCTCTTCTGGATCCTCCTTCAACTCCTCCTCCGGTTCTTCTTCAGGGTCCTCCTCTTCAGGCTCTTCCTAAGGTTCCTCCTCCTGCTCAACAATCTCTCATTCCTCTTCGCTCCAGCTAGAGTCCACAGCCGAGTACACGGGAGTATCAAGGTCACCCTCGAGCTTAGGGTCTTTGGCATCGATCACCACTCCGTTATTGGGATCGGTAGTCCACTTTCCGAATGCTGCCTCTAAGACGTACAATGGCACATCACCTTCCAATATGGGACCCTTTTCTCGCCCATCATGGTATTCACGATACCACGACCTATACTCGTGGGGCACCAAGCCGCTCTACCCACATCAACCCAGACTGTGGATTTCACTAAAACATATTCTAGTCCTTCCAGGTTGGGGTGTATTGGGAAGTGGTATCCTATCTTGGTGATCTCTTCGGGTATACCAAAATGTGTGGGAGGATGAGGAGGTGGAGGTGCTGCCATCTAGGGACTTGAAATGTTGTCCCACAATGGGATGAGACTATGTCTCGGCAAGTTCTAACCCCCTAAGACTTGATTGGGAAGCTAATACACCTTAGGGCTGCCTAAGCACAACACGAGTCAAAGGACTTACCTCGACCTCAGTTCCATCTTACAAATCAACGTTATTTACAAATGGCTTATATCACATCAATCAATCAATTCATAACATCATATCAAATCATTGATCAATCGACTTACTCGATTACATGTCAATCAGACCATTTCCTGGTTATTTTAATCCGCACTATGCATTTTCTAAGATGATACATCAAGTCACTGAGCCACGTGCATTCTCCAAGGTGATGTACTCGTCACCGAGTCACGTGCATTTTCTAAGATGACGTACCAAATCACCGTACCAAGTGCATTCTCCGAGGTGATATACTTGGTCACCGAGCCACGTGCATTCTCCAAGGTCATGTACCAATTGAACAAGTCACGTGCATTCTCCAAGGTGATATACTTATTCACTGAGCCACGTAATACAACATTATTTTTCACCACTTTATATAGCCCATCAAAATATTGTTGGCGTTGTAGACTGAAGCTTGGTTATTTTCCAATCAATTACTGAAATTAAATAATTTAGGAATGAAATCCTAAAATCATAATTTAATCAATTCAACACAAATTAGAGCTCACATAAATAAACAAACTACACCATAATAACCAGCATAAAATTCCAGTCGTCGACTATCCCAGCCTAATTTTCGAAAACTAAATAAATAATTAAATCATTTCAAAAATATTAAATAATGCCAATAAATCAAATTTAGGTCCATAATGCCTAATTGGACGCTGAAAAATGCACTTTAAAATTTTCAAAGTTCGTTCAACAAATATTAGAACATGTTTGGTTGCTAATTTCCACAACTAACCACCTAACATGCATCGGTGAATCACTAATTTAATTACTCTAATCTAATCTATCCACCTAATCACACTTAATTAAATCTAATCAACCCCTAAGCATCTTTAGCATACTAAGCGAGGATTAGTGAGTAAAACTCACTTGATTTAACAAGCGGGTCAGTGCAAAACGACAGGAACATCGCGGGGCTCGACTTTTCTCAAGGCGGACCTACCAACTGAGGCTCGGGACCACCTCAAAACGGGCCTTGAAGGTGGTTGGATACCCACAAACTCAGCCTCTGTTTTGAGTTGCAAAAACAAGGAAACAAGGTTGGTTAGGGTGGCAAGGTTTGAGAGAGGCAGAAGGGACAAACTCGGGTCCAAACCGGGGCAGACGGGCGGTGGAGGGAGCTCCGGCGGTGGCTTGCATGGATAGATAGCGACCCCAGACGCACAGCCAGAGGTTGCTGGATGGTGGTGAGGCGAGACAGCCGCCAAGTGTGCGGGAGCAGCAAGTGGTGGCATCGGCATATGGTCCAACGAGACGGCGAGGGCATGCAACGGTTCTTGGCCGGTTGTTGGCTTCCGCTAGCTTCTCTGCTGGCTAGAGGGTTTTTGAACAAAGCAAGGAAGGGGTTGGTGATGGCCAGTTGGCTTGGAGAGGAAGAGAGGCAAGATGGGGGCCACCATGGTCACATTTTTTCAATCCCTTGTCTCCTTTGACCATCCATGGCCAAGTATGGTTCCTTGGCTCTTAATGAGCCATCAATGCTCATCCACAACCTTTGAAATGTTCCATTTTGGCTAGGCAAGGGGGAAGCTACGAATTTCAATAATCTTGGCTTCAATTGGACACTTGTTCCTTCTCAAATCAATCTCATTAGGCCCTCATAAATCCAATTAATACCTCAATGATCAAACTGGTATTTTAAATCACCAATGGATCCATCTTGTATCTAATTGCATGATAAAAAACGATCCCCAGCTTTGTCTTGGCAAAAAACGGCCCTAGGACGACTTTTTCCCAAAAGGTCTCAAGTTGGAGAAAAATTTTCTAAGATTGAGTCGATGTTCATAGAATTTATTGTGACATGACGGAGTCTTCAATTTCTGAAATCGGATTCTAATTCATGGTTAATTTTACTGGGGTGCGTTTTTAGCATGACCTAGGCTACCGGATAGGTTTCAGAAATTTTTAGGTGCAAATGACGAGTGGTTAACTTTTTTTTTGCCACAATGAACTCACCCGATATATTGGTGACTCTCAGTTGTTGTGAAAATCTTAAAGATCCAAATACGGACACAGGGTACCAAAACGATTAGAAAACCAGTCTAGTACCATTTGATGAGAATTTTCCAATTTAGTGGTGTCACCCATGATTAGCCACACATCTTTGTCGAACTAACCTATCTCTGATCTCAAATCAATTTTTAACTGTGCCATAATGGCCTCTAAAGATGAGCACGGTCGAGAAGCTGATTCTTGGTCGAATTCTCAAGTCTATTGCCTTAAAATTCCTTAATGGCTTCCCCAGATAGTCTAGTTATCTCAAGAGTGATCAGCTTTGAAAACAGCCCTATAGGCGCATTGATGAAATGCCTAATTTATTCAATAGAAAACAGGATTAAAAATCTGGGATGTTACAACTCTTCTACTGTTATAAAAATTTCGTCATCGAAATTTAAACCATTACAAAACTTCAGCAAAAAGGTGGGGGTACAATTGTCTCATCGACTCTTCTGTCTCCCATGTCGCTCCTTGAGTACCGTGGTGTTGCCAGACCACTTTGACCAACGAGATAGTCTTTGTACGCAGAACTTATTCTTTTCTATCCACTATCTGAACCGGGCTTTCAACGTATGACACACGGTCATCCACGTCTAATTCTTCAAAATTAAGTACGTGGGTCCGGTCAGGCTTATACTTCCTTAACATCGGCAAGTGAAAGATGTCGTGCACTTGCGCCAAACTTGGCGATAATGTAAGACGATATGCTAAGGTCCCAATTCTCTCAAGAATTTCAAATGGACTTATGTACCTTGTGAAAGGGCTAGTACACACACCTAGAAGGGGGTGAATAGGTGTATATAAAAATTTATTCTCAAGACTTAATAAATAAATTTCCTTTTAAAAAATTGACGAGGGATGAAAAATGCTTTGAATAATTATATTAAACAATTATATAAAGCAATGACATAAGGAGTTAAGGAAAGAGAAATAGAACATAAGATTTATAGTGGTTTGGTTTAATCCGAGCCCATATCCACTCTCCCGCGCTGACAGCCCACCGGCTGAATTCCACTATTAATCAGAAGAGATTATACAGCTTGTGATCTTCGACTTCCTCAATGGAGAGTCTCAGTAGTCTCTTCACAAAGTCTCACTATGTGCTTCTCTCTTTTATGTACAATTTGAGCTCGATGAAATGAAAGAACAAGGAACTAAGAGATTCAAACTTTGAAATTCTTCTTCCACGCACTGCTTAGAACAACTAAAGAGTTCACCTTAAATACTCCTTCATGCCTTCACAACCGTTGGCACTTTCCAAATGAATTCTTCTAATCTACCCGTTGGACAGAATCAATTAAGGTGATCTCAAGTCGTTGAAAGATTAGTGATGAAAGCCCGTCAATCCTATTTGCCCATATAATCAGGATCTTTGGTTTCCATAAGTTTGCTCGCCTTTCAAAAGATCTTCAAATCGAAGTAAATTCCAATAAGAATAATCAATCTTACTGATGATGTATCTAGCCAAAAAAAGTCTTCCAAAAATCATACGAATTGAATCCTTGAAGATAATCCGTCATCTGGATAAGTCTTCTTTCTTCGTCTAGAAACTGTTGGTGAGGGCAAAGTTTGAGTCTTGAGTCTGGCGGTCTTCGGACTTTGAGAACATAGTCTGGAATTCTTCAGACCTTAACACTTGAGTCTGAAAGTCTTCAGACTAGACTAATAGAAACGTTTTGTCAACTTCAAAACAATAAATGAGTTTTCTCTAACAATCTCCCCATTTTTCAAAGTGACAACTTTCTTGCAGATTTGAAAAACTTTTGTCTTGCAAAACAACACTTAAACAATACATGATGACTTATAAAAATAAGTTGATTAGGACTTGGATAGTATCAATTCTACAACTACAGAAAACATGTTATTCCTACAAGATAACTATCCATCCATAATCAGTATCTCAGGCTAAGTTATTGCAAGCATCAAAGATTCAAATCACGATAGCAATCAAGATCCAAAGTCAAAAGTTCACAACCAAACAAAAATACCAAAGTCTAAAAAGGTCATTAAAAGATAAACAAAAGATAAACAACAAAAGATAAAGTCAAATTAGCACAACTCTCCCCCTTTTCTGTCAACAGCAAAAAGTGGAGAATAAGCAAAAATAGTTGAGTAAAAAGAGTGGTGTGAAAATCATGGCTGTTTTGGCAAGCGAACAAGCTGGAATTCCCCCATAGAACTCATTGTCTTCTGAAGCTTTCCAAAAGCCTCATTCAGCTGTTGTAACTCTTGACCCTTCACAGTATCTTGCACTTGATGTTTCAGGGCAAGTAACTGTTCTTGCAACGAAACTGAAGTAGTTAAGAAAGCCTTTTTGAGATCATTTATCTCATACTCCAAACCAAATTGCTGTCTCCTCAAATCCAATAGAATATCTAGTAATCTTGAAAATTCTGCTGATTGTTCCGGTGCAACACTGGGTCCAGCCGAATTTGTTCCTAGAGTCTTGAGAGTGGAAGGTTCTTCAGCAGTTCATCTACTAGGACTAGAAGTGAATGCCTCAAGGTCTGGTTCTGGATGGTGAGAGGCATACACGTTCTCTGGATCTGCTGTAGATCGACTAACATCACTAGTTATAAGAGGTGAAGAAATACCTTGTTCTTTAGCAGCTCCCCCTGTTTGTGTGTCTTCAGGTGGAGAAGTGATTTCTTCTTCTTTTTCTACTTTAGCTTCAACAACAGAGTGATGTTTTTCTTTGTCTTTCTCTTTGGCAGTTCCACTCCTTGTCTTTTCTGAATCACTCAACAAGGAGACAGCTAATGTAGACTCAAAGGAATCATCTCGAGCCTCTTCTTCCTCTTCTTCTCTTCTTTCTTCCTCTTCCTCTTCCTCTACTCTCTTCTCTTCTTCACTTCTTCTTCCTTCATCTCTCTTCTCTGTCTCTTCCCTAGTCTCTCTTCCTTCTGTCTCTTGAAAGCTAACAAAACTCTATAAATTTCGAAGGGCCAAGGCGAAGAGAGTGATGTCAACCTCATCACCTTCATCTTCCAAGATAAGGGCTCTCCTCTTTTTGATAGGTGCTGTCATTGGTTCTTTGCCTTTCCGTTTTGATGCTGCAGAACTTTGCTTTGCCTTGATAGGGGATTGCTCATTCATTCGCTCTAACACCTTGTTAAGTTTCTTCAGACGCATCTTGGTGACCATCTTCAATCCAATTACCATAGGAGCATTGCTTCGCAAGCACAAATGAGCAGGTAAATGAATGTTGAAGTGTTTGAAGATTCTTGTGATAAGAGTAGAATATGGGAGTTGTCCTTTGCCTTTTACCATTGTCCTGTACATGTGCATCAGGATGGTGTGAGGCAGAGAGAACTGGTAGCCAATGTTGATGGCATACATCAACTTTGTTTCAGAACAAGAGACATCAATCTTGGATGTTGATTTTGGACGGATGCAGTTGATCACAATTTTATGCAGCAAGATATTAGAGGCATTCATCCTAGTGTAGGAGATCTTGCCTTCAAGAAACTTGTCTTTTACCAATTCCAGTGTAGCGTGAGCAACAGACACACTGATTGGTTGTAAACACACTCTTTCCACCCCAATCAAGTCAGCCAAAATGTCCACATCAACCAAAAATTCCTTATCCTGAACAGTGAAAGAGAATCTATTCGCATCCAAAAAGGATAGATTCAAATAGAAATAGGCTGTGAGTTCTAGATAAGGAATTGTTGTCTAAGAACAAAAATGCTCCAATTGAAGAAGTGCAAACTTCTCCCTCAGATTTACTTGCACAGAATCAAGAAAATCAAAATCAACGCTACTAGGGTTCATAACCCCTCTCTTCATCAGCTTTGAATAAACCTTCTTGTGGTCCTTCGATCTGAATAGACTCGCTCCATCACCACCAATATTTGTAGCCACTCCCATCCTAGGTTGGAAATGTGTGAACATTCTTTCGTCATCGTCCTTTCCTTCTGGCCGATTAAACGTGGCAAAATGCGAGTCACTAGGAAGTTAGCAAAAGTCTTTTCAGCCAACCCTTTTTTCCACAATGCCCATCTTCTCCATATCACACAAGAATAAAGTTTCATTCTTGTAGCCTCTCTCTCTTAGATACTCATCGATCAAAGATATAGCAGTACCTCCTTCTTTCAACTTAGAATAAAGCTTGGAAGCAACCTTAGGTGTCAGCGTTCTTACAAGTTCAATTTCTTCCATTACTTTTTCTTATGGTAGAGATGGTGGACGAGACTGACGCTGCTGAGAATGTTGTTGCTGACTTGGTAGCTACTGTTGAGAAGAGTCATCTTCTTTGGTCAAATCGAAGTGCGTAGGACCTTCAGGCATGTGCCGTCGTCCCCTACTTGCCATTCCGGAAGACTTTCTTGAAGACATTGTCGCTTTATGGGAGAAATCCTTGAACTTGCTTGAAAAATGTGAAATCTTTTGAAATAAACTAGAGAGAAAATGAGTGAGAATGGAGTTCTGTATTCTAGGGTTTGAAAGAGTGTAAATGGGGAAGATGAATTTCGATAGTATACAAATCAGGTGAAACGATGTATACGGATCGTCATAAAGGAAAAAGTAAAACTGCCTTTTTGAAAATGAAAAACTGCCATAATTTTAAAAATGAAAAGATAATTGCAAAAATAAAATAAGAAAGTAGTGCTTCAAAAAAATTTTATCGAAAAATTAAATTGCTAGTATCGAAATAACTTACAGTCGTAACTCTTAGTCATTCTGAGTCTAAATACCTTTTGACTTTACCTATAAGTTTGAACACTTTTAGACTTTACTCGACAGAAGATATGATGTTCAGTCTTATCCGAATAGACTCAACTAGGCTTTTCTCCAATGGCTTTATAAATATATCTGCCAGTTGATTCTTTGAGTCAATGAATCGAATCATAACTTCTCCATTCTGAACATGATCTCTAATAAAATGATGTCGAATATCTATATGCTTTCCCCTTGAATGAAGAATTGGATTCTTTGTGAGGTTAATTGCACTGGTGTTGTCACATTTGATCTCTGTGCATGAGTCTTCTATTCCAAAGTCTCTCAGCTGTTACTTTATCCGTAAGATTTGAGAACAACAGCTTCCAAGAGCCACAACTCTGCTTCTGCTGTTGAAAGAGCTACAGTATTATGCTTCCTTGAGAACCAAGATACTGTCATATTTCCCAGCAATTGACAAGTACCAGAATTACTCTTTCTATCGACTCTGCAACCTGCTAAATCTGCATCTGAATATCCAAGGAGAGTAAAGTCTCATTCTTTTGGATACCATAGTCCTAACTTTCGAGTTGTTACAATGTATTTGATGATGCGCTTTGAAGCAACTAAATGAGATTCTTTGGGATTTGATTGGAATCTTGCACAAATACAAACACTAAACAAAAGGTCAGGTCTAAATGTAGTAAGATAAAGTGAACCAATTATGCTCCCATATAGCATCTGGTCTACAATCTTTCCTTCTTCATCTTTATCCAGCTTCGAAGAACTTGACATAGGCGTTTCTGTCTTTTTGCAATTCTCCATCCTGAACTTCTTGATGAAATCCTTTGCATACTTTTCTTGGTGAATGAAAATTCCTTCCTTGGATTGTTTAACTTGTAATCACAGAAATAAGGTTAACTCATCCATCATGCTCATCTCAAATTCATCCTACATGCATCTTGAAAACTTCTTGCACAGATTTTCATTAGATGAACCGAATATAATATCATCAACATAAATCTGAGCAAGTAGAAAATCTTTGCCTTCTCTTTTAATAAACAAGGTGGTGTCTACATTTCCTTTAACAAAACCATTTTGAGCTAGGAATTTACTTAACATTTCATACCAAGCTCGAGGTGCTTGTTTTAATCCATATAGGGCCTTTTTCAGTTTGTAGATTGAGTCTAACTTTCTTAGATCTTGAAAACTAGGTGGTTTCTCTACATAAACTTCTTCTTGAATAAATCCATTTAGGAATGCACTTTTTATATCCATTTGGAATAACCTGAAATTTTTAAAGCAAGCAAAAGCAAGTAATAGTCTAATTGCTTCTAACCTCGCTACTGGTGCATACATCTTGTCATAGTCTATCCATTCTTCTTGTGTATATCATTTGGCTACAAGTCTTGCTTTGTTTTTGACAACTTTTCCTTTCTCGTCCATCTTGTTCATGAAAACTCATTTAGTTCCAATAATAAACTTACCTTTAGATTTAGGAATAATTTCCCAAACATCATTAATGCTGAATTGTCTGAGCTCTTCTTGCATAGCTTCAATCCAACTTTCATTAGTTAAGGCTTCTTCTACAGTTTTGGATTCAATCTCAGAAACAAGTGCTAAAGCATTAGACTCTTCGCGCCTTTTGGATCTAGTACGAATTCATTCATCAATGTTGCCAATGATGAGTTCCTTGGGATGACTTGACTTATGCTTCCAGTTGTTGGTTGGTTTGTGAGTCTGCCGATCCTCTATTTTAGTTGAATCTTCTGGTTCATCTTGTTGTTGATCTTCAGGAGTCTGAACCACTTTGGGGAAATAGATTTTGCAATATTGAGAGCAGGTTTAGGTTCTTCAAGTTGAGTCTGATCCAGTTGATTCTGCATTGAGTCCTGAAACTTGACGTTTATAGATTCTTCCACAAACTAACTCTTCTTGTTGAATACTCTGTAGGCTTTGCTTGAGGTTGAATAGTCAAGGAAAATTCCTTCGTCTGATCTTTCTTCAAACTTACTAGTTCGATCATTTGCATTTTTTAAAATAAAACACTTACAAACAAACACATAGAAATAAGAAACAATTGGCTTATTTCCTTTAAATAACTCATAATGAGTTTTTTCTAGAATGGGCTTTAAGAAAACTCTGTTAATGATATAACAAGTTGTAGAAATTGCTTTGGCCCAAAACCGAGATGGAATATTACTCTCAATTAAAAGTGTTCTAGCCATTTCTTGCAAAGATCTATTTTTTCTTTCCACAACCTCATTTTGCTCTGGAGTATATGGAGGAGAGAATACATGCTAAAAACTAGAGTTATCATAGAATTTTGTAAAGTCTTGATTTTTAAACTCACCTCCATGGTTTGTGCGTATGCTTGAAATAGCATATCCTTTCTCATTTTGTACCTTCTTGGCAAATTTTGAAAAGTGAGAATGTTTCAGACTTATTTGCCAAGAAGTATATCCATGTAAAACGAGAATAGTCGTCCACGATTACTAAGCAGTATCTCTTTCCACCAATGCTTTGGGTTTTGGTTAGTTTAAAGAGATCCTTATGCAAAAGCTGCAAAACACGATCAATAGGAACCTGATTTATAGATTTAAAGGTACTTCTAACCTATTTTCCCAATACACATAGTGTGCATAATTCAGACTTTTGATACGTCAGATTGGGTAGTCCATGAACAAGCTTCATGAAGGAGATCTTGGCAATTTGCTTCGTGTTGACATGGCCAAGTTTTCTATGCCAGAGGTTTACTTCATCTTGAATGGATATTAGATACTGAGAGCTTTCTGTTTTTATATCCATAAATAAATGTTTCCATGTCTTCGTCCAGTAAAGGATTGAGAGAGATCTATACTAGTTCCCGAACAAGTGCCTTCTTGGAAATTAATTTTGAATCCACTGTCGCATAGTTGACTAATGCTAAGAAGATTATAATTCAAACATTTTACTAAGGAGACATTGTTGATTGTGAGATTTCCAATCCTCATAGTTCCACATCCAACAATCCTTCGTTTACTGTTTCCACCAAAAGAAACTTTTCCTCCTTTAATTTGCACGAGCTTTTTAAAACAACTTGAATCTCATGTCATGTGCCTCGAGCAGCCACTATCCAAATACCATTTGATCCTTTTTTTTTTTTTATAGTGACCTGCAATTATAAAAAGAACTCAAGTTTTCTTTAGTACCTATATATTCTTGGGTCTAGGAAGTTAGTACAAAATACAGTCTTTGTCCATTCATTCTTAATGGTCTCCAAACCATGGGACATTATTTCTCAAAATGTTCTGAGCTATTACACTTTGAACATTTCAGAGCACTTCGGCCAACAAGGTTTTATAAAAACTTTTGAAAATGATTTTGTAAAATATTTTTGTAGGTCTTTATTTGATTCTTTCATTTACTTTTGGAAAATCAATTAAAGGTTCACAAACTAGATTTGTTGAAATAAGGTTTTTGAATTGAGAGAATCTTTTCCAGCTTTTCAGATCCTATTGAAAACATTTTTGTGATATTTGAAATGTCCTCTTTCAAAAAGGTATTTTCTTTCAAAAGAGAATCTGCATTTTCTTTCAAATCAATAAAACTTTTATCTAGATTTTCAAATTTTTCTTTCCAAGAAATTTCATGTTGCTTCAGTTTAGAATTCTCCTTCTTTAGCTTGGAAATCCTTTTAAGAGATGTTTTGAGGCTAAGACAAAGTTCATCTATATATTTTGAGACATTCACAAGAATTTTAGAATTACTACCTCGACTTCACTGTCTGAGTCTGAATCTGAATCTGAGTTTATCTCAGAGTCTGAGTCTGGTTCTGAATTCGCCATTAGACATATGTTTGCATACTTTTCATCACTTTTCCCGCATTCAGTATCACTCCATGTCCCTACTTGGAGAGCCTTCTTGAATTTCTCTGCTTTTTCTTTCTTTTTCTTCAACAAATGGTAGTTGGGTTTGATGTACCCATTTTTCTTACATTCAAAGCAAATCACATCTTTGTTGGTCTCATTATCCTCATTTGATTTCTTATGAAATCTTTGATTACCCTACTTCTTCCAGTTAAACCTTTTTCCCTTCCTGTTTAACTTCTTGAATTTCCTTATCATGAGTGCTAGCTCTTCATCATCCAAGTTGTCTTTAGAGTCTGTATTATCAGAATCATTGTTAGATTTTAAGGCAATTGACTTCTTACCTTTGGGATCTTTTTCCTCATTGATTTGCTCTACTTCATATGATTAAAGTGTGTCAACCAATTCATTTACAGAAAGAGGCATGATCCTCTCGGTTTCTATTATAGAGGTCTTCACATGGTTCCGGTCTTTGGAGAGTCCTCTTGGCAATTTATTGACCTTCATTGGTCCTGAGATTGGCTGTCTCTAATATGCTAGACCATTTACAATTTCTGTAAAATGACTAAACATGTTAGTGATGGATTCTCCTGGTTTCATTTTGAAGACTTCATACTATTTGAGTAGAAAATTGATTTTTGTTTCTTTAACTCGATCAGTTCCTTCATAAGTGACATGCAACCTATCCCAGACTTCTTTGGCTGTTTCACAAGATGAAATTATGTTATACTTAGTAGAAGATAAAGCACAATATAATGAATAAATTGCTTTTGCATCAAGAGTTTGTCTCTTGGTTTTCTCTATTTGTGTCAATTCTCCAGCATCTGCAATTTCCTTCCCAGATGTTGATGTAGCTTTAGGAATGATTCATTTTTCTACCACATCCCATTCTAGGGGATCTTTCGATCTCAGAAATGCCTTCATCTTGTTTTTCCAAGCATTGTATTCTTTCCCATCAAAGTAGGGAGGTTTGGTGTTGCTTTGGCCTTTAACCAAACCTAGAGCCAAAATACTAGCCATAGAAGATCTTTAACTCAAAAGTAAAAACACTTTTATAAACCGAGCACTTAACTCTTATACCAATTGAAATGACTAGTATGCACACCTAGAGGGGGGTGAATTGGTGTATACAAAAATTTATTCTCAAGACTTAATAAATTAAATTGCCTTTTAAAATGATTGACTAGGGATGTAAAACGCTTTGAATAATTCTATAAAACAATTATATAAAGCAATGAGATAAGGAGTTAAGGAAAGAGAAATAGAGCACAAGATTTATAGTGGTTCAGCTTAATCCAAGCCTACGTCCACTTTACCGCACTGACAGCCCACTGGTTGAATTCTACTATTAATCAAAAGAGATTATATAGCTTGTGATTTTCGACTTCCTCAGTGGAGAGTCATAGCTAGTCTCTTCACAAAGTCTCACTATGTGCTTCTCTCTATTGTGTACAATTTGAGTTTGATGAAATGAAAGAACAAGGAACTAAGAGGTTCAAAGTTTGAAATTCTTCTTCCACACACTACTTAGAACAATTGAAGAGTTTGCCTTAAATACTCCTTCATGCCTTTACAACTGTTGGCACTTTCCAAATGAATTCTTCCAATATACCCGTTGTACAGAATCAATTAAGGTGATCTCGAGTCGTTGAAAGATTAGTGATGAAAGCTCGTCAATCCTATGTTCCCGTACAATCAGGATCTTTGGTTTCCATAAGTAGAAACTTCCAAGTTTGCTCGCCTTTCAAAAGATCTTCAAATCGGAGTAAATTCCAATAAGAATAATCAATCTTATTGATGATGTATCCAACCAAAAAAGGTCTTCCAAAAACCATACGAATCGAATCCTTGAAGATAATCATCTGGATAAGTCTTATTTCTTCGTCTGGAAACTATTAGTGAGGGCAAACTTTGAGGCTTGAGTTTGGCAGTCTTCAGACTTAGAGAACATAGTTTGGAATTCTTCAGACCTTAACACTTGAGTCTAGAAGTTTTCAGACTAGACTGATAGAAATGTTTTGTCCACTTCAAAACAATAAATGAGTTTTCTCCAACACCTCCAACTTAGTTTGCCTTTCTTACCAAAGCGCGAAGTTCCTCTTATTGGTGACACTTTCAGAAAAACGTGATCACCAACTTGGAATTCCAAAGACCTCCGGTGTTTATCTGCGTAACTTTTCTGACGACTCTGAGCGGTCTTTAATCTGCCTCTGATTAATGCCACGGCATCCACTGATTGCTGGACTAACTTTGGGCCTGTGATGTTCCTTTCCCCAAATTCATCCCAAACACACTCTATTATACAACATTTCAAAAGGAGCCATCTGAATGCTTTGTTGATAGCTATTGTTGTAGGCAAATTCCACTAGGTGAAACTGATCTTCCCAACTTCAATTGAAGTCTAATACTGTGACATCCCGAATTTCGACCCTGTCCCGAATATATGAAATGGGCATTTTGCCGATGTGCCTATGGTCCTTTTTCCTCTGAGCTGATCACTTACGAGTTAACCAATCTATTGGGTGAAGCCGCTAAGGGATATAATCGCGGTAAAATCTCTAAAAGCTACCCGATAGGTCGGATCGGACTAAAATCGTGTTCAACCAATTTTAACCATGAAATTGAATTCGATTTTGGAAATCGGACGTTCGAGCATATCACAATTCATTTATAGGATGTCGATGAAGAAGATTTGGACTTCTAAGCCGAGCTACTTGGTGATGGGAATTTGTGGAATGTTTGGATTTTTTTCTTCAACGAAATTAGACTTCGAATTGGTGAAGTTGAGGATGAAATCGAAGCCAAAGTCTAATGAAATTCGGAACCAAGGGAGGGCAGCATTATTTTGGCTTCAAGTTGGAATTTTGGTCGATAATTTGCAAGATTTTAATTGAGGGACATAAGAGGATAATTATGGAAACTTTAGGGGACAAGGTTTTAATGCAAATGGATTAGTTTCATTGACCTTTCTATCTCTCTTTCCCCCCAAACTTGCGAAGCACACCAAGCAAGCCAGCTGCTTCCCACCGTCACCACTCCTTTTTCATTTCTTTCGGTGCAACTCCTTCCACGTCAACCCTCTATCTTCCTTCACGTTGCTGCCCCCCATTCTTATTCTTTTCTCACGCGCCTTCATCTCCATTTTTATCTTTTGCAAACGAAGCCACCTCCACTAAAACTCCCTCTCCCATCTCACGTTGCCACACGACATCTCATCGTTTCACCGAGTCAACAATTAGCACCAACGTTCCATAGAATCACTTGCTGTTGACTTCTCTTCATGCGCCAACCTCCTCTCCACGCGGCCAAGGACACACTGCTTCTTCGTGTCTTTAGTTGGATCGGTCAGCCCATCAATTCCAGCAACGTCTTTGGCCAGCAAATTCAAAGTCCGAAGCCACAGCCCAGTAACCGAGCGCCTACTGCTTCTCCATTGGATCAACTCGCATGCTGTCTTCTCCACCGTCAACTGAGCAAACTGTGAAGCTAACTCCTTCCTCCGTGCGCCAGCTGCCAGCAAGTCCACCGAATCCCCTTCCTTTCGGTCAAACAGCGAAGCTGGTGCTGACTTTTGAAACTCCACGCGGCCAGCGCACAAGCAAAACCCACCGAAGCTGCTCGCGTGAAGCCCAGCCCATCAACAGCTTCTACACGTCCACGCCTTCACCTGTGTCGGTCAATCAAAGGAGCTCTCCTCGCTGGTTGTTGACCATCGAAGACGCCGCAGCTCCTTTGCATCGACGCCAACGAAGCCAGTCGCAATCTCAGCCTTCAGCCCATCTTCGGGTTTTCTTATGCAGCCCACCAAGCAGCCACTTGAAGCCCATGTGAAGTTCAGCTTCTTCAGCCCAAAAGCCCAACAGTTGGGTCATTTGAAGCCCACTTGAACAGCCAAGTTCGGCCCAAGAACTCAGTAGCCCGCCAATCAGCCCATGCATTTTCTGGGTCAGTCCATTTGAAGCCGAAGCCAGCCCAGTCTTCAGCAAGCCCAAACCCCCGAGTTTAATCCAAGCCTGGAATTTTCTGTGGGCCTGCAAGGCTTGTAGGCCCGGCCCGAGTATCCGCCGTCGCGCCATCGTGTCACCATAGCGGTCTTCCGGTCTTCGCTTTGTCAAGTGAGTAATCTCACTAATCCTTGCTTAGTAGACTAATGATGCTTAAGGGTTTATTAGATTTATTAAGTGCAATTAGGTGGTTAGATTAGAATGGATTAGTGACTATTAGTCAATTGCATTACATATTAGTTAGGTGGTTAGTGTACTTAGCTAGAGAACTGCCTATACTATTTATTGAATGCATCTCGGGATTTGTCTCCACCCTTATCGGGCTTCAATTAGGCATTACGGGCCTAAATTGGATTTTTAGTATTTATTTATTAATTTTCGAAATTAATTATTTAATTAATTATTTTCCAGAAATTCAACCGGGATGGCCAGTGACCGGAATTTCGTGCTGATTGTCGTAGAGCAGTCCATTGATTTATTTGAGCTTTAATTCATGTCAAATATATTTAATGATGCATTTTTTAAGTTATGTTCTTAAATAATGCAATTTTGGCTATGTGATTGAGGATTGGTCGAGTATCGGTTGTCAGTATCGAAAGTGAGTTGGTAAATCACCTGGAGAATGCATGTGACCCGGTGAATTGGAGTGTCACCTAGGAAGGACACGTGGCTCGGTGATTGGATCTGTCACATTGGCGAAAAGGTAGCCTTAGAGAATGCACGTGGCTCAAAGACTCTGTATGTCTTCCTGGAGAATGCATGTGGCTCGATGACAGAGTATGGCATCGTAAAAAGGGTCAGGTGGGACCATAAAGCCACTAGATCTTGAAAGGGTCGGGTGAGACCATAAAGCCAATAGATCTTGAGAGGGTCGGGTAGGACTGTAAAGCCATTAAATCTTGGAAAGGTCGGGTGGGACCACAAAGCCATTGAATCTTGAGAAGGTTGGGTGGGACCGTAAAGCCACTAAATCTAAGAAAGTTGCTTGGTGGGGCCGTGATTACCACCTATAGATAAGTTGTGTCCTAAGGACCATGATTCATATTTGGGAATGGAGTTGGAATAATTGAAATGACCGGAAGTGGTCTTGTTGGTATGTAATTGACTAGGTCGATTGATCATTGCTTTGATATGATGTTGTGAATTGATTGATTGAATGTAAATGACTGGTGAATGGTCCGATTGACATGAAATCGACTAGGTCGATTGATCGAGATATCGATCCGTGATGTGATTGCTTGAGTGCCTATTGAATTGTGCTAATATGCAGGTGGAATCTGAGTCCAAGGTAAGTCCTCTGGCCCTTGCGTGTATAGGTAGCCCGGTTAGCGTATTGGTTTCCTAATCGAGTCTTAGTGGGGTAGAACTTACTGAGACATAGTCTCATCCCGGTTGTGGGACAACATTTCAGGCTTGTAGATGAACCTGAGGAGGAGGAAACGGAGAAGGAGAACACTGAAGTGAAACCTAAGGAGAAGAAAGATTTTTGAAAAAGAAGATGATCTAGAAAGGGATCTTGAGTACGACCGGATGAGGACTGAGGTCCCATCCTCTTTTGGGAATCCTGTTTTGGATGTGAATAGAGTGAAACTAGAAAGTCATGAATAGTTTATGAAATACTTTGACTTATGCCATGTATAAAGGTTCGGTTGTGGATTTCAATATGAAAAATATGGCCTTGCTTTTCTATCCTATTGAGTTGTTGTCTGGGGATTTATAACTTCTTCCGCATGTGCTTAATAAACAAAAGGGTCGGTGATACTTAGTCTTGGGATATCGCATTTTAAAATCGACCAAGTAGAAGGATGTGTGCGTGCCCTAGGATCGGGGCGTGACAAATACACAATCTCTCAGCATGTCTTCGAGGGTCTGAATTATCTTCTCAAACTAACCATCCATCTGAGGATGATATGCCGTATTGTACTGAAGCTTTGTACCTAGAGCACTTTGCAAGCTCTTCCAAAAGGCGGTAGTAAACCTCGAGTCTCTAACTGAGGTTATTGTAATCGGCACTCCATGCATACGAACCACTTGATGTACGCACAAATCTACGTGTCTATCCAAACTAAGATCCTTTCGAACTATAATGAAGTGAGCCGACTTTGTCAGTCTGTCGACTACAACCCAAATCAAATCATTCCCTCTTTGACTTCTCCGTAGTTCGGTCATGAAATCCATCGTGATATGCTCCCATTTCCATCTTGGGATCGCAAGAGGTTGCAGAAGTCCTCCCAGCTTGCAATGTTGAGCTTTTATCTGCTGACATGTCAAATAGTTGGTGACATGCTTGGCGATATCCGCCTTCATACCTGGCCACCAATAGTGTTGACGTAAATTCTGATACATCTTGGTGCTATGAGGATGAATGCTGTAACTGCTACGATGTGCTTCATCTATTGAAAATCTGGGATGTCACATGTCCAACAAAATCCCCATGTACCATCGCATAAGATTTTCAATAGATGAAGATATTTAGTGAAATCTCAAGTGCTACGGCATTGAGCGATAAGTTTCAAGATTGACTCTTTCGTATGAATTGGTTCAGATGATTGATGTTCAACCACGATCAATGATTATATATCAGTTTGTGTGAAAAAAGAAGAAGTAATATGTTGCTTTAAAAAGAAACTCCTAAAGAAAGAAAAGATGGTTAGTGGCTTTCTTCTTGCCCAATTCTTACACTTACAATATTCAAAAAAAGAAGAAGAAGAAGTTGAAAGGTAAACTCATGTAATTTCCCAGAAAGATTAAGCTAAATGACAATATATGCCTTAAAATATCCTTTACAGATTTATAATTCAACCGCAATGACCTATGTACAGGTTAAACCATCCTCCCTCCTCTCTTGCAAGCCAATCTGTATAGAATTCTTAAGGTATTTTAAGTATGATAATTTGAAAATAAATCACCACCTAGAAAAAATCCCTCTACACCAACATAACAACAAAAGTGCACAAGAAATCTTAAAATCTTTCCACATAATGCATTCGAGTCCTAATTACTTGATGATCCAATCGAGTCATCAACCTTTGCAAAGAGCAAAATCAAGTCCTTTTCATGGAAAATATTGAAACTTGCCCAATTAGCATTCTAAGCCTTGGCGGCAACCTTTAATTTCACTTCTGAATATAGGTTTAGACTTTAAGATTTGATAACCACCCACGTAATGGTTTTAGCGGGCAAGTTCCTCCATTTCGACCTGAATATTCAACCCAACCAGGAAGTTTACGCATCGTTGTCTTCCGTGAATCAAGCTTACTATGGTAGAGTGCCCATCAAATTTCATAATTCCATGAGAAGAATACATATTTAGTCAAAATCCAACTCAGCGACCACAAGTTCGAGTAGATTGAAGTTATGCTGGCTAAGTTGACGAGGACATTGACCCATAATCTCATCCAAGCGCCGAACGAGACAGGTGCTCCAAGAAAAATAAGAAACAAATATCATATATATGGAATAACCGATGTCATGGCAGAATAAATATGGTGCTTCAATTACTTCCCACGTTGAACGTTACATGCCTCGTGTCGCACATATCGAATAAGGCAGCATTTTGTAAAATAACGAGCGTGTATCCCCATTAAAGTCATCGTGGGGGTGGATAGTAAGCTTTCATTTCAAAGTCTTGTACATTTTGCGTGGACAAATACCATCACGTGCCAAACAATAAAATTTACTAGTATGTCCAACAAAATCCCAAAGTACCATCAGATAAGGTTTTTTATAGATGAATATAGTGAAATCTCAAGTGTTAAGGAATTGAGTGATAAATTTCAAAATTGACTGACATGGTCCATGACTTTATATCACTTTGTGTGGCAAAAAGAAAAAGTGTAAAAAGTTGCTCTACAAAGAAACTCCAAAAGAAACAAAAGACAGTTAGTGGCTTTCTTCTTGCCCAATTCACACTTTTTTGTATGAATTGGTTCGGATGATTGAGGTTCAACCACGGTCAATGACTTTTTATCACTCTATGTGGCAAAAAGAAAAAAAAGTAAAAAGTTGCTCTAAAAAGAAATTTTGAAAGAAATAAAAGATGGTTAGTGGCTTTCTTCTTGCCCAATTCTTACTCTTACAATATTTAAAAGAAAAGAAGAACTTGAAAGGTACACTTGTGTAATTTCCTAGAAAGATTAAGCTAAATGACAATATAATCCTCAAAATCTCCTTTACAGATTTATAATTCCACCGCAATGACCTATGTACATGTTAAAAATGAACTTATTTGGTAAAATCATCCTCCCTCCTCTCTTGCAAGGCAATCTGTATAGAAATCTTAAGGTATTTTAAGTATGATAATTTGAAAAATAAATCACCACCTAGAAAAAATCCCTCTACACCAACATAACAACAAAAGTGCACAAGAAATCTTAAATCTTTCCACATAATGCATTCGAGTCCTAATTACTTGATGATCCAATCGAGTCATCAACCTTTGCAAAGAGCAAAATCAAGTCTTTTTCATGGAAAATATCGAAACTTGCCCAATTAGCACTCCAAGCCTTGGCGGCAACATTTAATTTCACTTCTGAATATAGGTTTAGACTTTAAGATTTGATAACCACCCACGTAATGGTTTTAGCGGGCAAGTTCCTCCATTTCGACCTGAATATTCAACCCAACCAGGAAGTTTACGCATCGTTGTCTTCCGTGAATCAAGCTTACTATGGTAGAGTGCCCATCAAATTTCATAATTCCATGAGAAGAATACATATTTAGTCAAAATCCAACTCAGCGACCACAAGTTCGAGTAGATTGAAGTTATGCTGGCTAAGTTGACGAGGACATTGACCCATAATCTCATCCAAGCGCCGAACGAGACAGGTGCTCCAAGAAAAATAAGAAACAAATATCATATATATGGAATAACCGATGTCATGGCAGAATAAATATGGTGCTTCAATTACTTCCCACGTTGAACGTTACATGCCTCGTGTCGCACATATCGAATAAGGCAGCATTTTGTAAAATAACGAGCGTGTATCCCCATTAAAGTCATCGTGGGGGTGGATAGTAAGCTTTCATTTCAAAGTCTTGTACATTTTGCGTGCACAAATACCATCACGTGCCAAACAAGAAAATTTACTAGTATGTCCAACAAAATCCCAAAGTACCATCAGATAAGGTTTTTTATAGATGAATATAGTGAAATCTCAAGTGTTAAGGAATTGAGTGATAAATTTCAAAATTGACCGACATGGTCCATGACTTTATATCACTTTGTGTGGCAAAAAGAAAAAGCGTAAAAAGTTGCTCTACAAAGAAACTCCAAAAGAAACAAAAGACAGTTAGTGGCTTTTTTCTTGCCCAATTCTCACTTTTTTGTATGAATTGGTTCGGATGATTGAGGTTCAACCACGGTCAATGACTTTTTATCACTCTATGTGGCAAAAAGAAAAAAAAGTAAAAAGTTGCTCTAAAAAGAAACTTTGAAAGAAATAAAAGATGGTTAGTAGCTTTCTTCTTGCCCAATTCTTACTCTTACAATATTTAAAAGAAAAGAAGAACTTGAAAGGTACACTTGTGTAATTTCCTAGAAAGATTAAGCTAAATGACAATATAATCCTCAAAATCTCCTTTACAGATTTATAATTCCACCGCAATGACCTATGTACATGTTAAAAATGAACTTATTTGGTAAAATCATCCTCCCTCCTCTCTTGCAAGGCAATATGTATAGAAATCTTAAGGTATTTTAAGTATGATAATTTGAAAAATAAATCACCACCTAGAAAAAATCCCTCTACACCAACATAACAACAAAAGTGCACAAGAAATCTTAAATCTTTCCACATAATGCATTCGAGTCCTAATTACTTGATGATCAAATTGAGTCATCAACCTTTGCAAAGAGCAAAATCAAGTATTTTTCATGGAAAATATCGAAACTTGCCCAAATAGCACTCAAAGCCTTGGCGGCAACCTTTAATTTCACTTCTGAATATAGGTTTAGACTTTAAGATTTGATAACCACCCACGTAATGTTTTTAGCGGGCAAGTTCCTCCATTTCGACCTGGATATTCAACCCAACCAGGAAGTTTACGGATCGTTGTCTTCCGTGAATCAAGCTTACTATGGTAGAGTGCCCATCAAATTTCATAATTCCATGAGAAGAATACATATTTAGTCAAAATCCAACTCAGCGACCACAAGTTCGAGTAGATTGAAGTTATGCTGGCTAAGTTGACGGGGACATTGACCCATAATCTCATCCAAGCGCCGAACGAGACAGGTGCTCCAAGAAAAATAAGAAACAAATATCATATATATGGAATAACCGATGTCATGGCAGAATAAATATGGTGCTTCAATTACTTCCCACGTTGAACGTTACATGCCTCGTGTCGCACATATCGAATAAGGCAGCATTTTGTAAAATAACGAGCATGTATCCCCATTAAAGTCATCGTGGGGGTGATAGTAAGCTTTCATTTCAAAGTCTTGTACATTTTGCGTGGACAAATACCATCACGTGCCAAACAATAAAATTTACTAGTATGTCCAAGAAAATCCCAAAGTACCATCACATAAGGTTTTTTTATAGATGAATATAGTGAAATCTCAAGTGTTAAGGAATTGAGTGATAAATTTCAAAATTGACCGACATGGTCCATGACTTTATATCACTTTGTGTGGCAAAAAGAAAAAGTGTAAAAAGTTGCTCTACAAAGAAACTCCAAAAGAAACAAAAGACAGTTAGTGGCTTTCTTCTTGCCCAATTCTTACTTTTTTGTATGAATTGGTTCAGATGCTTGAGGTTCAACCACGGTCAATGACTTCTTATCACTCTATGTGGCAAAAAGAAAAAAAAGTAAAAAGTTGCTTTAAAAAGAAATTTTGAAAGAAAGAAAAGATGGTTAGTGGCTTTCTTCTTGCCCAATTCTTACTCTTACAATATTTAAAAGAAAAGAAGAACTTGAAAGGTACACTTGTGTAATTTCCTAGAAAGATTAAGGTAAATGACAATATAAGCCTCAAAATCTCCTTTACAGATTTATAATTCAACCGCAATGACGTATGTACAAGTTAAAAATGAACTTATTTGGTAAAATCATCCTCCCTCCTCTCTTGCAAGCCAATATGTATAGAATTCTTAAGGTATTTTAAGTATGATAATTTGAAAAATAAATCACCACCTAGAAAAAATGCCTCTACACCCACGTAGAGGTTTAGACTTTATGATTTGATAACCACCCACGTAATGATTTTAGCGGGCAAGTTCCTCCATTTTGACCTGAATATTCAACCCAACCAGGAATTTATGCATCCTTGTCTTCCGTGAATTAAGCTTACTATGGCGGAGTGCCCATCAAATTTCATAATTCCATGAGAAGAATACATATTTAGTCAAAATCCAACTCAGCGACCACAAGTTCGAGTAGATTGAAAGTTATGCTGGCTAAGTAGACAAGGACATCGACCATTGCGTGACATCCGCACAACAATCAAAGATGAGCAAAGATGCACACAAATTATAGAAGCATACACCAAACTAATTGGAAGACCATCTAGAATTGTCAAAATACTAATGCGTCACATGATGTACCCATTCATTGGTATTGGGCATTGAAATGTCAAGTTTAAGGAGAAAAATATAATTGACATTGCCTCTCAGCTAAGCCTCTTGCATCATATATACATAGTAGGAAATCTGCTACTATAAAGAGCCTTTTACACTTACTGTCGCGATCTTGCTCAAAGTGAACCACATGCAGAAAGCTAACAGATTGCTGAGCAGGACCGATAGACCCTCGCACAAGGCAATGCTCGCGTATAACCCGGGCTCTCTCAAGCCCATTCGACCACATCTTGAGTTCTCCATTGATCTTTCAAGTAAACTTACCTTGGAGCTGCAACCAATATTTTATGGATCAATTAGAAATCCAAGTAAGGCATAGTAATCTGCCTTACTTTTGCAAACCAGAGATTCATGAATATAATGAATGCCAAGCCTGCGGTTCCTCTCATTTGCAATCACACCAGAGATGATCAACTCCCCCTGCAGGCAACTTCTTGCAGTCCCTCTTGCCCTCGCTCCTCCATTGAATGAGCAAATCTGCTCGCTTCTTGTTAGTTGCAAGACTCTGAATTTTTCGCTCGATTCTCTTGAGAAACATTTTCATCAATCAATGGCTCTGGAGTAGATTTCTGAGAAATGGGAGTGTGATAGAATTATCAATTAAAGTGCTTATGGATATTAGAATCACAGTCACATATAGAGGATGATGATGCAGGCATTATGGTACAGTAATTTGTAACCGAGGAAGACATAGTTGTCAAAATATTAATGCATCCCATAATGTCGACATTCATTAGTATTAGGCATTGAAATATCAGGTTTAAGGAGAAAAATGAAAATTGACATTGCCTACCAGCTAAGCCTCTTGCATCATATATGAACGAAATAATACACTTGAGACATCTAATTTGAAGTTACCCTTCCACAATGCCAAATGTCAAGAACGACGCCTCAAATGCAGATCATATGACAATGATAAAGAGCACGCCCGTACACATTGATATATGGAAAAAGCTACACAATCCAATGTCAAACTACATATTATTTTATTATAGGACTGAGACAAGTTCAATAGAAATTGATTAAAGGAAAAATCAAGATGCTAAAGTAATAGAAAGCGTTAGATGAAAATAATAGTTCCATAAATTATTAATTCAAAGTGAGAGGACCAAAATAAACATTGGGTTTCGAATTAATACTTTAAAGCAATTTCTCAATAAAACGAAAAGCAAGAACCTGCACAGCAAATGGGAATTCTACTGGTGTTAAAAGCATTCCAAAACCAGGACAAAACCCCTTACTTTTTATAAATTAATGTGGTCTTATTCTTCTTCAAGTTCTCAATCGAAATCATATCAAATGGAGAATGAGGGAGGATTTTTCACTATGCTTCAAAAGAAAAAAGTAAAGTTTGTCAAGTATTTTAAAAGTAGAGATTTCAAAGCCATTTTCCTTATCCTTTTTGGACAAGAAGCCTAAAATCATCGTTGAAGAGAGTCCACATGACACGCAAAAAATCCACGTAATTTTCTCCATCAAACATCAGCTTTATCATATTGGTGTCCATGATCCATTTCATTTAAATTAATTAATGAACGGATGACAGTAAACATATCAAATATATTAGGGATCTAATTAGACCAACTGAAAGTCGCAGCACGACATTTCATATTAATTAAAAGTGATTTAAATGAATCGATTGAAAGTTCAAATATGACAAGACACATGGATAAAAGTTGACAGACTACTAGTATCATTATCTCTTCCAACAATAGAAACTTCCAGTCAGTCTCTGTGGAAATGTCCATTTGTGCCTTGGAGCATTAGTCAAAGGTCCATTTATACCCTCGTAGAGTTGAAAATAAGTGTGTACATGTAAACATAAACAACGGGCGTTTTGCCAAATCAAACGTGATTGCGGGGTTCTCCGACTTCCCCTTATTCACGGAAGATCTCAACACATGATTATGGTTTGGGTTAATTTGTGGGATTTTTCAATAGCATTCTTTTTAAAATTAAAAAGCAAATGAGTTGGGGTTATCATAAGAGAGCTTTTTACGCTCAAAATAAATTTTCAATTTATGAATATGTCTGAAATGTGGATTATGTAGTTTGTCAAGTCCCTCATGCTGAATAGCCACTTACCGTTTTTCCAGAGAGACCCCATGTGGGGCATTGTTTGGTAGTTAGTCTTTCTTTACATTTTTCTGTTTATTAAATTGAGACAATTATTTGGTTCACTTTGATATTAAATACTAAGAACTGGTCCTAATTAGCGAACCATCTGATGATGCAATCAAAATATACTCTGTTCATTATGGAGAAGTTCATCTTTATAGCATTTCTTTATGTTATGTTGGCTTCCCTATTGATGTTTCAGCCCATCATCTGTTCTAGCAACTTCACCGATCAAGTGGCTCTCCTCCACTTCAAATCGGCGATCGAAATCGACTCGACAAACACGATCAAAGGTGGCAATTGGACCGTTGAAGCAAACTTCTGTGAATGGATTGGCGTTGTTTGCAGCAACCGCAGGCAGAGAGTCACGGCTTTAAACTTCTCATACATGGGTCTCCAAGGAAGACTCTCTCCCTACCTTGGCAATCTTTCTTTCCTAGCTTCCCTAATTCTCCACAATAATAGTTTCTATGGTATGATTCCGATAGAAATTGGTCATTTACATCGCCTGAAGAAACTCGTTCTCCAATTTAACCAGTTCGAAGGAAACATTCCTCCTAACTTAGCCCAATGCCAAAATCTCGAATTGATGTCACTCATGCGAAACAAGCTAACGGGTGGCATACCGAGAGAATTTGGCACCTTCCCTAAGTTGCAACAACTATTTCTTAGCCTCAACCCCTTACGAGGTCAAATTCCAAGCTTCCTGGGCAACATATCCACATTGCAGTACATTGGTTTGGCCAATGCCAATCTCACAGGTTCAATTCCTCCGACACTTTTCAATAGATCACTCATTATTGTCGACTTGATGTATAATTATCTCTCAGGGAGTCTTCCCTCCAATCTTTGCTCCCGCTGGCCTAACATTCAGAGGCTTCTTCTAAGTGATAACCAGTTCAATGGCCCGCTACCAAAGATGCTAACCCAATGCAAAGAGCTTCTCGTGCTGTCGTTATTAGACAATTGTTTCCAGGGAAGCATTCCTCGAGACATGGACAGATTGCAAAAGCTACGGGGGCTCTATCTTGATTTTAACAACCTGACTGGCACGATTCCTCGAACCATTGGTAACATGTCGAGCTTGCACATCCTGGGCGTATCATCTAACTTTATCGGAGGTGACATTCCAAGTGAGATTGGTAAGTTGGTCAATTTGGAATATTTGAACCTTCAGCATAATTTGCTAACGGGGAAAGTGCCTCAAG
The DNA here is from genome assembly GCA_016097615.1 of Eucalyptus dawsonii. NCBI lineage: Eukaryota > Viridiplantae > Streptophyta > Magnoliopsida > Myrtales > Myrtaceae > Eucalyptus > Eucalyptus dawsonii. The sequence goes on from CM027873.1 coordinate 8,422,699, forward strand.
AGGTTTTTAATGTTTCTTCTCTACGAGTGCTTTCTTTGGCTGAAAATTCTCTCTCCGGAAACCTTTTCTTGGGCATCAAACAAAGCCACCCAAATTTGGAAGAGCTCTATCTAGAAAAAAATCACATTGGCGGCAACATCCCGCAGTATCTCTCGAATTTTACGAACCTAATTAATTTCATTGTCTGGGACAATCAACTTAGCGGACCCATACCCATGAGTTTGGGCAACTTGAAGAACCTTGGATACCTTATGGTTGACTCAAATCAACTAACAGGTGAGACTCATGGTTCGGAGCTTGGTTTTCTCACTACTTTATCTAATTGCCAATCACTGAAAGTTTTGAATCTGGGAGACAACCCGCTTCACGGCTCCATACCGGAATCTATCAAAAACTTCTCCAGTTCCCTACAAATTCTATTTGCATCCAATTGTCAAATAAGAGGTCGTATTCCCAAGGAAATGGGTTTCTTGAAGAGATTGACTTACTTAGATTTGAGCGATAACGATCTAGATGGCAACATCCCATCATCAATCGGAGGACTAAAAAGCTTGCAAATGCTGTATCTTCATAAAAACCATCTCGAAGGACCAATCCCCGATGATATATGCAACTTGACAAGTCTAGGAGATTTGCTTCTCCAGCAAAATAGGATATCGGGATCGATCTCGATTTGCATTGGAAACTTGAGCAGCCTTCAAAAGTTTCACGTAAGTTTGAATAACATGACATCGATTATACCAGTTAGCCTGTGGAGCCTTCAAGATCTCATCTTCCTCAATTTGTCACTCAATTCTTTCATTGGAAAGCTACCGTTGGACATAGGGAAAATGAGAGCTATAAATAGCATTGATCTTTCTCAGAACCGACTTACCGGCACCATACCGAGTTCCATCCACGAGTTGAAAAGCCTTTCTTATCTCAACTTGTCAAGGAACTTGTTTCAAGGATCGATACCACAGCTGATTGGTGAACTTAAAGGGTTGGATTTCCTCGATCTCTCCTACAATGAGTTATCAGGGGTGATACCTGAATCCATGGAAGGCCTCACATACTTGTACAATTTAAACTTGTCCTTTAATAAGCTATCAGGAGAGATTCCTAATGGCGGGCCCTTCAAAAAATTTTCGACTCTCTCGTTCATTGGGAATGAAGCACTATGTGGAAATGCAACTTTTCAAGTCCCACCTTGTAGACTAAATGGAAAGAAATCATCAAAGCACAAGCAGCTCCAATTACTATCCATTATGTTGCCAATTATATTAATTGTACTTTTAGTCTTCGCCATTTGCTTGCTTAGAAAGCGTGGCAACCCTAGCAAAAAAGCTCCAGTTTCAGTAGAGAACCTGCCTAGAATTGACCACCCCATGATATCATATCAGGAGCTTTGCTGGGCTACTAACAACTTCAATGAAAGTAATTTGCTTGGAGCAGGAAGCTTTAGCTCTGTATACAAAGGGACTCTAGCCAACGGGATAGATGTTGCTGTCAAAATACTAAAACTCCATATTGAAGGCGCCTTGAAAAGTTTTGACACAGAATGCGAGGTTTTTCGTAAGATCCGACACCGAAATCTCGTCAAGGTGATCAGCTCCTGCACGAATGCTAATCTGAGAGCTCTGGTGCTACAATACATGCCCAATGGGAGCTTGGAGAAGTGGCTCTACTGCAATAACTACAACTTGGGTATCCATCAGCGAGTGAAGATAATGGTCGACGTCGCAATGGCACTCGATTATCTCCACCATGGCCAACCGGAACCTATTGTGCACTGTGATCTGAAGCCTAGCAATGTTCTTCTAAACGAGGACTTGGTTGCAAAAGTCTGCGACTTTGGAATCGCGAAGATTTTGGTTGAGGACAAGGTTGAAACACAGACTCGAACTCTCGGCACAATTGGTTACATTGCTCCAGGTGCATCTGTTGAATTTTAGCTAATTTGAGCCTTTCATTGCGTATATAATAGTATAATATTATAGAGATTTATTAACACTTTCCTCTTGATCTTATTACTTGTATCCCAAAAAGAAAAAGGTCAATGGCTGATGTTTTTATTTCACAAACTATGATGCTTGTAGAATATGGTTCGGAAGGAAAAGTCTCGACAAAAGGAGATGTTTACAGCTTCGGGATACTATTGTTGGAAGTGATTACTAGGAAAAAGCCAACCGATGTGATGTTCGATGTGGATATGTCCTTGAGGCAATGGGTGGATGCAGCGATTCCAAACAAAGTGCGTGATATTGTGGATAGCGAACTCCTCAGCACGAATCATGGAGATCTAATGCTTTCGGAAATCGAGAGCATAGTCTCATCGATCCTAGAGTTAGGACTGAAATGTTCAAAGGACTTGCCTAAGGAAAGAATGGACATGGAAACTGTCACAGCTAAGCTCAACAAGATCAAGTTGTCACTTCCTTGACAAGAATTTGGGCATAGTATCATCTTAGTTTGTATACGGTCATTTCGTTTCGATGGCATTGTGTATAGCCATTTGTAATAAAGACCTTGGTCTTCTTTTGAGCTTTTTGAGTCGGACAGAAACAATTGGAATCGCGACGACTTTTTCCAGTGACGACACTTGACCCAACAAGAGTCTTAACTCATGTCTGACTTCGGGAGTGTTGGGAATAACGGATCCCCGAAAACCGGATTCGACACCGAATCGAACCCCTAAATCAATGCGGAAGACGAAGCCCGGGAAAAACACGCATCACTGATCGTAAAGCACACCACAGATTCGAGCGTACCTTGTTAGCCACAGATTAAACACCAACGCACAAAGATTCATAGGCATTAATGATGAAAACACAAATTCATCATATTGTGAACATTTAGGGAAATTATAATATTCAGTACATCAGTCTCTACGCAATCCTAGATATTTCATATGACCACAAAACACATCTCTAGGTATTGGCTTTGTCATAGGATCTGCTACCATTCCATGCGTAGTATGTACTCTAAGTTCACATCTTTTCGTGCAACCATATCCTTGACAATATTATACTTGGTATCTATAGGTTTGGTCTTGCCATGATATTTTGGATCTTTGGTATACGCTTTTTGCTGCTTGGCTACCACAGTTAACCAACAATAAATCTGCAGCACTTCTAATAACACCTAAATGATCCAAAAATCTCTTAAGCCAAACACTCTCTTTTTATACTGCTGCTGATAATACCACGAACTCAACTTCTATCGTGGACAAGGCTATACACTTATGTTTCTTACTGCTCCAACATATGGTGCCATTATTCGGTAAGAAAACAGACCCAGAGGTAGATTTTCTTTCATTTAAATCTCCTCTCCAATCAGTATTAGAATAACCTTTGAGTTGCAGATCCTTTCCTTAATTAACTCAACGTATGATTAGCAGTCCCCTTTAGATACCTTAGTATTCTCTTAACGGCTTTCCAATGTGCTTGACCTGGATTGGATTGGTATCTGCTCACCATTCCAACTGTAAAGCATATGTCGGGTGTTGTACACATCATAGCATACATTAAGCTCCCAACAGCACTAGCATAAGGAACATGTTTCATTTGTTCCTTCTCTAGTGGAGTCCTTGGACACAGTCTATGGCTCAATCCTTCACCTTTTGCAATAGGAGTATCTATGGGTTTATAATCTTGAAATCTTAACTCCAAGAATGTATATAACATCACCCATGTCTTTTATATCAAAGTTGGAAGACAACCAACTCTTGACAGTATTAACAAACTCCATATTGTTTCCAGCAATTAGTATATCATCAACATATAATGATATGATCACAAATTGATCATTGGATCTATTGATATATATATACAATGATCCTCGTCAATCATTGCAAAATCATATGCCACTATGGCATTATGAAAATGTATATACCTTTGTCTCGATGACTGCTTGAGGCCATATATCGACCCCCAAAGTCAACATACCTTTTCTTCTTGGCCTTTCACTATGAAACCAGCAGGTAGTTCCATATATATTCCTTCCTCTAATTCTCCATTAAGGAAAGCAGTCTTTACATCCATTTGATGTAACTCAAGATCCATACTAGTCACTATTGCCAGAATAATGCGAATCAAGGTAAATCTCACTACAGGAGAAAACGTATCTTCATAATCAATTTCTTCCTGTTGATTATACCCCTTCGCCACAAGGCGAGCCTTATGCCTTTCTATTGAGCCATCAGCCTTTCGCTTTATTTAGAGAACCTACTTGTTCCTATAGCTCTGCGTCCTTTTGGAAGATCAACCAGTTCCCAGACTTGGTTTGATTTCATTGACTCCATTTCTTCTTTCATTGCATGAATCCATTTTTCTTTATTAGGGCAGTTCAGAGCCTCATTAATATTTCTTGGCTCATCCTCATCTTGTGGAGCAACCATAAAAGTTTCCCTTTCAATGTCAAAACATCGACGGGGAATACTTTGGCGACTTGTTCACCGTATGGGAGATTGTACACTTAGCACATCATTTCCCATCATGCTCCCACTTGGATTAGGTAATGATGATGTCGTCACATCAGGTGGTTGCAATTGAGAATGAGTTGAATTCAATTCATTACATCTCATATTACTCCCACTTGAACGAACTCCACGACATCATTATCTTGATCCAAGGTTTCAAATAGGGGGTTATTTTCCCTTATTTCGCCCCTCTTAGAAAATTCATCCACTAAGGATGTGACATCCCGTGATTCAAATTCAGTTATACTCCCACTTTCCTACTCACCTATGAACACATACCTTTTTGAGTGTTCGCAGTATCTCATGAAAATACTCTTATTTTCTTTGGGACCCAGTTTCCCAAACTTGTGAGAGGACTCATGAATATAGGCAGCACAACCCCATGGCTTAAGAAAACTTAAGTCCGGTGTTCTAACTGTCCATAACTCATATGAAGTGGAAATAACCAATTTGGAAGGCACCCGATTAAGTATATAGGCAGCAGTTAACAACACATCACTCCAAAAAAGTGATGGGTAAGTTAGCATGCGCCATTATGGACCTAACCATTCCAGTAGGGTTCTGTTTATTCTCTCAGCAACACCATTTTGTTGAGGAGTATATGGAATAGACAACTATCTTTCTATTCATTTTTCATCACATAATTTTCTGAACTTATCAGATAAATATTCTTAACCTCGATCGGATCTAAATACCTTTATTTTCTTGTCTAATTGATTTTCTGCCAAATTCATAAACATTTTGAAACAACTTATGCCTCAGATTTATGAGAAATCAAATAGACATATCCAAATCAAGTAGAATCGTCTATAAAAGTGATGAAACAAACAGCCCATTGCCTTCCTCTCACATTCATTGAACCACAGACATCAATATAGATTAAATGCAGAGGAATTCAGCTCTTTTATCTTTTCAAATGGTTTCCTTGTCAATTTCCCTACTAGGCAATGCTCACATATGGACAAATCAATTTTTTTTAATATTGCCCAACAAGCCCTTTTTGGCTAGTCTTTTCATATGTTGTTGGCCCATATGACCAAGTCTAGCATGCCATCATATTCACATCATTATCATATAAGATAGAAGACGTGAAACAAGGAGATAATATATTGACATCATCACAGTCAACATTTAGTACAATAAAACCATCTAGAAAGTGACCACAACCATAGTAGTTTGTATCCAAATACAAATCTACATCTCTATTATGGAAGTTAACACTAAAAACAAGCTTAACCAACACTAAGACAGACACTAAATTTCGACGAATCTCCAGAGCATATAGAACATCAAGATGCGTTCACCATGCATGTTCAATTGGCAGGTGCCAATCCCTTTACATCAGCTCTAGAGTTGTTTCCGATATGGATCCACTCAGTTCCAGTTAGTACTCGTCGGAATTCCACAAAGGATCCTCTATCCTTTGCTACATGGTCTGTCGCTCCTGAATCTACATTCCACAAAGGATTGGATTCAGCCTATAATGCAGAACTTGACACATAAGCAAAGTTCTTAAATGTACAAGAGGTGCATTCCTTCTTTGGCTCACGATAGTCGCGAGCATAGTGACTTCTCTTGTCACAATTGTAACACATCACTCTTGACATTTTCTTCACTTGAGGACGTTTTCCTCTCTTGTGTTGGTTAACTCTTGATTTCTTGCAATAAGGACTTGATCCTTTGCATTCCCACATATTGAACGAATCAATACACTTGCGCTTAGAGCACAAAGCCCTTTCTGAGCTAGAACCAGCATAGCAAATGTCTATTTTCGGCTCAAATACCGTTAGGCGGTCCTCTACTAGCTCAAGGTGGTGCACGACACCCTCAATATCTTCCATAATGTGGTCAAGAGCTTCTAGTGCTTCTTGCTTTTCCAGCACATATTGAATCTTCATATTCAATATTTCACAATTATTGCCGTTCATATCGCAATTACATTCTTAGTTACCGAACCATCGTTACGAACACATCGTACATACATGCACGAATAATTAATGCCTATCATTTATGCATCCCTATTTGCATAGACCCATCATATTAATAAATAATTTCAAGTAAGGCTTGTAATCAAAAGGTCACTATGTTTCCAATCATCCTCCAAAAATCCTAACTTAAAATTATTATTAATATAATTATCTTATGCAAATAAATTCTATGAAGTTACAAAAACTTCTATTACTACCCATAGCTAATTACCCACAAGAACCAGCAATAACGTAAAAGCAACAGATAATTGACATACAAATAAAAAATCAATAATGCTTTCAATTAACATAATTAGGTAGTAATCATTACATAATCAATCAAAGAAATAAATAGGGAATGTCCCTTTTAATCTATCAGTCAAATCATTTGAGAAAATTGAAGGCACATTTGCCAACCATGGAAAAACTTTTGGAGAGCTTTCATGTCGCCTCCAAGGCGCATTCACTCGGCGCCATGTTGCGCTCAATCTAAGGGTTGAAGTTTTGGCCAACTCAATCCTATAATGCTTTCTCACAAAAGATTCCACCAGGCTCCTATAACCCGGGACCACGTTGACCTCCCATAGCCGATCCAACACTGCTTGCCATTCAGGTGGAAGAGTGTTCATCAAAAGCCGGCACTTTCTGAAAATCCGGCATAAGATAACCATTCCAGATGATTTCCTGTATCATCTGATTGACCTTGACCACATGTGATACTAAATCACCGTCATGCCACCGATAATCAGCTAACTCTGTCATTAGCCTCTTAAGTCTTGCATTTCCCTCATCCGTTCTCGAGATTGCAGGTATCCTTGCATAACGCATTATAGTTCCTGCAACAAATGCAGAATTAAAAATGGATCACTTATAATCTATAATTAATATAAGAGAAAATACATAATTTTCCAAAATTCATGCAACAAATGCAGAATTAAAAATGGATTACTTATAATCCACATAGGCATGACTGAAAAAAGGAATTTTTTTTTTTTTTTTTTCGGTCAACGGTCAAAGTCAACGGTCAACGGTCAACGAACGTCGGTCACGGTCAACGGTCAACAGGTCGGGTCAACGGACGGGCGGGTCGGACCGGTCGCGACGGTCGAACCGGTCGGACCGTCCGCGAGGACCGACCGCATGTGCCTCGCGCGTGAGGGATGACGTCACGCAGACGTCATCCGGCACGTGCCGGGCACGTGCCTGCGTCCGCGGGTCGGGTCGGGTCGCCGGTCGGGTCGGGTCGCCAGCCGGTGACCGTCCGGCGAAACGTCGTCGGCGATGACGTCATCGGTGACGTCATCCGAACGGTTACCGACCGTTGGATGACGTCACGGTGACGTCATCACGTGACGTCAGCACGCGTCGGTCCGCGGACCGGCGCGTGCCGGTTCGCCGGCCGCCGGCGCGCACGTGCCGGTTCGCCACCGGCGCATGTGGCGCACGCGCTGGCGAAGCCAGCGCTTCCAGGCGCGTCGCGCCCACGCGCATCGCCTTCCGGCCGCGCGTGTGGGCTCGTGCGGAGGATCCCGGCGGCGGTCGACACATCGCCGGACTCTTCTCAACGTCGCGCTTCTCCCAGTGCCTTCAGAATTTTATTTCGACTTACGAAAACTCATAAAAAAGGCCGAAAAGCGCTCGGGTGTCGGGATTTTCGTCCGGTTCCGTACGGCAGAAGTGATTTCGCAAAAAATCAATCAAAAACATCAGAATTGATCGGGAAAAACGTGAACTAGGGCTCTGATACCAATGTTGGGAATAACGGATCCCCGAAAACCGGATTCGACACCGAATCGAACCCCTAAATCAATGCGGAAGACGAAGCCCGGGAAAAACACGCATCACCGATCGTAAAGCACACCACAGATTCGAGCGTACCTTGTTAGCCACAGATTAAACACCAACGCTGAAGAAGAGGAAGAAATTCTGGCCCCGATGATGTCAATTCGCCTTGAAAGGGAAACGGCGTCGCCTTGAGCGTTTGGGAGAAAAAGAGAGCGTTTTTCTTTTCTGGGAGAGAGGGAGAGGAACGTACGTACGTTCTAATTTCCAAGAGGTGTCTTCTCTCTCTCTCTCTTCCCTTTTATACCTTTCCCTTCCACGGGCCCTATTCCCGTGGGCCGAGCCCTTTTGGGCCCAATTTGAGCAGATGGGCCTTAAGCCCATCTTATAAATCCATCAGGGAGGTATAACAACATTGTCTAGAGAGTTGGTAGATTTGCCAGTAACGAACATCCTTCAAGCTCGATGCCTTCTCGTGTCACGCCTGGCACAGCCCATGAGCCTTGCGTGTCAAGCTGGGCGGGGCCAGGTCTTTCCGGCCCGCATGCCAAGCCTGGGCCCAGTACCTGTTTGGGCCAATTTCGACCCCTTTTCTGTTTTAGATATTTCCTTTTACTTTTACAAAAAATACTTAATTTATTTTTATCCAACAAAAGATTATTTTAACTTTCCATATTGAAATTGTAAAGTGAAATCAAACTAAATGGAACAGACAGTACTTGGCCTTAAAAAAGAAATATAGTTATCATGCCCGCATTACACGCTTATACGATCATCATCATTCCCTATGCAACACCATAATAGATAATAATAAGTCTATCATTGATTGAAAAATAAAATATTAAAAGTCATTTTCTAATCGTTATAATTCTTTTCCAGAAGGCAAACATCAAATAATATCTTCTTATTCTTTCAATGATTAAAACAAACATTTATTCAAAATTTTAAAAGAGGAGATTAAGAGAAGGATGTTGTTGCACCATGGAAACGATGAAATATAATAGGCCTAGTCTATTATCTCCTTCTTTGGCCTGTTTTCGCTTGTTCTCTTTCAAGTTTAATTACATTAAAATATTAAAGTAACACGTAACTGAGGGCTATTGGGAAATCAAAAAGTGAGACAAAACCCATTTTTTCTTAAATATGTAGATGAAGGGCATTTTTTGTTTTGATCGGCAGGAAAAAAAACGTTATACAATACGAATATCAGAAAATTTATTATCATTGTTTATTTTCCTTCAAGTACAAGTAGAATGATTTGAAGTCATCACTTCCAATGAATTTTACAAGAAAAGCTACATTCGAGTAGTATGACAACAAGATGGAAACCTAAACATCAATTCAATTTGAACTTGACATTTTCCTCCTCAAAAGATCTACTAAGTGATGGTTACTTGTGTGACATCCAGATTTTTCAACCCTGTCTTCTACTAAATAAATTGGACATTTCATTAACGTGTCTATAGGGTTATTCTCAGACCCGATCACTCTCGAGATAACTAGACTATCTAGGGAAATTATTAAGGAATTTTAAGGCAATAGACTTGAGAACTCAATCAGGAATCAGCTTCTCGACCGTGTCCATCTTTAGAGGTCATTACGGCGCAATTAAAAATCGATTTGAAATTAGAGATAGACTGGATCGACAGTGATGTGTGGCTAATCGTGGGTGACACCGTTAAATTAAAAAATTCATGTCGACCGGCACTAGACTGATCTTCTTATTATTTTGGAACCCTGTGTCCGTATTTGGATCCTCGGAATTTTCACGACGATCGAGAGTTGCCAATGAGTAGAGTGGGTTCATTGTGGCTCGAAGAAAATCGACCACGAGTCATTTGCTTTAAAAAGTTCTGAAAACTACCCGATAGTCTAGGTCACGCTAAAAACGCACCAAAAAGAAATTAACTGTCAATTCAAATCCGATTTCAGAAATTGAAATTTCTGCCATGTCACAATAAATTCTAAGATCCACAAGTCAGTCTCAGAAGATTTTTCAGAGATCCCGAGATTTTTACAGAAAATGGATTCGGACGCCGTGGAAAAATAACGAAAATTTGGATTAGCCAAATTGAAGGGATTTTTTGGCATTTGGTGTGAGTGAATTGGTGAATGGAAGTTGTTTGGACTTTTTCTGAATTCAATTGGGACCTCAACTGAATTTATTTGTTCAGAAAAATGGATTCCAAAGAAAAATGAATTAAAATTCACAATTGAAGAAAATGGCCGTTTTTGTTGCCGAGATTCTTTGTCGAGGGAAATTTTGTGCAAGAAAGCAAGTGGGAATCAAGTACCTTAGTCTGGAAATTTTCAGGGATCAAATTGGACTAAGCAGAAGCATATGGGACAAGAATTATTGATTTTTAGGATAATTTCTTTTAATTCCCTTTAATTTCTTTTTTTCTTTCCCCCTTACCGTTAGAAGTATGCCCTAAATTAACTAATTAAAAAAAAATTACATTAAAGCTTCATGCATGTGCACGAATTCGTGCACATGCACGAAGCGTAATGGTCAGCGGTTGCTGACCATTATGCACGATCATCTACTATGGACGATCAGCAACGGTTGCTAATCGTCCATCGATGAGCAACCGTTGCTGGTCGGTTTTTTCTATAAAAACCATTGAGGGACGAGAGTAAAAAAGCTGCTGAAAAATTGGAAAAAGAGACTTCGTGTGTTTTGTCTTCTTGTTCCGGATCCGCTCTTCACCATGAACAAAATTTGGAGTTCTCTAGTTGCTGAATATTGAGAAAAAATGTGCGTGTGTTCTTGTGTCTTTGAGACACGAGGAAGAGAAACAATTCTCTCGTTCGGGCCGTGACTATTATACATCAAGAATACGACGGATTATTTCCACGTGATTGCTAGCACGATCGAAGTGGTGGATATCCGAAAGTTCTCTCTTCCGTTCGACATTTGTTGTTGGTGTGTCTGAACTAGAGGTCCGACGCTTGTGGGACTCGTACTATAGAACATCCGAACTGACTTGTTTCAAAGCGCACTTCAAGAGGTATTTCGTTTAACTCCCTTTTATGTTTAGATTTTTGATTAAAACGCACGAACAACGCCTTAGGAGAATCATGTGTAAAATATATCTTTGTTTCTGCTGCGTTTATTTTGTTAATTTTTCTTATACATGATTCATGAAACCCCAACAGTGGTATCAGAGCCAACCTTAGGCGTTTTCGTGCGTTTAATTGATGTATAGTTCAAATATATTTTTGCATTCTAATGGCCAATTTACTTTTGTTAAGAGAATTGGTTCTCTTGCTCTTATGTGGCCTATAGAAGTTGATTGATTTATCTGATAAATTTAATCAACAAAGCAAAAATTAGAACTAAATCAATTTTGAATCAAAAGTCCGTAACTTGTTATAGTTGATGTTTATATTTTGCAAATGATATGCAGAATTTTATGCATGCCTTCCAGAGCTTTAAATTTTGAATTTATGGCTCGTAAGGAAGGGTGGTGATCATGGAAAAATCCCTATATGATGATTACAGGTATTCTTTTTGCGGATGTAATTATTTAATGGAGGCTGCGTCCTTCCTTTTATATTTATTTTTGTGAAATGTAATTTTAGTATAGTTTAGTATTTCAATTATTGATGTAAATACCACAAGAGAGGTGGAGCCATTGGAGGAGCCATTAAACCGGTGAGCTCTTTGGGCCCAGTCTTTGAAGAGTTCAAAGATTGAAGAAAAAGTGAAGAGCAGGTCCATATTATTAAAACGTTAAAATGGCTAAATGGATCTCTTTGGCTCGAGACCCATTGAACCATAATTCCATGATCACCACATAGGATAGATGTTATGTGATATCTATTTATTTATTATGTTTTTGTTATCATGCATGTTAAACCGGTTAATGTGCAAAGTGAGACCATTAATAACGACCAAAATCTCCTTATTAATAATATTAAGTCGAAACGGGTTTCGGATGCGTGGCCTTCCATCGTCGTGGTTTGATCCAATATTATAGTGGTTAATTAACCGGTTATGGATTCATAGGGGTTGATTACCATTTATAATATTGGACCACTCCATTATGCATATGATGCTGTGGGGTTGGAGCCAAATGATTTCTAATAACTGTCAGGTGAGGGAATCATTTGTGTTTTCAATACTTGCATGAGACGATGGGCTAGACTTAACTATGATCATGATGCCAATAACTGTTAGGTGAGGCTTTCATGGTCTAGAGGCCGAAGTTATGATTAGGACTCGCATATGATGCGTTGAACAAGCTGGTTCACTCACTAAGTTCATAGGACACCAATAATTGTTAGGTGAGGTGGACTTTGGACTAGTGGGACTCCAATCCCCACTAGTAATCTTTACCCAACAAAGATTACCGCTTCCCATCTTAAGGAGTATGGGATTCGAATATAAATTTAGTGGGAAGATCTATTTCATTTAAAGGCCAAAATGAAATAGTTACTTTGAAAGATACAACGGCTAACAATTTATTTTCTACAACAGATATATTATTACTTTGAAAATGGTGACCACAAACCCACTCACTTCTATTCTTGACAAGAATTGTTTGACTGGACCTAATTTTACCGACTGGGTGAGGAATTTGAGAATTGTTCTCAATTCAGAAAAAATTGGGTATGTGCTTGATGAAAAGATGCCAACCTCCTTTCCTGAGGGTGGGACCCAAGAGGAGCGTGTCACTTATGATAAGTGGCGTGACGATGACTTGAAAGTTAGGTCATATATGCTTGCTTCTATGAATAATGAATTACAGAAGAAGTATGAATCTATGGAAGATGCTGGGTCGATCAATTTGCACTTAAAGGAATACTTTGATGAGAATGGTCGAACCTCTAGATATGAGATATCTAAGGCATTGTACCGTATGAGGATGGCTGAAGGATCATCTGTTAATGATCATGCTTTGAAAATGATCTGGCACATTGAAGAATTGGCTAGGCTGAATCTTGTTATGGACAATGAGTTAGCTGTGGATTTGATCCTCCAATCTTTACCCGATTCCTTCTCTGGTTTTGTCCAAAACTTCCACATGCATAAGATGGAGAAAACTCTTGCTGAGTTACATAGCATGCTGGTAGTTTATGAGAAGGAAATGCATAACACGAGGCCAAATGTAGTGGCTATGGCTAAGGCTTCTTCTTCAAAGGGTAAGACTGTTTTAAAGAAGAATAAATGGAAGAAGCCTGCCAAACCTGTTATGCAACCAAAACCCATGATTGATAAAGGGAAATGTCATTACTGTGGTGTCAAAGGGTACTGGAGGAGGAACTGTAAGAGGTACCTTGCGAGCTTGAAGGTCAAGCCCAAGAACCGACCTTATGAAGGTATGGTGTCTATGCTTATTGAAACTAATCTTATGGTTAGTGCTGAATCCAGCTCATGGGTTCTAGATTCTGCTGCAACTTCACATATTTGTATGTCTTTGCAGAATCTGGAAATAAGCAGGATGCTAGGGCGAAATGAGATTGTCCTGACGTTTGCCAATGGAGCAAGAGTTGCTGCATTAGCTATAGGGACTTTTCGTTTATGTTTGCCTTCTGGACATGTATTGGTTTTAAAGAACTATTTGCATTATAAGAATGTGGTTAGGAACATCATCTCTATATCTCGTTTGGGTAAAGAGAATTATGAATTTTCTTTTGCTGATGATGTATGTTCTATTTATCATAATAGAATATGTGTTGGTTCTAGCTTATTAATCAACAATCTTTATACCATTACAATGTCCGGTAATGCGATTACCAATGTCAATAAGCAAAATAGAATTGATATAAATGCCATAACTAATAAACGCCCTAGAGACGGTCCAAATAAAAAGTATGTTTGGCATCTCCGATTAGGTCATATTGGAGAAGACAGAATTAACAAGTTGAGTAATGATGGATATATTGATCCTTCAAATTTTGAGTCATACTCGACTTATGAGGCATGTCTTCTAGGAAAAATGACCAAAGTGCCTTTTGTGGGACAAAGTGCGCGAGTTGCTGACATATTAGAATTAATACATACAGATGTATGTGGACCAATTAATGAAACTGCTAGAGGTGGTTATAATTACTTCATTACCTTCACCAATGATCAGTCACGGTATGGTTATTTATACCTCATGAAGTATAAATCTGAATCCTTCGAAAAGTTCAAGGAATTCAAGGCTGAAGTTGAGAAACAGATAGGAAAATGTATTAAGGCTCTTCGATCGGATCGAAGAGGTGAATACCTTAGTACTGAATTCCTAGACTATCTTAAAGAGAATGGCATTTTATCACAATGGACACCTCCTGGAACTCCAGAACATAATGGTGTATCTGAACGAAGAAATCGTACTTTATTGGATATGGTACGATCTATGATGAGTTACACCGATTTGCCAATATCCCTTTGGGGATATGCCCTTGAGACAACTGTATATATACTGAATAGAGTGCCGTCAAATCTGTTCCAACTACGCCCTATGAGATATGGCATAGTAGGAAACCTAGTCTTAATCATATTAAGATTTGGGGTTGTCCACTTTCGTGAAAAAGCTGAAAATGGAAAAATTGGAGGCAAGATCGACCAAGGTCGCTTCATTGGATATCCAAAGGAAACTCTTGGATATTATTTCTATTTTCATTCAAACCAAAGAATTTTGGTATGCAAGCACGCTTCTTTTTTGGAGAATCAGTTCATCCAAGAAAGTGGTGCTGGGCGGAAAATAGTCTTACAAGAAGAAAATAATGAAGTGCCAAACAACCGAGTTCAGATACCAATCTCTGATTCAGTGGGAGCTTCTGATACACAACCTCTTAGGAGAAGTGCGAGAACGTCTCGCCTACCTGCTCGTTATAGACACTCGGTTGATCATATCGAACCATTATTCATTGTGAATGATAGTGATCAACCCGGTGATTCTAAAACCTATGAGGAGGCGATGTTGGACATCGATTCTGGTAAATGGCTAGAGGCCATGAAATCCGAAATGGATTCAATGTATTCCAATGAGGTTTGGACCTTGACTGACCTGCCTGATGGTATTGTACCAATTGGCTGTAAATGGATCTTCAAGAGGAAGATGAATATTGAAGGTCAAATTAGAATTTACAAAGCACGGCTGGTGGCGAAAGGATATCGTCAAAAATAAGGAATTGATTATGACGAAACTTTCTCACCTGTGGCCATGCTAAAATCCATTCGGATTATGTTGGCTATAGCTGCACACCTTGATTATGAGATATTCCAGATGGATGTCAAAACGGCTTTTCTAAATGGTTTTCTCGATGAGGACATCTATATGGAACAACGACAGGGTTTTGAATCTAATAGTGAAAAACATAAGGTGTGTAAGCTTAAGAGATCTATTTATGGACTCAAACAAGTCTCCAGAAGTTGGAACATCCGTTTTGATGAGGTAGTCAAATCGTTTGGCTTCATAAAAAATCCGGATGAACCTTGCGTATATAAGAAGTTCAGTGGGAGTGCAATTGCATTTCTGGTTTTGTATGTCGATGATATACTTTTGATTGGAAATGATGTACCAATGATATCATCGATAAAACTATTCTTGTCACAGAAATTCTCCATGAAAGATTTAGGAGAGGCAACCTACATTTTAGGTATCAAGATCTATAGAGATAGATCAAGACGATTGATTGGCCTCTCACAATCTACGTACATAGACAAAGTGTTAACACGGTTTAACATGCAATGTTCCAAGAGAGGATTATTGCCTTTTAGGCAAGGGATCCATCTTTCTAAGGAGATGTGTCCCAACACTCCTGAAGAAAGAGAGCGGATGGCAAAGATACCATATGCATCCGCTATTGGAAGCATAATGTATGCTATGCTATGTACTAGACCTGATATTGTGCATGCTGTAAGTATTACTAGCAGATATCAGTCTGATCCAGGAGAAGAGCACTGGATAGCAGTCAAGAATATTCTTAAGTACTTGCGAAGGACTAAATATTTATTCTTGATATATGGATAAGGAGAATTTAAAGTCGTAGCTTATACTGATTCCGATTTTCAATCGGATCCTAATGATTATAAGTCTACGACTGGGTTTGTCTTTACATTCAATGGTGATGCAGTTAGTTAGAAAAGTTCTAAACAAAGCATAACTACCGTTTCCACCACTGAGGCAGAGTATGTAGCTGCTTCTGAAGCAGCAAAGGAAGCCGCTTGGATGAAGAAGTTTATTTCTGAACTTGGAGTCGTTCCTTCAATTGAGCAACCAATCACATTGTTTTGTGACAACAATGGGGCGATAGCTCAAGCTAAGGAACCAAGGTCTCACCAGAAGTCCAAGCATATCGAAAGACGCTTCCATCTCATTAGAGAAATTGTTGGGAGAGGTGATATCGCCTTGCAGAAAATTGCCTCAGCAGAAAACATGGCAGATCCCTTCACTAAAGCCTTACCTCAATCTTCTTTTGAAAGACATGGCAGATCCCTTCACTGGGAGATTGTTGGATGTATGCCTTAAAGCTACTATGTAATGGTTACATATTAGGGATTTCAGTTGTACTTTCATTATTATTATTTAATTAATGGCAACGACGTATTCATTCATTTGTCCAATTATTTTATATTGATGAATGATTCCATAAGATCAGTTGCAACTAGACCTATTCTTGAGACGTCAAGAATATATGTGACGGGTTCATAGTTAGACTGAATCTTTAAATCGTTCCTGGTCGATGGATTATTAAGTGGATATTAATAATCCTGTTAAGACCGGTGTGTTCTTAACTTCGCCATTAAGTATTGGATACTTAAGGGAATGATGAGTCACATGTCATTGGGTATTATGATGCCTGAGTTAGAACACAGGTGTTTGTATTAGACAAATTCACTGAACGTGACGCATATGGAACGATTAGCGACATGGAAGCTTTTAGCGTGGTCAATGTCTAATTGTTCATGCTTTGGTCTTGTGTAAATAATCCTTAGACCTGAGGCACAGTGTTAACTTGTGTATTGAACAACTATGGTTCACGGGTGCACATAATGCCGGGTCGTTGATCCGTCTTTATACCTGATGGTCATAGTTTGTTCATATATGAAGTTACACATGTGCGCAATATGGAATCTGTCTCCTTGTTATATGCAAGGTATGATAATAATGTCCTATGCGATCTAATTGTGACAATGCATTGAAATCCTCGGCCGGGGTTGTAACCGAGAATAAATTGTTTATGTCTCGAATAAAATGCATGTCAATTAGATTTGTGCATATGATCGAATTAATGACTTGACAAATATTCCATGGTCTTTGTTTGATCGGGACATAGTAAGACAAAGGGATTGAATTACACTGTAGCCAAAGCTGACAGGTTCATTATGTTCTTAAAGTATTCACACTATCGGGTAGCCATGACATATTGCTAGATGTCAATCGTGGCTTGTAGGACCTAAAAGATTAATCGGGACAATTAATTCTTTTGGAAGTACTAATGTGTTAGTACAAATCTTACTACCAGCTTAGTGATGAACCTAGGGATGTCACACACCATAAACAATTAGGATGATGTGGAACAAGAGAGAAATATTATTGCAAATATGTTTGCAATTACTGCAATCGAATTGAGTCGATTTGAAATTAAATTAAATGAGATTTAATTTAATTTGTATTATAGTCACAAGCCTACTTGCATATGATGCACACGCATGCCCAAAGTGGATATATGTTAACATACCAAACAAGTTGGCTTTAGTGCAAGTGGGAGATTGTTAGAAGTATGCCCTAAATTAACTAATTAAAAAAAAAATTACATTAAAGCTTCATGCATGTGCACGCATTCGTGCACATGCACGAAGCGTAATGGTCAGTGGTTGCTGACCATTATGCACGAAGCATGGATGGTCAGCAACCGCTGACCATCATGCCAAGATCGTGCATGAGCAACCGCTCATGCACGATCGTCTACTATGGACGATTAGCAACGGTTGCTGATCGTCCATCAATTAGCAACCGTTGCTGGTCGGTTTTTTCTATAAAAACCATTGAGGGACGAGAGTAAAAAAGCTGCTGAAAATTTGGAAAAAGAGACTTCGTGTGTTTTGTCTTCTTGTTCCGGATCCGCTCTTCACCATGAACAAAATTTGGAGTTCTCTAGTTGCTGAATATTGAGAAAAAGTGTGCATGTGTTCTTGTGTCTTTGAGACACGAGGAAGAGAAACAATTCTTTCGTTCGGGCCGTGACTATTATACATCAAGAATATGACGGATTATTTCCACGTGATTGCTAGCACGATCGAAGTGGTGGATATCCAAAAGTTCTCTCTTCCGTTCGACATTCATTATTGGTGTGTCTGAACTAGAGGTCTGACGCTTGTGGGACTCATACTGTAGAACATCCGAACCGACTTGTTTCAAAGCGCGCTTCGAGAGGTATTTCGTTTAACTCCCTTTTATATTTAGATTTTTATTAAAACGCACGAACAACGCCTTAGGAGAATCATGTGTAAAATATATCTTTGTTTCCGCTGCGTTTATTTTGTTAATTTTTCTTATACATGATTCATGAAATCCCAACACTTACCCCACTTGGCCGACACCCCCCACTCATCCGCAACTCTCTCTCTCTCTCTCTCTCTCTCTCTCTCTCTCTCTCTCTCTCGTGCGGAACACTCCACCCCCACGTCCCCACTGCCGTGTCTCCTTTCTCCTCCTTGTTTCCTTTGACTTTTGATTTAACTTTTCCCTTATCCTCTTCCCACTGTCGACATCCCCTCGCCAGCTGCCTTCTCTTTTATTTTTTTTCCTCGGTTTATCTCTCCCTCTGCTTTCTTTCTCTTCGCTTTGTCTCGGCGAGCCCCCACCCCCGCGATCTTCGCCCATTTTCTTTCATTTTTCTTGGATTGGGCCGCCTGTAGCTTGGACGATCGGCTTCTGGTCTTGTTCTTTATTCCCCTCCTTCGAAGCCCCGCAACAGCAGTCCATTGAAGCCGCACAAATCAGCCAACAAACCAGGGGGAAAACCAGCAGCCCGTGAGACTTTGCAAGCGAAGTTTCGGGCCCAACCCGTGCCCCGTTGCCATCGCCGCTTTGGAAAGGATTGAACCCCATCACGTCCTCGGCATGTTGATCTGAGTGGATCGCTAATCAAGTGAGTAATCTCACTAATCCTTGCTTAGTGGACTAATTACACTTAAGGTTGTTTAGTTTTAATTAATTAGGTTTAGGTGGTTAGATTAGTATAAATTAGTATTTATTAGATAATTGTGATGCATTTTAGGCAATTTGGTTGTGCAATTAGTAGATAGACACGTGCTATTAATTATTGGATGTATCTCGGGATTTTTCCCGACCCTTAGTGGGCTTCAATTAGGCAATGCGAGCCTAAATTGGATTTTTTTGTAATTAATTATTAATTTTTGAAATTAATTTAATTATTTATTTATTTTTCAGAAATTAAATCGGGATTGTCATGGACCGGAATTTTATGATGATGATTGTGGTGAAGTCTGTTTAATTAATTGAGCTCCGATTTGAGCTAAATTGGATTTATTGTAATTAATTATTAATTTTCGAAATTAATTATTTATTTATTTATTTTTGTTCGGAAATTAAGGCTGAGATGGCCAACGACCGAAATCTCATGCTGATTATCGTGGCACAGTCCGTTTATTTATTTGAGCTCTATGTTTCATGGAATTAAATAAATTGTGATATTTTAGGGATTTACCCTAAATTGATTGAAATTGAATCATTGATTGGTAGTTGGCTGAGTATGGCTATTTAGCATTTTTTATGCCTTGTTGAGCTGTAAGTGGAGAGAGTGGTGAGAGCTAACTGAGAATTCTATTGGTTGAGACCGATCAAGTATGAAGTATAGACAGGCGTGGTTTGGTGATTAAGGATATCACTGTGCAAAAACGGCACCTTAAAGAACGCATGTAGACTGTCTATGATCTATGACGGCTGTGGTTCGGTGATGAGGAATATCATTGTGCGTAAACGGCGCCTTAAAGAACGCACGTAGACCATCTGTTATTTACGTCGCCTTGGCGAAAATGACACCCGAGAGCATTGATGTGGCTCTGTGACCGATTGCACTATGGGAGGTTATATAGTGTGGAACGAATGACCTAGGAATGGTCCGACTGACATGTAATCAACTAGTTCGATTGATCAATGATTTGATCCGATTGTTGTGATTTGATTGATTGTTCGTTGTGATTTATGAAGCGTCTGTATATAACCTTGAATTGCAGGTTGAGACTGAGGCCAAGGTAAGTCCTCCGACTTGTGCTGTGCTTAGGCAACCGAGTAGTGTATTGGTTCCCTAATTGAGTCTTAGTGGGATATAACTCGTTGAGACGTAGTCTCATCCCGATTGTGGGACAACATTTCAGGACCCTGATGAGGAGTTGAGGAGGAGGAATCTGAGAAAGAGAACTTTGAGGTGAAACCTGAGGTGAAAGATTTTTGGAAGAAGAAGATAATCCTGAGAGAGACCTTGAGTACGATCCGGATGAGGACTAAGATCCCATCCTCTTTTATGAATCCTATTTTGATGTAAATAGTTGTGAAGTATTTTGGTTTGTGTTATGTATGAAAGTTTGGTTATGAGTTTCAATATGAAAAATATGGCCTGCTTTTCTATCCCATTGTTTTATTGTCTTGGGATTTATAATTGCTTCCGCATGTGCTTAATAAATGAAAAGAGTCAGTGATACATAGTCCTGGGATATCGCATTCTAAAATCGACCAAGTAGAAGGATGTGTGCGTGCCCGAGGATCGGGGCGTGACATCCCCTTTTTATGGTATCCGAGCAAAGTTCAAGATTGGAGTGATAAAGAGCG
Source organism: Eucalyptus dawsonii (assembly GCA_016097615.1). Lineage (NCBI taxonomy): Eukaryota > Viridiplantae > Streptophyta > Magnoliopsida > Myrtales > Myrtaceae > Eucalyptus > Eucalyptus dawsonii. Next base: position 8,443,698 of record CM027873.1, read on the forward strand.
TTGACCATGGGATAGTTGGTAGGAAAATTCATGCTGGTGCATTTCTATGTTAGCTGAGTGTTAAACTTGTTTCTTGTTTGAATCGCTCTGTTTCTAATTCGGTGTTGAATTAGAAGCAGGTGTCAGTTGTTTAAGGTGACACTATGAGTGATCAGGAGTCGAGGACTCCTGCAAAGAGGGCCAATAGGGCTGTGACTCGGGGAAGAGCGCTGACTAGATTCGGTACCCGAGGAGGCCGTGGTCGAGCGCCAACACAATCTAGCGCGAGTGGAATGATTCCACCTGTTGTAGATGCTAGAGTAAAACCACCTTTTGTTGGTGCTGCGGTAGCAGCTCCGGGTGAGCAAGGAACTGTCAGAATCAACCAGGCTCTAGATGTTATGCAGGAGATGATGGGGCAACAGGCCCGAGATCAAACTGCCACCTTTACTGCCGCTGTTAAAGCCGCCACCACTACCGCTGCCAACGCTGCCATTGCTGCCGTAGTACCTGCTGCCGCACCCGTAGTTGCACCTGCCGTCGCTCCTGCTAAAATACTACCAGGAGTTGTAGCCGTTGGGAGGCCGATTCACCAGTTAGTGGATCAGTTCTTAAAAATTGAATCCGCCGAAATTCATTGGTACCGGAGACCCTGAGGCCGCATCTCTGTGGGTACAGGATTTGGAGAAGGCATTTGCACTCCTGATGTGCAATGAGGAAGAAAAGGTGTTACTAGCTATGTACCAACTTCAAGGTAACGCCAATATATGGTGGAGAGCCGCTAAGGATATAGTGTTCTCGAAAGGTGTGGTCTAAGAGTGGGACACCTTCCTCAGAGCCTTTAATGATCAGTACTTTCCAAATACTGCTCGGGAACAAAAGATAGAGGAGTTTCACCGTCTCCACCAAAGGAGCATGACAGTTGACCAGTATGGGGTCAAGTTCGCAGAACTATCATAGTATGCTCCTAAACTGATAGAAGACCCTGAAGAGAAAGCTCGGAAGTTCAAAAGCGGTCTTCATGCTGAATTGAAACGACCTCTGCTACCATGGGACTTGAAAGATTACAGAGAGGTTTATCGTCGAGCCCATATGATAAAGCGAGGATTGAATGAATAAGCTGCCTCATCTGGATCGAGGTTTAGCTCCCATCGAGAGAATATCCGTCAAGGGAAGAGACCCATGCTTGGAGGTAGGCCCAATGCTCCACCCTTCAAGAGAAGCGAATTCAATAGACCGATGCCTAATAGGGTTAATTCTTGTCGCTCATGTGGAAGACAACACGGGATAGCTCCGTGCCCAGCCAGGACAGGAGCATGTTACGAATGTGGCCAGCAGGGCCAGATCGCAAGGTATTGTCCAAAGAAGCAGAGAGGACAACCTCAATTGCCACCGCCACCACCGATGAGATAGATAAGAGGGTATGCCCCTCAAAACGTGCCGCAAGGAGGATAGCAGAGACCTCTAGCTCGAGGCCCGATTTATGCAACCACACAAGGTCAGGCGGAAGCTGCGCCTAACGTGATAACGGGTATGGTTTCGCTCAACGACTAACCTGCTTATGCTTTATTTGATCCGAGGGCAACCCACTCATTTATTGCTGAGCAATATGTTAAGTTGATAGGAGTTAGTCCTATATTATTAGAGTCAGCAATGTGCATATCTACACCCTTGAAAGATAAAGTTATTACTGCTTTGGGTTGTTCGGGGTGCAAGTTAGTGATTGGTGAACGAGAGGGGAAAATAGATCTTTTAGTCCTAGCCATGTATGACTTTGATTTAATAATTGGCATGGACTGGCTCACCAAGCAAAGAGCTAAAATGGACTGTTATTGTAAAGCGATTCAGTTTGACCCGATAGAGGGTGAGAGTTTTGGGTTTGTAGGAAGTCGAGGAGGATCCTCGATTGTCCTGATCCCGTCGCAAGAGACAACTTGTCTATTAGACGAGGAGGGTACCTGGCCACTGTCGTGGATATGACAGTTGAGGAACTAAAAATGGAAAATATTGCAGTTGTTCAGGAGTTTCAAGATGTATTTCCAAAAGAATTGCCAGGATTACCGCCATAAAGGGAGATTGAATTTGTAATTGAGTTAGCACCAGGGACAGAACCAATTTCAAAGGCACCTTATAGAATGGCATTATCAGAGTTGAAAGAACTGAAGGTGCAGATGCAAGAATTATTGGACAATGGATTTATTCGTCCTAGTGCATCGCCTTGGGGAGCACCAGTTCTATTTGTTAAGAAGAAAGATGGATCATTGCGCCTGTGCATCGACTACCGATAGCTCAACCAGATAACCATTAAGAACAAATATCCCCTCCCAAGGATTGATGATCTGTTCGATCAATTATAAGGAGCGTCAATATTCTCAAAGATTGATTTGAGGACGGGATATCATCAATTGAGAATTAAGAAAGAGGACATTCCTAAGGTAGCATTTCGTACTCGGTATGGTCATTACGAGTTCACAGTGATGCCATTCGGGTTGACAAATGCTCCAGCTGCATTCATGGATATGATTAACCGAATATTCAAGGAATATCTAGATCAGTTTGTGATCATGTTCATTGATGATATCTTGGTCTATTCGTGAAGTGATGAAGAGCCCGAGAATCATCTGAGATCAGTGCTCCAGACTTTAAGGACGCATTAGTTGTATGCTAAGTTTAGCAAATGCGAGTTTTGGTTGACTCGTGTTGCGTTCTTAGGTCATGTGATTTCTGAAGAAGGAATCTCCGTCAACTCGAGCAAGATAGAAGCCGTGATCAATTGGTAGAGACCGACATCAGTGACAGAAATCAGAAGTTTTCTAGGATTGGCAAGTTATTATAGACGGTTTGTAGAAGGTTTCTCAACGTTAGCATCACCTCTAACTAAGCTCACGAAGAAAAATGAGAAGTTCATATGGACAGACAAGTGCGAGCATAGTTTTCAAGAGCTGAAGGAAAAGCTGACTACCGCAACTGTGCTGACAATTCCACCTGTTCCTAGAGGATTCGAGATCTACAGTGATGCGTCATTTAGAGGGTTAGGTTGCGTGCTGATGCAACATGGTAGGGTTGTTGCGTACACCTCCCGTCAGTTGAGACCTCATGAATTGAACTATTCGATGCATGACTTAGAACTCGCAGCCATCATATTTGCATTGAAGATTTGGAGGCACTACTTGTGCGGAGAAAAGTTTCAAATCTTCACGGACCATCAGAGTCTCAAGTATCTGTTCTCTCAAAAGAGTTTAACATGAGACAGCACAGATGGATGGAATTGTTGAAAGACTACGACTATGATATTTTATATCACCCAAGAAAGGCAAACAAGGTCGTTGATGCTCTAACTCGAAAGTCTTCAGTAGCTTACCTACTGATCAAGGAGTGGAACTTAATCGAGAGAGCATGAGAATTGAAATTTGAGGTAGGCCACCTTTCGAGTTTTATGGCCACCCTCAGAATTGAACCAGATGTCCAGGTCAGAATCAAATAACTCCAACCGACAGATCCAGATGTACAAAGAATTCTCCAGGAGGACGCAGATAAAAGGAAGGCTAATTTTCAGATTGCTGATGACGGGACTCTAAGGTTCTAAGGAAGTTTGGTTGTACCTGACGACGTAGAGCTTAGAGAATAAATTTTATCTGAAGCACATCGTAGCAGTTACAGCATTCATCTTGGAAGCACTAAAATGTAAGCCAAACACTATTGGTGGTCAGGTATGAAGGCGGATATCGCCAAACATGTGGCCAAGTGTTTAACATGTCAACAAATAAAAGCTCAGCATTGTAAGCCTGGAGGACTTCTGCAACCTCTCGCGATCCCAAAATGGAAATGGGAGCATATCACGATGGACTTTGTGACTGGACTACCAAGAAGTCAGAGAGGAAATGATTCGATCTGGGTAGTAGTTGACAGACTAACAAAGTTGGCTCACTTCATTGCAGTTCGAAAGGACCTCAGTCTAGATAGGCACGCAGACTTGTACATGCGTCTGGTGGTTTGAATGCATGGAGTGCCGGTTACGATAACGTCAGATCAAGACCCAAGGTTTACTGCTGCTTTGTGGAAGAGCTTGCAGAGTGCTTTAAGTACAGAGCTTCAGTATAGTACGGCGTATCATCCTCAGACAGATGGCCAGTCTGAGAGGACAATTCAAACCCTCGAGGACATGCTGAGAGCTTATGTAATAGATTTCAAAGGAATTGGGAAGATCAACTTCATCTAGTAGAATTCGCCTACAACAATAGTTACTAGTAGAGTATCCAGATGGCTCCATTTGAAGCATTGTATGGTAGAGCATGCAGAACACCAGTGTGTTGGGATGAAGTTGGGGAAAGGAAGATAACGGGCCCAGAGTTGGTTCAACAGTCAATAGATGCCGTGGTAGTGATCAGAGGCAGATTAAAGACAGTGCAGAGCAGACAAAAAAGTTATGCAGACAAGCGTTGGAGATCTTTGGAATTCCAAGTTGGTGATCACGTGTTCCTAAAGGTGTCACCAATGAGGGGAACTTCGCGCTTTGGTAAGAAAGGCAAGCTGAGTCTAAGATACGTAGGTCCATTTGAGATTCTTGAGAGAATTGGGACCTTAGCGTATCGTCTTACATTGCCGCCGAGATTGGCACAAGTGCAGAACGTCTTCCACGTGTCAATATTGAGGAAGTACGAGCCTGACCCGACACACGTACTCAATTTTGAAGAATTGGACATGGATGACCGTGCGTCATACGTGGAAAGCCCGATTCAGATTGTTGATCGCAAAGAGCAAGTCCTACGTACGAAGACCATCCCGTTGGTCAAAGTGGTCTGGCAACACCACGGTATAGAAGGAGCAACATGGGAGACTAAGGAGTCAATGAGAGAATTGTACCCCCACTTTTTTGATCAAGTCTTGTAAGGTTTAAATTTCGAGGACGAAATTTTTATAAGAGGGGAAGAGTTGTGACATCCAGATTTTTCAACCCTATCTTCTACTGAATAAATCCGGCATTTCATTGACGTTTCTATAGGGTTATTCTCAGAGCCGATCACTCTTAAGATAACTAGACTATCTGGGGAAATTATTAAGGAATTTTAAGGCAATAGACTTGAGAACTCGATCAGGAATCGGCTTCTCGACCGTGTCCATCTTTAGAGGTCATTACGGCACAGTTAAAAATCGATTTGAAATTAGAGATAGACTGAATCGACAATGATGTGTAGCTCATCGTGGGTGATACCACTAAATTAGAAAATTCATGTTGACCGGCACTAGACTGATCTTGTTAATATTTTGGTACCCTATGTTCGTATTTGGATGATCGGAATTTTCACGACAATCAAGAGTCGCCAATGAGTCGAGTGGGTTCATTGTGGCTTGAAGAAAATCGACCATGGGTCATTTGCTTTAAAAAGTTCTGAAAATTACTCGATAGTCTAGGTCACACTAAAAACGCGCCAAAAGGAAATTAACCGTCAATTCAAGTCTGATTTCAAAAATTGAAATTTCTGCCATGTCACAATAAATTCTAGGATCCACGACTCAGTCTCAGAAGATTTTTTAGAGATCCCGAGATTTTTACAGAAAATGGATTCAGACGCCGTGGAAAAATAATGAAAATTCGGATTAGCCAAATTGAATGGATTTTTTGGCATTTGGTGTGAGTGAATTGGTGAATGGAAGTTGTTTGGACTTTTTTTGAATTCAATTGGGACCTCAACTGAATTTATTTGTTCAAAAAATCAGATTCCGAAGAAAAAACGAATTAAAATTCGGAATTGAAGAAAATGGCCGTTTTTGTTGCCGAGATTCTTTGTCGAGGGAAATTTTGTGCAAGAAAGCAAGTGGGGATCAAGTACCTTAGTCTGGAAATTTCCAGGGATCAAATTTGACTAAGCAGAAGCAAATGGGACAAGAATTATTGATTTTTAGGATAATTTCTTTTAATTCCCTTTAATTTCTTTTTTTTCTTTCCCCCTTACCCCACTTGGCCGACACCCCCCACTCATCCGCAACTCTCTCTCTCTCTCTCTCTCTCTCTCTCTCTCTCTCTCTCGTGTGGAACACTCCACATCGACGTCCCCACTGCCATGTCTCCTTTCTCCTCCTTGTTTCCTTTGACTTTTGATTTAACTTTTCCCTTATCCTCTTCCCACAGTCGACATCCCCTCGCCAGCTGCCTTCTCTTTTATTTTATTTTTCCTCGGTTTATCTCTCCCTCTGCTTTCTTTCTCTTCACTTTGTCTCGGCGAGCACCCACCCCCGCGATCTTCGCCCTTTTTCTTTCTTTTTTCCTGGATTGGGCTACCTATAGCTTGGACGATCGGCTTCTGGTCCTGTTTTTTATTCCCCTCCTTCGAAGCCCCACAATAGCAGTCCATTCGAAATTAATTTAATTAATTATTTATTTTCCAGAAATTCAACCTGGGATGGCTGGTGACCGGAATTTTATGATGATGATCATGGTGAAGTCCGTTTAATTAATTGAGCTCCGATTTGAGCTAAATTGGATTTATTATAATTAATTATTAATTTTCGAAATTAATTAATTAATTATTTATTTTTGTTTGGAAATTAAGGCTGAGATGGCCGACGACCGAAATCTCATGCTAATTGTCGTGGTGCAGTCCGTTTATTTATTTGAGCTCTACGTTTCATGAAATTAAATAAATTGTGATATTTTAGGGATTTACCCTAAATTGATTGAAATTGAATTATTGATTGGTAGTTGGCCGAGTATGGCTATTTAGCATTTTTTATGCCTTGTTGAGCTATAAGTGGAGAGAGTGGTGAGAGCTAACTGAGAATTCTATTGGCTGAGACCGATCAAGTACGAAGTATAGATAGGCGTGTTCAATAATTAAGGATATCACTGTGCAAGAACGGTGCCTTAAAGAACGCACGTAGACTATCTATGATCTATGACGGGCGTGGTTCGGTGATGAGGAATATCACTGTGCGAAAACGGCGCCTTAAAGAATGCACATAAACTGTCTGTTATTTACGTCACCTTGGCGAAAACGACGCCCGAGAGCATTGATGTGGCTCTGTGACCGATTGCACTATGGGAGGTTATATAGTGTGGAACGAATGAACTAGGAATGGTCCGACTGACATGTAATCGACTAGTTCGATTGATCAATGATTTGATCTGATTGTTGTGATTTGATTGATTGTTCGTTGTGATTTATGAAGCGTCTGTGTATAACCTTGAATTGCAGGTTGAGACTGAGGCCAAGGTAAGTCCTCTGACTCGTGCTGTGATTAGGCAACCGAGTAGTGTATTGGTTCCCTAATTGAGTCTTCGTGGGGTATAACTCGCTGAAACGTAGTCTCATCCCGGTTGTGGGACAACATTTCAGGACCCTGATGAGGAGCTGAAGAGGAGGAATCTGAGAAAGAGAACTTTGAGGTGAAACCTGAGGAGAAAGATTTTTGGAAGAAGAAGATAATCCTGAGAGGGACCTTGAGTACGATCTGGATGAGAACTGAGATCTCATCCTCTTTTGTGAATCCTGTTTTGATGTGAATAGTTGTGAAGTATTCTGGTTTGTGTTATGTATAAAAGTTTTGTTATGAGTTTCAATATGAAAAATATGGCATGCTTTTCTATCCCGTTGTTTTATTGTCTGGGGATTTATAATTGCTTATGCATATACTTAATAAATGAAAAGGGTCGGCGATACATAGTCCTAGGATATCGCATTCTAAAATCGACCAAGTAGAAGGATGTGTGCGTACCCGAGGATAGGGGCGTGATAACTTGTAGTCACTTCAATCTTCTAGCTTTAAACTGTTGCCTTGTGTCATTCTTCTTTCATTAAGATTTAATTGATGGTGGGTCGTGTGGTGCTTCAGCCTTGTGCAATTTGGCTTTTCCGTTTCAAGAGTAAAAGATGAAAATGATAAGCAAAAGCAGTTTCTAAAAGAATCCGTCCCATAGTCTATGGCTTAGGGTCTTCCCTTTGATAGTGTTGGAATTCAAGTCGGCGAAAGACGACTTACCTGATTCTGATGCGCAAACAGCAAATAGCCCCAGAACGAACGATGAATTACGAATAAATCACGAACAACACTTCCTCACGTTAGTCTGGATGCAATCACAAGGAAAACACCCGATTTCCATGGCGTAAATGCCGATTGTTCTTGCAAAAATGAAATGGAACGCCTTGATCTTCTTTGATGGAAATAGAGAGGAAATTTGGTGCAAAATGAATGGCCAACCAACCCAACGGTTATGTTCGGGAGCCTTTTATACGTCTCCCTTCGTACCCCTCCATTTGTGCCTTTCCATCGTAGCATATCAAGTCCAATTGGTGCGGTCCAATCGCACCCCATCATGGACGTACTAGCTAAAGTACAACATCTCCCACTCGGACATGATGGGCTTGATAATTCTCTATCAAGAATATAAGACATTCAACATTCATCAACTTTACAAAATAATTCATACTGGCAAATAAGCCGTGCGACCAGTGAGTACACCTGCACTTGGGAGCTCAAATTATGCACCTGTTAGGGATAACATAATGGCTACAACCCCGAAAAAAGATATAAACAATCGATGTCTCACAGTGCCCCAGACATATTTTGTTACATCAGTCCAAGTATACCTATCCCTTAAAGGCTATACTTGACTATTCTCTAAACACCATGTATTTACAATTATATCCGCAACCACATAGGGTGATATAATTGGTCGACCAGTAAATACATGTAATAGATGTAAAACAACAATAGTCTTCCTTCGCACTCATGTCCCTCTCAATTTCAGAACAACTGCTTTCCTAGACATGTCCCATAGGTCATATCTATTTATGACAGCCCGTAACATGCTAAAGTAGCAACATTGATCTTTCACTTTGAGAACATAGTCAGAAGTATCATAGGGCACAAAATTGAGGTAAAATACAAATTACCTCAAGGGCTCACATGATGAGTAAATAGGGATAATTTTACTTATCTTCCCTTATTGGTCGTACAATGTACATGTAGTACAAATTACATGCTATAGTGGATTACTCTTTCTATAAGAGCGTATGTCAATCATCAAATATATCCACTATACAGATCTTAGCCTAAACATAGTCACGTGCTTCTCACGTACTCATGTTTAGCCCGAGTGCTATATCAGCTCGCTTTCTATAGCGCCCAATTAAGTACTCGCATCCGGCATCTTTCAGGCATACATGATTGTGTGACTATCATGTTCGGTCTTATTATAAACCAATCACAGATCTCATCTTGACTCCGATCAAGGCGACATATTTTATGTATCAAACTTGCTCTTCAGCATTTATTTGTACATAACGTCTCATCTCAACATGCTAACTACAGCACTTGAGGCGATTACTCGTGTGAGTGAGCCAATCATTGCCTGATGACATACTTTTCAATAATATGTGTGTGTGTTTGTGCTAGTCTCATAGTGAATTTGTACTTATTGATAAAACATCAAATCACTAATAAACAAACAAGTACAATACATCTGTCCACAAATACATAAACCAATGATCCTATACAATAACAGATATCACATTCTACGCAATCCTAGTGACATCCTATGGGTCAACAACATGTTTCTAGGAATAGCCTTGATAAATGGATCAGCAACCATTCTATTGGTTGAAATGTATTGCAGGATCACTTCTTTCTGCGCTATAATATCTTTGATGAAGTTATTCTTTATGTCAATGTGCTTTGTCCTTCCATGATACTCGGGATCTTTCACATAGGCAATGGCTGCTTGACTATCGCAATAAACTGTCACCGGTCTTGAAACTTCAGTGACAGTGGCTAAATTTTCCAAAAAACATTTTAGCCATACTGCTTCTTGCACTGCGGCAGAACATGCAACAAATTCTGCCTCCATCGTAGACAAGGCCGTGCATATATGTTTCTTGCTATTCCAAGAAATTGCACCTCCATTGAGCAAGAACGCATATCCAGAAGTCGATTTACGCTCATCCAGGTCTCCACCCCAATCGGCATCTGAATAACCTAATAGGCGTAAATCATTCCCTTGGTAACAAAGTCGATAGGCCATGGTGCCCTTCAAGTATCTCAGGATCCTCTTCACTGCTTTCCAGTGTGCTTGACCAGGATTTGATTGATATTGGCTCACCAATCCCACGGCATAACATATGTCGGGTCGAGTACACATCATAGCATACATCAAACTTCCGACTGCACTAGCGTAAGGAACAGTTTCCATCACTTTGATTTTTTCTAGTCTTAGGACACATCTCAGTACTTAGGCCTTCACCTTGCATGACAGTGGTATCAATGGGATTACAATGCTGCATATTGAAACGCTCAAGAATCTTCATAATATAAGACTCTTGTGATAAAGTAAGGAGTTTCCTCGACTGATCTCTTTCGATCTTAACTCCTAATATATAAGCAGCTTCTCCCATGTCCTTCATCCCAAAATTGGAGGACAACCATTCTTTTATGGTGATAACCAAAACTTTGTCATTTCCAGCCAACAGAATATCGTCCACATAAAGTGATAAAATCACAAATTTATCTTTGGACCGCTTGACATATACACAATGATCTTCTTCGATCATCGTGAAACCAAAAGTTATTATTGCTCGATGAAAACGAAGATACCACGGTCTAGATGATTGCTTAAGGCCATATATTGAGCGATGAAGCTTGCAAACTTTATGCTCTTGACCTTTAGCTATGAAACCTATTGGTTGTTTCATATAGATTTCCTCATCTAATTCTCCATTGAGAAATGCCGTCTTTACATCCATTTGATGTAATTCAAGGTCCAAATGTGCAATGATGGCTAGAATAAGGCGTATTGAGGCAAACCTTACAACTGGTGAAAAAGTTTCCTCATAGTCTATACCCTCTTGTTGAGTATAACCTTTTGCCACAAGGCGAGCCTTATACTTTTCAATGGATCCATCCACCTTTCGCTTAATCTTGAAGACCCATTTGTTTCCAATGGCCTTACGATTAGGTGGTAGATCAACCAAGTCCCATACATGGTTTGCCCTCATTGACTCCATCTCATCTTCTAAAGCTTTTTTCCATTCTTCCTTATCAGAGGATGAGAGAGCCTCTTGAACAGTCTTAGGCTCGGCATCGTCCTTTGAGCAATCATAAATGCTTCCCCTTCAATCTCAAAATGACGACGGGGAATACTTTTACGATTACTTTTACGCAATTGAATTTCTCTTGAATTCAATTCATCAGGCGATGCAACATTCCCACTAGGTCTTGTATGTTGAGGTAAATCTTCATTTCCCTCTACAACATCAGTGGGTGTGTTATCAGGATCTTCCATCTCATATAATTGGAAGTCCTTATCAATCTCACCTCTACTAGGAAAATCGTTCTCCAAGAACGTGACATCTCGTGACTCCATTCCGGTCACACTTCCATCAGCTTGTTCACCTATGAACACGTACCCTTTGGAGTGTTTGGAATATCTTATAAAGATACATTTCTTCCCTCTAAGACCTAATTTGCCATGTTTATGGGAAGAATCATGAACATAAGCTGCACATCCCCATGGATGTAGACTACTCAAGTCTGGTTTCCTACCAGTCCATAATTCATAAGGGGTGGAAGTGACCGATTTTGAGGGCACACGGTTAGGTATATAGGCAGCAGTCAATAACGCATCTCCCCAATAAGAGATAGGTAAATTTACTTGCGTCATCATAGACCTAACCATTTCCAATAGGGTTCTATTCCTTTTCTCAGCTACTCCATTTTGTTATGGAGTACCAAGAATAGTCAATTGTCGTACAATTCCCTTTTCAACACAAAGAGCCTTGAATTGCTCTGATAGATACTCACGTCCACGATCAGTTCTCAATGCCTTTATTGTTTTGGTCAACTGATTCTCTACCATCGTTATATATCGTCTAAAGCAGTCTAATGCTTCTGACTTATGGGAGATCAGAAAGACATAACCGAAACGTGTGAAGTCATCTATGAAAGTGATGAAATATGAGGCTTCATGCCTCGCCCTCACATTCAAAGGACCACAAATGTCAGAATGTATGAGATGCAATGGAAATTCAGCTCTAGTCCCTTTACCGAATGGTTTTCTAGTTGTTTTTCCCGCCAGACAATGTTCACATACGGATAGATTAACATTAGTGAGTGACCCTAAAAGGCCTTCTCTAGCTAATCTTTACATTCTTTGCAATCCAATGTGACCTAATCTAGCATGCCAAGTACTTGCATCAATCTCAACATTGTTAGAAGACGCAATTAAAGAAAAACAACTATCAACATTAACATTGTACTGATCATAGTTAATGTCTAACACTATAAAACCATTCAATACATGACCTGAACCATAATAAACTGTTCCATACAAAATGTCAACACAATCACCATGAAAATTCAATACATAACCTAAGCTAAGAAGAACAACTACAGAGATCAAGTTTCGTCGAATATCTGGAGCATAAAGGACATCATGCAAGAACAGGTTTCGACCACCATGTAAGATTAATTTACATGTGCCGATACCCTTCACTTCAACTCTTGAGTTATTCCCAACATATATCCATCTTCTTCCAGGCGGTATCCGATGATACTCCACAAATGCTTCTCAGTCTCTAGCTACATGGTCTGTTGCTCCTGAGTCTACAGTCCACATTGGATGAGATTCAGCAAGCATTACAGTACCAAAGACAAAAGCATTACTCAAAGTAATGGAGTAATAGGGTACCTTTTTCGGCTCAGTGCATTTACGAGCAAAGTGACCCATCTTGCCACAATTGTGGCATTCCATCTTGGCCTTGTCCTTTTTCCCACCACGCTTCTTGTGTCGGAAGGTCTTAGCCCTCTTGGGTCCTTGATAAGTCATCTTCCCTTTGTTGTTGAACTGAAGATTCCTCTTGCACTTGAAGCCCGAAGCCTTACGCGAACTCGATTCAGCAACATAAGCATGGGTAGAGGATCTTGCAGCCTCTAGGCGCTCACCCTCTAATTCCAAATGACACGCAATATCATCAAAAGTGACAATATTCTCATTATGCGTCATATTGATCTTCATATGCTCCAAATTATCAGGAAGAGACCTTATAACAGCCTGAACTTGCTGTTCATCAGTAAGGGAGTGACCTGCCGACTTCAGCTCACGGATCATGTTTGACATCTTCCGAAGATGCTGCCTCATCGTTACATTTGGGCGCTTTCTGAATGTGTCAAACTTGATGGTGAGTCTCCTCAACTTAGTGGCAGATGTACCCCTAAACTTATCCTTCAAGGCAACCCACATAGCTTGAGCTTTGTCATAACTCTCAAATTCACACATGAGATCATCTTGCATACAGCTCAACAACGTGATGCGAGCAATGCTATTTTTCTTTTTCCAAGCTTGATAAGCTTCCAGATCTCTCCTGTGTTGAGCTGAAGTTCCATGCTCAGGTTCATCCATGGTATGGTTGAGGGTTTTCAAAACCTCTTTCTCCTCAAGGATGTACTGAACCTTTCGGTGCCAAATATCATAATTGTCACCGTTCAGCTTCTCACCCTTATTGAGGTCAGCCACAATGGTCTTGGATGCCGATGCCATAATCAATTGCTATAACACATTGACATAATTAACGCAGAATCAATACTAGCACACTATACAGAGTAACACACATATTTAATTTGCAGCAAAGACAAACTAAATTAATGATAATTCAACAAAAGACACAGAGGCAAAAAATCACTATGTTCCCAATCAAATTCTATGTACAATTGTTCTATTATCATTAATTATTTTAATTTGCACAAATTTTGAGTTCTAGGTGAGAACTCCTTTCAATTCTACCAACCTACGAACTCCCACTAGGAAAAATAATTACATGACTTTATGTAATTTCTACATTTTCCTTAACACAAAAAACATAGCATGATAATAATCAACGTATAAACAATAATCATGCTTCAACTATAATTTATAATTGCAATTCAATATGTAATGGATTTCCTACCATTGTTTTAATTTTCTAGCAACTAGAAAATTGCAAGTATATTAAAATATATACATCATATCATTGAACCAAGCTCTACACAGCATATATAACATCATTTGCACACAAGCTAGCTACTGTATTTCCTAAATCACAAGAAAATACTAGCCACAAATGAATAAACTGCATTAAACCCAAAAAAAAATACACGTACATAGGGTTTCCTACGCATTTTCATACATTTATAAAATTCAAAAGTATAAAATAATTATACCACTGTGTAGAGGACACTCATACGAACCAAACGAGACCAACCACGCTCCAATCCGAGCTCGCACGCGCCCTTACGCGCCGCCTGAGTGCTCGGCGCGTGTGGCGCACGCGCCAGCGAGCCGAACGGCTCCTGGCCGGTCCGACCTGTCCAACCGGTGACCGGTCCGACCGGTCCCACCGGTGAACGGTCCGACCGTTGACCGGTCAACGGTCGGGTCGGGTCGGGTCGGGTCGGGTCGGGTCGGGTCGCCGACCGGTGACCGACCGGCCAACTATGGCCAGTGCTGACGTCATCGATGACGTCATCCCGGCGGTTACTGACCGTTGGGTGACGTCACGGTGACGTCACCACGCGCCAATTCGCCGACCGGCGCGTGCCGGTTTGCCGGCGGGCGGGCGTCGCGCACATGCCGGTTCGCCGACCAGTACGTGTGGCGCACGAGCTCGCTGTCCCAGCCCTTCTGGTGCGTGGCGCCCACGTGCAGCGGCTTCTGGCCACGCGTGTGGGCGAGTCTGGCGTCGCCTGGCAGTGCTCGACCCATCTCCAGACTCGTCTCGACGAGCTCTTTCACCCGGTATATTCAAAAATTAATTTTGACCAAAAAATAACTTCGAAAAATGGCCAAAACCTCTCGGATGCACGTGACCCCGAAGCTGTTCTTCGCTCCGATTCAATTTCGAGTTTTTGATAGGGCAATTCTGACTATCAGAGATCCAAACAGTGTAGAATACAATCTCTTGATCTCAATATCAAATGGTAATCAAGAAAAGTCGATAGAAAACAAGGCAGAAATCACGATCGGGCTCTGATACCAATGTTGGAATTCGAGTCGGCGGAAGACGACTTACTTGATTCCGATGCGCAAACAGCAAATAGCCCCGGAACGAACGTTGAATTGCGAATAAATCACGAACAACACTTCCTCACGTTAGTCTGGATGTAATCACAAGGAAAACACCCGATTTCCACGGCGTAAATGCCGATTGTTCTTGCAAAAATGAAATGGAACGCCTTGATCTTCTTTGATGGAAATAGAGAGGAAATTTGGTGCAAAATGAATGGCCAACCAACCCAACGGTTGTGTTCGGGAGCCTTTTATACGTTTCCCTTCGTACCCCTCCATTTGTGCCTTTCCATCGTAGCATATCAAGTCCAATTGGTGCGGTCCAATCGCACCCCATCATGGACGTACTAGCTAACTAGCTAAAGTACAACATATAGGTTGAGGTGAATTATAATGATCTAAATGCCTAAATTCTAGATGTTATGTGGAAATCAAATAATAACCTAGAGGTCAAATTTATAGTTCAAACAAGTCGATTGTGCATGTAGAAGGGTGAGCATCCCTATATTGCCCTTTCATATCACATTCTCTCGAGTTTGGAAAACTAAAATATTCGTTATCTGCATTAAGTGTTACCATCACATCATGTGACAATTAAAAAGTCGACTGCATCGTAGACATTTACTAGCGGCAAACTTGGTGCCTCCAGGATGCCCCGTGCCCATGATGAGTTGCATAAAAATCACTTTTCATAAAGTGTGTAAACGACCATTCTTCTTGACCCTTGATAAATTTGTATACAAATATCCGCCCCATGTCAAATATTCTTAAGAGAGGTCTGCTTAATATTGGATAGTCCTAGGTAAGGGTGTCAATAGTTCGGTTGAGATCCGACTCAAACCGCAACACTACAAAAGTGTGCCTGACCTGACCTGAGACCCAAATGGCATATAGCTTGAGCAATTGGGTCATGTTTCAAAGTTTTTTTAATTTTATATTTTGTGCAGAGGTTAAGCCAAACATGTTTTTCACAATGGTCCATGCATCACAAATCTCCAAAGACATTAAATTCCAAAATGAATGTAGGACAAGGAACTTGCCACATCCCATAAGAATCCCAAACTTAGTCCAGTCCGTCAACAAATTTAAGTACAAATTAACTTAGCATTGTCCAGAGCAAAACAAACTTTCTTACAAAGACCACAAGGGGAACAAATAAAGTAAAAGCAAACAATCAACATTTCCATCTCAAAAGTAAACAATCAACCTTTGCTCAACCGAAGAATAAAACTATAACGACCCCGACTCCATCCCCAGGGTCACAAGCGGTGGGGGTTATTATCGCGACGTCCTAGGCACGTCGCCATCTCGTTTCTTTTTATTTTCTCATTAAGCACATGTGGAAGCATTACAAACAACACCCAAATAACAACAAACAGTTAGGAAAACAACAATTTATGAATATACAATTACATTAGTTACATTTACAACCACTACATCTTCTATGCTCAAAAGGCCAGGGTAAACCTTAGCTCCTCTAGCGAGACTGCAACTTCTTAATGCCTACAATTCTGAAAAACAACGGGGTGAGTCTTGGACTCAATAAGTAAAACCCTTAATATTCTACTAGGAGGACATCTCATCATCAAAATCTAGAAAGTACAACACTCGCAATGCAATATTGATAGCAAATCAATAGCAAACTTTTTGTTACACCTCGACTACATGCGGATGTCCATTATAACATACTTTAGTGCATGCTTACCTTCAGCTTGTTAATGAACATATCAACATATCATACTTATGCATATACCAGCACACATACAATGATTCTTGTATCGTCGTTCTGGCTCGACCAAGCCCTCTTGGCTCAACTAAGGCTTCTAGCTTCATGCTAAGCTTCCTGGCTCAACTAGGGCATCTCGGCTCAACCGAGGCATCTTGGCGCTAGCTCACCAAGGCATCCAGGCTCAACTCAGGCATCTTGGCTCAACTAGGGCATCCTGAGGCTAGCTTACCTGAGGCATCCAGGCTCAAACCTAGGCATCTTGGCTTAATTAGAGCATCACATTCAATGAACAAGGCGTCGCCACCAACACTATGTGGCGACAGGCGCTTTTTCCTCTTTAAGTGTATTATAAGAGTGCATCACACAAGCCAATTTTTACTTTTCTTCTTAGTCGATTCACGTGGCCCAAAGGCGTGCTCATTCAAGTGAGTGTACCATGGTTATTAACATCATGCTATCATATGCTAGGAACGATTCTTGGTTCGTGACTTGAGCCGCACGCCTAGGCTGATGTCTGCACTAAGCAAGACTTAGAATTAGCACGTTTCAAGACCGATCTAAGGCCTCGCAACTTAGGCCATCGTGACTTGACAACGATTCCAAGCCGCGCAAACCTCGACCTCGTCCTAGGGCATGAACACACCCAAGCATGCAAACATGAGCAAAGCATACAAAAGAACATTACAACATACACGTAGCGTACACGGGTGAACATACTACTAAATTCAATGATGTAGGCTATCGCCCTAGCCAAGAGTTAGAGATTTCACTTATCTTCAATAAACCTTGATGAACTATAGGTGGTTTTACCAAGAGATAGAGCCGTTCGATGAGGCGGTGGGTGAGCAAGGCCGAGAGAGAAAGAGGGCATGTGAGAAAGAAGGAGGGGAAGAAGTGAGCCAAAGATTGAGAATGAATAGGGATGGTTCTCTTATATATAGGCCAAGCCTCATTAATGGCCCTAACTTATTCTTCAAGGAAGACCCTATCGTCATGACTACCAAATCTCCTCCTCGCCACCTAAGTTAGTGAGTCATACCTTCATTTAATGACTTGCCTCCAAGGAACATGTGCTATTTATTCTCTAAGCCACTCCTAATTGGTTCACTTAAGCTTGTGAGTCACCATTTTCTTATTACTTGGCCTAACTTAATCTCAAAGGAAAATCTTATACAATGATGATCAAATATTCAAATGACCACCTAAGCTAGTGATTCTTCCCTTCATTTAATGCCTAAGATATGGTCATTATAAGTCTTGGATTTTTGGCACATTTTTCATGGCTTTTCTTGCTCATTAAGCTAAGCATTCTAGAACCTTCCATGGTATGATTCACTTAAACCATAAATCACTAACTTATTTATCAAGGCAAATCTTTTGGCATTATTACATAATCTTAAGATTGACACCTAAGATGTTGACAAGGCTTCTTGCATTTAATGCTTTCTTATCTTCAAGTCAAGAAGACTCTAGATGGGCTTCCTCCTCAAGTTGAGCGTGCAGCCCCTCCCACTCCAAGTTTTGGGCATATGGCTCTCCTATTCCAAGGTGAAAACAGTTTTCAGCAACTTTCGAAATTAATATCATTACCTTATCAAAAGGGCTCAAAAAATTATAAAATTTTAGTATGTTGTAGAGAAGACCTGAAAAAAAAGAAATCATGAATGAAACTTAACCAAATTCGTGCTGTGGAAAGAGCAGCAATTCACTGAACACAACCCAAAAAAAAATTCGTCCGTCAAGCAGATTCAACGGTTAGAGAGAGAGACTCATTTTGAAATTCAAATCTTCACAAAACTCTTTCAAATTTTAATATGTTGTAGATATGGATGTCATTTAAAACTTTTGTGAATGAAGCATATCCAAATTCACAAGGAAATTTTTTATAAAAATTCGAGAAAGCAACCTAGTTACCGTTTTCACTATACTAGGCAGGTTCTATATTTTAATTGATTGGGCCTTTGTCACAACCATTAAACCTCATAAAAATCTGAAATTTAATGATGTTATAGCTCAAAATGTTTTGAACAATTTTTATGTAGGAAGTTTCTCCAAATTCGAAGTACAAAGAGCTCTATAAAATTGGAAAACAGAAAAGGTCTAGTAGTTTCAAAAAACTAGAAAGTCAAAACCTAAGAAACTCAAGATGACAGGTCTATGGAGGAGAGGTGGCGCCCTACTTGGCTTGCAAGATCACTTGTCATCATTCCCTTAGACCATGAGTTATCCCATTTCATTAATTACTTGGGATACATAAGCCTTTACACTCTTTATCCTCATTTAATGCATTTGACTCTTGTCCTTCAAGAAGATTGGCCTATCTTAGCTTAGCCTCCTAGTTGGGACCAAAATAAGAGTTGAAATCGAGGATGTTACACTATCTTTGCTCAACTAAGGCCATCTAGCAAGTAAAAAATGAAGAAGACAACAATTATCAAGCGCCTAATGCAAAATATGAAGAAGCAAATTCTCAACTAAGGCATGACTTAGTGTTATTGCCTCTGCTTGTTTCACTCTTTTTCTCTTTTCACTCGTTCAATGAGCGCACTTAAAAGAAAAGCCAAATTGTTTCAAACTATACATATCCGCATTTAAGGATAAGTAATTTCTGCAAGAACACATTTCACCAACTTGGTATTAAATTAAAGCACACTTCAGCAGCTAATAAAACGTAAAAATCTTGAGATTGGCCACAAAATTCATAGTTTTAATGATGTGCCTTACATGAACTCGAGCCCCCCCAAAAGTAATATGGCGTGCTTCTCAATTCATCAAGCTGCAAATGAAAATCAAGATAAGACAGTATATAAAGGTCTCTCAAGGTTTCAGGTACAACTTGATGACACTGCTTGAGAATTTTAATTAAAGTTTCAGCGAGTCAAGGCATTCTCTTTCGTGAGGAAACTGTGCAATGTCCCATTGACAGAAGTTTGAGCTGTTCTCGTCAAAATATTGACATAAGCATCAATCTACGGTTCAAAGTTGGGCAACATTACAACCTCAAAGCGTGCTATATGAATTTTCCTTTACAGTCAAACAAAAAAGAAGTATGAAATATGTAAATTGTAGTCCTCAACATCCTCCCAACAAATAAAGACAGTCAAGTAAGAGACCAAAAAATTGCTGATACACAGAATCCTCATAGTCACAGCAATGAATTGTTACAGAATCCTAAAAATATAATGCACACTGCTGAATGCCATCATGTTGACTAGCACTTTAACAAATTTGGGGAAACAAAAGGAGAATTTCCAATGTTTCCACACTAATATGCAGTTATAATAGGAGAAGAGAGGTAAAATCACAAAATCCAAAAAGCAATGGATTGAACAAAACATTTTTGCTGATATTGTGCTTCAGTGGACTGAATTCTATGTTGACGTAAGTCAGATGAGCAAACGACGGTTGAGCCGTTTGACTACAATTTTTCGGTTATGTTCACTAGTTCATAACCTTTCTTCCAACCTCATCCACTTCCAGAAAATATAAGACAGCCTGAAGCCTAAAATCTTATGTAATAACACGTGTTTTCAAACCACGATGTTGCTAAACTTCAAGTGAACCCCTAGTTGCTGCTTGATAACATATATACGCAATCCAAATAGTAAGGATAAGACAATAGGAGACTCAGCCCATTTATCAAATCTAGTCAACCGTTGAAGAATTTATTTTGGGAATGGAAGAGTCGCTGAACTAGTGGCAACATTCATGGGACAGGTGGCTCCGGTTACTGTACATTATGGTGCCAATTGCATCAGCTATACTTTTAGCCTTTGTCATTTGCTTGCTCAGAAAGCGTCAAAACACAGGAAAAAAAAGCTCTCCTGCAATTTATCACCCGATGATGTCATATAAGAAGCTTTGCTCTGCTACTAACAACTTCACTTAAGCAATTTGCTTGAAGCAGGAAGCTTTAGCTCTACCTACAAACGGACTCTGTTCAACAGGACAGACGATGCAGTCAAATTACTGAATTTCTGTATTAAAGGCACTCTGAAGAGTCTTGCATGGAATGTGAGGTTTTTCGTATAATTGGCACCAGAATCTCGTCAAAGTGATCAACAGTTGCACGAACGCTGATCTGAGAGCTCTGGTGCTGCAATACATGTCCGATGGGGGCTTTGGGAAGTGGCTGTACTCCAACAACTACAACTTGGGTCACCATCAGCGAGTGAAGATAATGGTTGATGTTGAAATGGCGCTCGAATATCTCCAACATGGCCAACCGGAACCCACTGTGCAATACGATATGAAGCCTAGCAATGTTCTTCTAAATGAGGACCTGGTTGCACAAGTCCGAGACTTTGGAATCGCAGTTTAGGCTGAGAACAAGGTTGAAACAAGATAAAGCTGTCACGTAATTGACAAGAAAATTAGTTGGAGACCTGTTCATAGAAATTGAACATAGCATTATATTAGTTTTGTACATAGTAACTTCGTTTCAATGGCTTATTATCTTAGTCTTGTACATAGTAACTTCATTTCAATGGCTTTGTGTCTAGTCATCTGCAACAAAGTTCCTACTCCTCTTTTGAGCTTTCTGAATTGAACAAAAACAATGGAAAATGCAACCAGATTTTTCAAGGATGAAAATTTCACCAATCGATAGTCTAGCTCAGGTATGACTTTGAAAGGTTTTCTTCTCTAATTTCAGAGAGTTCTACTGTATTCTCCATAATGGTTAACTGCAGGTTATCAGGGCTAGAAATTCCTTCCACAATAGCCACAATTGGAGTGTTATTGACGGGGGAATCTGGAACTATATATCTTCTTCGACCTTTGCTTCATAAAAGGCCTTCCATAAAGGGCGAAATCATCGACCTCTACTCGTAGCCATTTCCCAAAATAAAGGTCATTTTCCGGAATAAAATTGCCTTCTTCATAAGGGATCTCTATGCAATGCTTGGCATGATGACCCAGCTTACCACATGAATAGCAAAATTGTGGCAGTCTTTCGTATTTAAAATCAAGCCAAAGCTTCATATCTCCACAACTAGCAAGGGTACCAGATTTTGAAGGAGCATCTAGGTTCATCTCTACTTTCGCATCTAAAACCTTCCCAATCCCCTGAGCAACTATGTTCACAACATCCATAGAGTACCATTCAAGGGGCAATCGCGAATTTGAACCCAAAAGGCACAAGTCGCAAATTCATAATGATGAGGAGGTGTATTGGGTTCCCATGGTTTAAGCAATACTAGGTGATTTGCAAAAGACCATGGACCAGATTCTACAACTCTATCTCTGTCTCCTTCAGATTTGAACGTAAATGCAAAAAGGCCAGAACCCAGGTCGGTAGAAACTACATCTTCAATTCTCTCAGACTCTTTTCATCGTATTCACAAAGGCTTGGAGATTCACGGTAGTGTTCCAGAACAGTCTCGCAAAGAGACTGAGGTGGCATTCCTTTAACATATTCCCAGAAACTACTCCATCCATTACCAATCAAAACTTACCTGATCTCTTTTAGAGCGAATGAAGGCAAGCATGGGTATCCTCATGCTCTTCCATTTGGAGCGAGCTCTATGAGAGAGGCAAGTGAGGGAACGGACCCAGGGTAAGACGGAAGGAGGTCGAGCAGGCTGTATGTCGATTGACATTAAATTGGGAGAGTTCCAATGGTCGATACGATCAAGGAATCGGCATCCAGAAAGAGAAATCTAGGAAGGCTGAGATGATTTGACAAGTCCGTGAAGATTAGAGGTAGAAGTTGGAAATTAGGGTGTAGGGTTTATGGAGTTGCCACCATGGGTTCTTTGCAATTGGCAAAGTTACACAAATAGTACCAAAACTTCAGTTCAATATGTAGTTTGGTTATTGAACTCCTCGGGACTACATTAAACATTCACTAGTAGTTTGGGGATCTTAATAAGTAAATTAAAAGCCTAGGGACGATATTACACATTGAACCAAAAGTTTAGGGACCACATTGTACATTAAATCAAAGTTTAGATATCAATGTTGCACGATATTGGTCATGTGACTGTATTATGTATAAGTGGTCTCTAGGCTTCAGCAGGACTCTTTGATAATTTGATGTGTGAGTTTGCACATTGAGATATGTAAAGCATCGCAACTTTGACAATACATGAACTGGGGTGCATTTATTTCATACAAAAATCAATTATTGTAAATTCATTTTTCATGAAAAATTGTTTGCATTGCTTACAAAAATTAATTGAATGGAAATGCTTTCATAATTTACAATAGGTCCTGTCTAAACTTTTGGTTAACGATGCAAATGTTTTTTGATAAATTTATTTCATAAACGAAACAAGCAAATCATTTATTAAAAAAAAAATTCTTAATAGTTAATTTTTGAGAAGCAAACCACCTTAAATCGTTGTTTTTGTGGCTGAGAGAATTGCTTCAGATATCTACTTGGTGTGTAACTTGTTTAGCCTTGTCCTGTAGCGTGAATTGAGTTCTACCTAAGGGTGATTAGGTCCAGAGTGGGTAGGTTCTAGACCCGACTTTGTACTCGATCCTATTATAATTGGTTCCTCTTTTTTGGATCCTGTACTCGACCCTGTTATAACCGATTCTCATTTGTTGGACTCTATATCTGACCCTATTTGCATTGGACACTGTACCAAAACCGCCATGTTTTTTTGGTCCGGTTCCAAAGTCAACCTTGTTTCACTGGAACCAATTTTGCAACGACTTGATATCCTATACAACTTTGAATTTTACTTTAATACGCAAAAAAACAACATAATCTTCCCAATTTATATTGAAACATTAAGCACTTGTAATCAATAAGTACCTAAAATTTTTTACTAAATGAAAAACTAAGGATCTACAAGGCTAATTATCATAACAAAATCATAAGGCAAAGAAAACATCCTAACATTGCATAAACATTAACAACAAACATGGGTTTAATATTAGTCTCATTCCTGTAACGAGTACTAAAGAGTGCTTTGGTGGGTCTTCCTTTTCTTCTTCTGCTAGCTTTAGTTTCGAGAGTGAAGAAATGGATTCATGTGTGTTCTGCCTGTCGAAGGAACAATTAACCCCAAACAATTAATTCCAAATCCAGTGCCAACAACAACAAAAGCAGCAACATCAGCGACAAGACCCATATAAACAAAAAAAACGCAAACTTTTCACTAAGCCTAGGCAAATGCTCGCACAGAGGATTACACAAAGGAAGCCCAGGCCATCTTGCATGTGCAGTAGATCGCCGCCCTCGTCTTCCCTCGATGCCTGTGCCAAGAAGGCCCAGGCCCACCAATCGCATGAGCCACCATCACCGTCTGATGAGAGGTCGGAGAGGGCAGGAGCCCGGCGGATTCGCCTATCTCCATGATCTCGTAGAACCTCAACATAGCGGTGATTCACCCAATGCCAAAGCTCTCCTAGTTCTGTAACTTCTTCTCTCTCCCCCCCCCTTTACCCCACCCATTCACAGCGAGTTCCCATATGAACAAAAAAAGGCAATATTTTCCACCAATCTAACAAGAAATCCGGATCAGGAAAGCACCCCCAAAAGAAAAAGAGAAGAGCCAAGCTTCAATTCGAAAGAAAAGTCTAGAAAAACTGAGGAAATTCGTGACCTTACGGATGAGGGAGCTGGTGATGGACGGAGCGAGAGGGAACTAGCAAGAGACGAAAGCGAGCAATGAAGAGGAACTCAAGAATGACGAAGGGAAAATCGCCGTGCAAGTCTGCAAAGATAAAAAATTAGTGGAAGAAGTTTGGATTTTTGGGGTTGGGCTTACAAAACTGGTTCCCCAACCAATCCGATCGATCTAGCTCTCGAGTCGGTATTCACTTAAAACTGATTCCTGGACCAGTTCAAACTAGTTCCGAATTTTGGGGATTGGTTCCCGGACTAGTTTCAATGGGAGTTGGTTCTTGGCCCAGTTTTCTTCCTGGGTTGGTCTGGTTTCCGAGTATACCCGATCCGGTTGCACACCCCTAGTTCTACCAACTATTTATAATTTATAAAAAGGACAACTGATAAAAGAAAAGGATTGAGTGGCTATGTTCTCCAAGTAACAACAATATTGAAGAGTTGCTTGATTTGCCTGTGTCAACAAGAAGATCAATTTTGATTGATCATTGCCAAGGATTGATGATCTGTTTGATCGGCTACAGGGAGCGTCAATATTTTCGCAGGTTGACCTGAGGACGAGTTATCATCAGTCGAGGATTAAGCAAGAGTTGAACAAGAGACAGTGTCATCGAATGGAACTTCTCAATGATTATGATTGCGACATCATGTATCACCCCAGAAAGGCTAGTGAAGTTACAGATGTGTTGAGTCGAAAGTTATCAATTGCGTAGATGGTGATTCAGGAGTGGATTTTACTTGAAGGAACTTGAGATTCAGTTTTCAAATTTGAGGTAGGCCATCTTTCAAATCTTATGACCACCCTTAGTGTGGCATCCAGACTTTCACTTCGGTTTTCTATTGAATAAATTAGGCATTTCATTGACGTGCTAATAACTCTATAAAAATAGAGTTATTTTACCTATTTTAGGCAACAATTAATGCATTATCTATGAGAAAATATTTGGATTTCCTTCTGATTATTTAAATTTTCCTTGTTTATGCATAATAATGAGATATGGAGAAGATAAGGAAAAGAATGGCAATTATCAGGAATTTAAATAAAAGCAGCAGTGGAAGATGGATATCAAATCAGGAAATTCTTGATTTTGTTCTCTGATGTTATCTGTAAGCATTGAGAGGTAGATATTTTAGATTTCCTATAAATAGGAAGAGAGAGCAACTAGGGTTTTTGGGGGAGTTAGATCGTTTTTCATTCTTCTGAGAGTTTTTTCAAGTATTTTGAAGAGAAGACAAAAGTGGTGACAGAATTCTTGTCCTTTGATTCAAGATGCTGGGTTTGATCTATATTTTTATTTTTATTGAAGAAAAAATTATTTTTTGATATTAAAAATTATTTTTGGGAAGAACCTTTCTTGTTTAAAGTATGTGCAGACCAAGTCATAAGGAGATGTGTTCCAGATGAAGAAAAGGTAAACATTCTACATCATTGTCATGATGGAGAGACAGGTGGCCATTTTGGTGCCATAAAAACTGCAGCTAAGATTTTACAATCTGGATTTTATTTGCCTACACTTTTTAAAGATGCATACTCCTATGTAGCTTCATGTGATAGGTGTCAAAGAACTGGAAATATTTCAAGAAAAAATAAGATGCCTTTAAACAACATTATTGTGTGTGAATTATTTGATGTTTGGGGTATTGATTTCATGGGACCCTTTACACCTTCTTATGGAAATTTATACATTTAGTGGTTGTGGAGTATGTATCTACGTGGATAGAAGCTGTAGCATTGCCAACAAATAATGCTAAGGTTGTGGTGAAATTTTTGAAGAAAAATATTTTTACCCGATTCGGCACCCCTAAGGCAATCATAAGTGATAGGGGGACACATTTTTACAACAAGCAATTTGAAGCACTTTTGAGTAAGTATGGAGTCACACATAAGGTTGCAACCCCTTATCATCCTCAGACTAGTGGTCAAGTAGAGATTTCAAATAGGGAAATCAAGAGAATTTTAGAAAAAACAGTGAATGCCTCTAGGAAAGATTGGTCAATAAAACTTGATGATGCACTTTGGGCCTATAGGACAGCGTTCAAAACTCCAATCGGGATGTCTCCTTTTAGGCTAGTGTTTGGAAAGGCTTGTCACTTACCAGTGGAATTAGAGCATAAAGCATATTGAGCATTGAAATTTCTGAATTTTGATATGCAGTCTGCAGGTGAAGAAAGATTATTGCAACTGAATGAATTGGAAGAATTTCGCAATGAGGCCTATGAAAATTCTAAGTTGTACAAGGAGCGTACAAAAAGATGGCATGCCAAGCACATATTCAGAAGAAAGTTTAAAATTGGTCAAAAAGTCTTACTCTATAACTCTCGTCTTAAACTTTTTCCAGGAAAGTTGCGGTCTAGATGGTCTGGTCCTTTTACAGTTACACAGGTATTCCCATATGGAATAGTTGAAGTTGCGCATGACACTGAGGGCACATTCAAAGTGAACGGTCAACGTTTGAAGCCCTACTTTGAAGGTGGTTACAACAAGCAGAAGACCACCATTGAACTTCATCCTTCAGAATAGCGACATCTGAGATAGTTTGGCTGAAAACTATAAAGCAAGCGCTTCTTAGGAGGCAACCCAAGCATTTAAATTATGTTTTTATTTATTTTTAAGTTTATGTTTTGCAAAAAAAAAAAAAAGATTAACTTTTCTTTATTTTATCCAGGTTAATTTTTAGGGAGCACCTTTCAAGAGTTTAATTATCAAGATCATCTATGGACTTATCCTACAACCAGGGAGTTTTCTTCTTCCTATTCTATTTTTCGTATTGAGGACACTTTGCTTCATTCAAGTTTGGGGGGAAGACAAATTTTTGGATAATTTTTTATCATTATTGCTTTCCTAGTTGTGAATTTTTATGATTCTTAGGAAAATTTAAATTTTATTTAAACTTGCAATTGATGTGTGAGTTAATCTTAATTCTGATTATGTTGATCCACTTACTGAGCACTAAAAGTCCTTACTTTTTGAATTATGTGTAAATCTAGAGAACATTCATGTGAAATATGTTATTTTCTTAGATTTCACCCAAATCTTAGAATTTGTTTGATTTTCCCGTGAGGCGAAATCCTAAGCTAAATCTAACTGAGAAAATGATATAGGCAGTTTTTGGATCGATTGAGCCTTTCAAGCCAACCCTATTTAATTATCCCTAGTCACCCCGTTGAGCCTTAATTATTACCCAATTTTTCATTGGCACCCATATATGTCTAGCCTAGCCATTATCAAATTATATCCTTCTCCCATGCCCTATGAACACGTTGATTTTCTTTTGAAAAAAAAATTATTTGAGCTTGATAGAAATTTGAGAGGAATGATGGAGTAAAAAGAAAAAAAAAAGTGATTGCAGTGGTTGTTTGGGGTGTATTGTCAAAAAAAAAAAATTGCTTTTATGGTTCCCTATACAACTTTCAATTGAGTGAGCCTTTTGGATACTCAATGGGTTGGAAATTTTCATGTTATATTATGAGGGACTTTGGGAGAACTCCACCATAAAGCAATTCAAAAAAAAAAAAAAAGGAGAGAGAGAAAAGGAAAGAGAAAAAGAATGATGATACATGGCGGCAGAAAAATTATCTTGAAGGAGTGAAATTGGACAATGACATTGGCTTTAATTAGATCCTAGAAATCAACGTGTTAATAGGTGATTTGAGCTTAAAATTCTCGTTATCTCACCTTTAGCCCAGCCTTACATTACAACCCGAGAAAAGTCCTATTGATTTTTGGTTGGATAATTAGCTTACATTAGTGGAGAGATGAATGAAAAGCAAACCTATGAGATTTGGTCATAACTATTGGGAATTTTTGAGAGGTTGCATGTTAATGTGAATTTATTTGGATTGCATATAATTCGAAAAAGATGAGGACTCTCACACACACACTTGGATCATATAGTTATAATTGGTCTTAACTTATAAATCGATTTCAATGTTTGGATGAAATTTGTGTTTTTCTTTGAATTGTGAATTTAAGCAATTATGGAAAGATGTCATGGAGAAGGTTGTTAGGTTGAGTATGTGTTATGTCTTACTTTTGCTCGAGGACTAGCAAAATGTTAAGTTTGGGAGTTTGATAACTCTATAAAAATAGAGTTATTTTACCTATTTTAGGCAACAATTAATGCATTATCTATGAGAAAATATTTGGATTTCCTTCTGA
Source organism: Eucalyptus dawsonii (assembly GCA_016097615.1). Lineage (NCBI taxonomy): Eukaryota > Viridiplantae > Streptophyta > Magnoliopsida > Myrtales > Myrtaceae > Eucalyptus > Eucalyptus dawsonii. The sequence continues at coordinate 8,472,175 of CM027873.1, forward strand.
TTATTTAAATTTTCCTTGTTTATGCAGAATAATGAGATATGGAGAAGATAAGGAAAAGAATGGCAATTATCGGGAATTCAAATAAAAGCAGCAGTAGAAGATAGATATCAAATCAGGAAATTCTTGATTTTGTTCCCTGATGTTATCTGCAAACATTGAGAGATAGATATTTTAGATTTCCTATAAATAGGAAGAGAAAGTTGCTAGGGTTTTTGGGGGAGTTAGATCGTTTTTCATTCTTCTGAGAGTTTTTTCAAGTATTTTGAAGAGAAGACAAAAGTGGTGACAGAATTCTTGTCCTTTGATTCAAGATGCTGGGTTTGATCTATATTTTTATTTTTATTTCTTATTCTACTATGTTCTAATTTTCTTTTGTTAGGGCTACGATGTAGCCTAACCATGATGATATGAATTTCATGATTTTTATATTTTACAATTGATTTTATTCATGTGAGTTATATATTATTGCGTTTAATGCTTTTGAGTGACTGGCTACCACTTGAATGATCTGATCTGATGTGCATGTTTGAGAGTGAGAGGTGATAATATGCAATTGCTCATTATAATATATAACCATGAATTAAACGTGGATAGAAATATACCGCGTTATTTGTGTAGCTTTCGGTGATAAGGTGATCCAAAAGACTCATTGTAAACCGAGAATATTCATAGTTTTTAATGCACTCATGTTTATTTTAATTCACATAGAGATATAGTGGATTAATAAGCTGAGTAGGTTTACTATACCTAGAGATAGGATAGTAAATAGATTAGGAAATTCCGCTATCACATGTTTGATACCGTTCTTGTATTCACAACAATCTAAAATTCATATCTAGTGGTTATGGTGAAATCGGATGCTCTAACATATTTATTTGATTGATTTTACTGCATTTAGTCTTCAAGTTTTGTTTTTAATTTATTCTAAATTATATTTTGATTTGTTAGATAAATTTTAGAATTAGTCTATTTTAGTATTTAATTGGTTTATTAATCATCGATCTCCGTGGGACGATACTTTATTTCATCATTATATTACTTGTTTGATACGTGCACTTGCGTTTAGAATTTCACGAACACGTGCCTATAGGGCTATTTTCAGAGCTAATCACTCTCGAGATAACTAGACTATCTAGGGAAGCCATTAAGGAATTTTAAGGCATTAGACTTGAGAATTCAACCAGGAATCGACTTTTCGACCGTGCTCATCTTTAGAGACCATTACGGCATAGTATAAAATCGATTTGAAATCAGAGATAGGTCTATTCGACTAAGATGTGTGGCTAATCGTGAGTGACACCACTAAATTGCAAAATTCTCGTCGACTGACACTAAATTGATTTTTCTATCGTTTTGGTACCCAATGTCCGTATCTGAATCCTCAAGATTTTCATGACAACTGAGAGTTGTCAATGTGTCGAGTGGATTCATTATGGGTCGAAGAAAATCGACTCGAAGAAAATCGACCACGGGTCATTTGCACCAAAAATTTCTAAAAACTACCCGGTAGTCTAGGTCGCGCTAAAAACGCGCCCGAGTGAAATTAAACGCGAATTCAAGTCCGATTTCAGAAAATGAAGATTCTATCATGTCATAATAAATTCTATGAACGTCGATTCAGTCTAAGAAGATTTTTCTACAACTCGAGACTTTTTGGAAAAAATTCATCCTAGGGCCATTTTTGTTTAGAAAAAAGGCCATGACCATTTTTTATCGCGAAATTAGGATGCAAGATGGATCTATTGGTGAGGAAAAATATCGATTGGATCAAGGACTCGATTAAGGCATACAACTTATCAATTTGAAGCTAGTGATGTGTATTTTAAAAGTCTAAGAGGACTCAAGTTGAGATGAGGTCATCTCGGAGCTCATTTTGGCCAGAACAGTAAACCTATTCCAAAACCGCGAAAGTGCAGATTAAGGCCTAATCAAACTCAATCATTCAAGTTCATCAAGAACAATCAATCACAGCAACTTCAACTATATTGATCCATCAATCAAACACCTAAATATGGCATATTAACCTAAAGTTGAACCCTAGCCCTGACCGATTAATTTGATCTCGCTTCACAAGATTCGAGATCAAGGAGATCCACCTTTGCGTTTTTTCGCCGATTTAAACTTAATCTGTCACACCCCCGCCCCACCTCTAGCACAAGAGCATGACCTAGTAGGTTTGCATCGATGCCCCAGGCAATGTCGAATGTCCCAAAAATCCTCTATCTTTAGTTAAGCACATGCGGAAGCGATCATAAACAATCCCTGTACAAACAAACATGGAAGCCGGGAAAGACATATGCAAGCCAAGCAAATAAAAGCAACATATATTCATACACCTATTCACATATCAAAAGCTGTTTTGATTATATGTCCATCCTAGTCCTAGGCTACTTATTTTCATTTCCATATATAGTCAATCAAAAGGCTGAGGTAGTCTAGCTCCTCTACCGAGCTGCTAAAAAGACTGCCCCCATGCTAGATTCATTCATTTATTGGACCCATAAGGTAGTAGTTTTCTTCCGATAAGTAATGTCCCCCTTTAAGTCTATTATGTCCGTCATGGCAGTAGTCATATCAATAGGGAGGTTAAGACGGATGGGCAATGGGATTGGTTCACCCCATCACACACCTAAAATTGTGAGAACAACAAGAGTGAGTCAATAACTCAGTAAGTAGAAATCCCTAATTCTCCTATAGGAGGACATCTCGCCGTCGATCATCAGATACAAGATCACCATCAACTTGTCGATGGCAAATCAATGGCAAGGTTCATGCCTTGTCTTGCTTATGCATATGAAAGGCTCTCAACCGTCTATGTGCTTTCAAGAATCAAAGACGAGAAGTTAGTATATATGAACAATCTTTCTAAAGATCCGTGACTTATGATCATTTCGGTCACAAAAAGGGATGCGTGCATCTCAAGAAACTTGTTTAAGCACTAAGTGACCCAATTCAAACATATGCTCAAATTAATGCAAGGACTTAATAATACATATCAAAACAAATCTAGCATTTATAAACATCACACATGGACTTTCATTTTTCTTTTTTAGTATCATATTAGTCGAAATTAATCAACTCTTTCAGTAACAACCGAGCGTTGGTCCCCCCTTGGCAATCGGCATCGTCCCAATCTCATTATTAGGTTGGCATCAAGGGCAACCCCCAGGGATCGGCCTCACTCAAGCTGGCATCGTCCACGATCTCAATATCGGGATGGCATCCAGGGCTTTACCGTAGGCAACGACCTGGCATCCCCCACCGTTGGCATATAAGTCCATTGTGTGTCTATGCATTTCAAGCATCAACCGATTCATTTTATGTTTAAACTTTTAGCGAAATGAAAGGCCTAAAGGCGTGCCATGCAAGGTCAACTAATGAACGACTCTTGTATTTTATTAAATCAAACTCATGCCAAATGCAATTTGAGCTCGTGACCTTGACTTGGAACCATTTGCTCAGGCTTTAGCATTGTCCATAGTTATTGAGACCTCTCCTCGACATACGGGTGTGCTCGACTCTCATGTGGGATCATGAACTTACTTAATGTAGCAACAAGTAATAGAAACACAACAAGCATAACAATACAAAGCCAACACAAGCAAACGATGACATGATCCTAAAATCAATAAGCGTAGCACATTGCCCTATCGAAGAGTTAGGAAAATCTACTAACAACTTTTTAGACCTAGCTCCAAGATGCTTCTTTGGTGGTCAGTCAGCGTCTAGGGTGGCTTGGAGGAGAAGGGCATGAAAGAGAGGAGAGGAAGGGAGAGGAAATGAAAGAAATGCTAAGCCTTAAAAATGTGAGGATGGCTCATCCTATTTATAAGCCTCCTCCTTTTAGATTTTTATTGCAAGCTCATGATTACGCCTAAGAGGCAAGTTGGCCTAACTATCCTCTTGAGTTGGCGCCTAAGTCCCTTGGTCTTCACTTGTGATTGGTTCACATATTGACTTGTTCTCCAATGCTCATTTTAGGTTCATTATTACCTATAGTGCCTAAGGAGACACATAAGCCTTTTGATGCATCATGTCCTCTTCTAAATGGCTAGTTCTTGACTTATTCACCAAGGCTATAATCTAGAGCCATCATACCCCAAGATTTACCTAAGATTTGGTCATCAAGAAACTTGGACTTTGGACAACTTTTTCTCCAAGTTAACCACATGAGTGTGTGACTCATTAAGCTCATTAATTAGCTAGCTTCCAAAAGCATTTAATGCATTCTTATCTTCAAGCTAGGAAGACTATAGATTGGCTTCCTCCTCAAGTTAGGTGTGTAGCCCCTCCCAATCCAAGTTTTGGGTGTGTGGCTCTCCCATTTCAAGGCGAAAATAATTTTGAGCAACTTTCGAAATCAGTAACATACCTTATTAAACATGCTCAAAAAATTATAAAATTTCAATATATTGTAGAGAAGACCTTAGAAAAAAAATTTCATGACGGAATCCAGCAAAATTTGTTCTATGGGAAGAGCAACAAATCATTGAACACAACCAGAAAATTCATCCGTCGAGCAAATTCAACGGTTAGAGAGAGAGACTCATTTCGAAATCCAAACCTTCATAAAACTCTTTGAAATTTTATTATATTGTATATATGGATGTTATTTAAAATTTTTGTGAATGAAGCATGTCCAAATTCAAAAGGGAAGATTTTATTAAAATTCGAGAAAACAACTTGGTTACAGTTTCACTATATTGGGCAGCTTCTATAGGGTAATTGATTTGGACTTCGTCCCAACCATTTCACCTCAGAAACATCTAAAATTTAAGTATGTTATAAATTACGATGTTTTGAACAAATTTCATGAAGGAAGTTTCTTTAAATTCATACCACAAAAATCTACGTAAAATTGGAAAATAGCGAAGATCTAGTAATTTCGAAAATCAAAGGTGGCAATCTTAGTTGGAAAAAGGAGGCGTCTCACTTGGTCAAGAAGCATTAATTGATGCACATCCTTACCTTCCAAGTTCCCAACTAGGTCCTAGGTTAGCTTGGACACTTCATCTTGGCATTAAATAACTCGAAGGCAAGTGTATTTAATTCACTCTTATCTTGTCCAAGAAGGCTTGACTTGCTTGCTCCTTCTTCCAATGGGTGTGCAGTCCCTTTCTTGGCCTCCAAGATCTCCTACTTAATTTAGGGTTATAGCTAGGCTAGGCTATAGGGACACATATTCCTTAGTAGCCCACACTTCATTGAATATGTTCACACGTATTCACATTTATTCACACTTAATTTCTAAGACCTAAGTGTCAACCTTAAGTGTCAACCCTCCTAATTAGGCTTTGGTGTCCTCCTCATTAATGAGCTCAAGTCCAAGTTTCAAACTTGTCTTCCAAGGTAAGAGCCTTTCATGCCAAGTGTCCACCCGTAGTTAATGTACACTAATTAACTACAAGTCAAAGGTATTGAATGCATCTTAGGAAAATATTGTGACACCCCGAACCCTTCTCAGGTCGTCACCAGCGCCGATGTTACACTTTATTACCTTTTTCTATCTTGTACTTAAAACAAGCGTCGTTAATCACAGGCATTTTTTTTTTAAAGCGGTCCCAGCGCGACTCATAGCGGAAGCAAATTAAACATCACCATCTATCCCCCTACCAATCCATGATACCAATACACACCAGCTAATCATCAGGATTTTATAAACAACTTCGACACTTTGCTTACATATATATAGCAAGATGGGATACCCTTCGGGTCGGTACAAAACAAGGAAAAGCTAGGACTCTGCCATGTCCAGCCTAAAACCTCAAAAAGAAACTCTCGACCCTCAACATCATACGAGTACGAACCCCCGTTGAAAGTGTCGACTATCTACATCAAAAAGATCCAGCTCCTACTCATCGCGCACGGGTCTCACACCCAACCCGGTGCATCAGGCGGTGGCGGCGGCAACATCCTTTGCATCGCTCCATCCCGACGAACGTGCACATAAATGAACTCCTGAATGACAGGGCCCCCAGCCAGGCCTATGTCGTACATCACTAGACAACGTACTCGAATAAAAGTTAGTCCGGGAACAGAGGGACAGTCTATCTCAGGACACTCGACCTCTACATCGGATGGTAGACCATAAAACACCCCCCCGCGAGACGGCAGGTAGCGGCATACTTGCTAATCTGAAATGTTATCCCCAAAAGGGGTGAGTACAACAACTCAGCAGATAGGGAAATCCAATAACAACTCAATACATCAGGCATATCATCATACGATGCAGGCATTGCTTACCTTTGATGTCATGCGCATTCATGCATCATCATATCATACATATCGTCATCATGGCATCTCATATATCATTATCATCATCATGCATTTCATCATGCATATCATACCATAGATGATCATCATATCACATCACGCATCATCATCATCATCACATCATCATGCATATCATCATGCATATCATATCATGGGTGATCATCATATCACATCACATCATCATCATCATCACATCATCATGCATATCATCATGCATATCATATCATGGGTGATCATCATATCACATCACATCATCATCATCACATCATCATGCATATCATCATGCATATCATATCATGGGTGATCATCATATCACATCACATCATCATCATCATCATCACATCATCATGCATATCATATCATGGGTGATCATCATATCACATCACATATCATCATCATGCATATCACCATCATGCATTAATTTCCATTTTTATCTTTAGATTTGATCACCACATCACCCATTCTCAATTATCATCCCTTCGGGCAAAGACCTCCGACAGGGTTCCCAGCATTCAGCCTCCCAGGCCACCGGGCTTCCGGCCCCCCACATTCCGGGCATCTCGCATCTCAACTAGCATCACGAGGCATTCCCTTCGGGCAGAAACCTCCGACAGGGCTTCCGGCCTTTACCCTTCTAGCCAGGCATCCCGCACCCACATCCTGGCATCGCGAGGTATTCCTTTCGGGCAAAGACCTCCGACAAGGCTTCCGGCCCCCCACATTCCGGGCATCCTAAATCTCCCAGGGAATTCCGGCAATGCATCTCTGTACATTCCGGCCTCATCCTCCACCACAACCTCTTACTCACATATCATTTTCCACATTCACCATCCTTTTAATCTCATTATTACATGGCATATGATTCACACATGCATCGCAATTTATGATCATACATACACCAATGTCATATAACAATGCATAATAAATTCAATGAAATTCATGGCCAATAAAATAATCCATTTTTATTTTTTTATTATTATATTATTATATTATTATATTTATTATTTTCATAAATAAATATTAAATTTAATATCTATGATTTTCCCAAAATCATAATATTCAAACAATCATTAAACAAACTAATAGGATAACAAATTTCATGCAAAATTCATGGCCAATTCGAATTTCACACAATTTCACACTTTCCACAAAATAGCACATGATATTCGGATAATAACCAGAATGCACAGTTTCCAATTAAATTCGATTAAAATACTCATATGGCCTCCAAAAATTACGACATTTTACAGGGTGATAGCCAACACATTTTCGTACATTTTTCATTAAGAACTCCAAGCCAAATTATTTTTATATTAATTTATACAACCCCACGAAACTTCTGGAACCACTACCGCGTCGTCCAGAATACACATCTCCAAAATATTAAGATTTCACCCATCTATTCTCTTTCGTTTCCTCTGAAATTTGAGTATGTTATGTACCAAGGTGTCCTTTAAAAGTTTCATGAAGAGATCTAGGTCAAATAACCAACTTATGGTCACCATTTAAGTCCATGAAGTCTCGGGTGTCTCGGAATACTTCACCAGAATCATCGTCTCCAAGATCTAGCCGATTTACCAAGCTATACTTGTTATTTTCGCTTCAAATTTCAGTATGTTGTAGTTTAAGATGTTACCTACAACTTACATGAAGACATCGAAGTCATATTTTCATCACAAACCAACATGCAACCAAGAATCCAACAAGAGGTCAGTGAAAACTTCACAGATCTGGGGTCTCCGTAGAATAGGACTTTAACCCCTCATATCTCCATCATTTTCCACGAAATTTCAGTATGTTATAGTACAGGACGTTAGCTACAACTTCCATGAAGACATCGAAGCCAAAATCAGACTCCAAACACACATGCAAGCTCAAACAAACTACTGACTCCTACAACCGAGCAAGAACAGTCACACGGTTTGAAAACAACCAACCCTTACCTCGGTTTTTCGCACTTGAAGCACCTAAAATCTAACATGCAACCAACAATACAACAAGCAAGAGAAGTTAAAGGACTCCACTTGCCTCTAGGATGGACAAACGACGACGTACGGCGGACGGACACGACGAACGGACGGCGGGACACGGCGGCTCCTCCTCGGCTCCGCCTCCTCTCCCTCTCTGTCTCTCCCTCTCTCTCGCGATTTCTCTCTCTCTCTCTCCCTCTCTCTCGGCCGAATGAAGCAAAAACCGGCCACCTTCTCTCTCTTCTCCCCTTTTATTTCCCCTAAAGCTCATGATTACCTTGCCTCTACCATGGCCAATGCATGGCCTTCTCCTTGCCACTTGTCTTGATCCATGCAAGATGGGCTTTGGAGTTGGGCTTTGGGCTTGGGCCATCCGGCCACTCCTCCTTGGGCTGGTCGACAGCCTCCTTTTGGGCTCTAATGGGCCGACTAGCTTGGCCCACCAAGCTTTAGGCCAATGGGTCCAAGGCCCATTCGAATTTAATCCCCTTTTTCTCTTTTTTTTTTTTGAAATTCCTTCTATAAATATTTTTGAATTCCAATTTTCATCTTGGCCAAAGTCTTTGGGCATTTTTGTTTATTGAAATTTAATTTATAAATCTTATGGCCAAGCATAGATTATTAATCTATTAAATTTAAATTTCCACAATCACAAGCACCAATCATCAAATTTAAAAGAGTAATGGCTAAAACATAAGCCATGGAAATTCTACCACCTAATTAAAGACTTTAACACACCTTATGGCTTGGCTTTGAATTTCTGGGATGCCACAAATATCAAGTTTGATCGTGATCGACAACCTTATTTGGTCGGAGGTTCATGCCTATGCCATGCCCAAACAAAGCCAAACGCGACCTGACTTGATTGGCCAAACCAAGTTCGAAATCCCCTTTACTAAGAAAATGGGTCGCAGCTAGGTTTACTAGCAAGGTCCTGGCCTAGTCAGTCAGTCCTTTGGTCGGTTTATGGGCTAGCCCGTGGGTTAAATCTACTTGGCTAGTCCTGTGGTCAATCCTTGGGCCAATCGACCAATCCTATAGCTGACCCCGTGACTAGTCCAAGATTCTGCATCATAAATCCTAGTCAATCCAAAATTGAAACACATTGAGTTCATTTGATCCATAGTCAATTATCGGTTGTCATGTACTCATGTGGAATCGATTGATTTGTACCAACTCATAATCGTATAGGATCGGTTCATGGTCGTCCACAGCCAATTCAACGACTCGGCAAAATCACTCATGACCGGTGCATTGACTGGGTGGAATCAAGCCATGACCATTCGTCGATTCATGATGGTACATGATTGCCTCATGACCGATCCTTATGATCGAATAACCTTTCCATTGTTGAATACTCTATAACTAGACCTTGGGTTACCGATCCCTGAATGGCCATCTAACTCATGACCGGCCCTCGGGCTGGCTCATGGCCAAGTCTCGCTGTTGATGCACCGAGCTTTGGCCTATTAGTCGAGGCCAAAATAGGGGTCGAAATCGAGGATACTACATAATCAGACAAGATTTTTTGTCGGAATGTGATCGAACCACTACGAACTACCAAGGACCAGATCTGAATCATCAAGTACTGCTTGCGAACCAATCAAATCACTAGAATGTGATCGAACCACTACAAACTGCCAAGGACTAGATTTGAATCATCAAGTACCGCTTGCGAACTGATTAGATCACCAGCTCGATGCCGAAATGGAACTGGTCTTCAAGACTACCGGCGAAACTTGGAGCCGCTAATGAAAATCCAGTGGCTATTTCTTCAAACCTCGACCACTAGCAGGTCAAGGACTCTCTAGCGGAGGGACTTGCAATGATTGGGCCGCCAATTGGGACTGCCAGCTCCGCTAGTTTGGCTTGGCAAAGTCGCGGACAAGATCACCGGCTTTTTTGCTGGTGATTGATCTTGGCCGGTAGATCAACTTGATCAAAGAGATCAAGCCATCATCAAGGCCACCAAAAGTCTCGATTAGCTGCCAGAGAGAGTGAGGAAGATCGAAGGGATAATCAATGCCGACAAGTTCGCCGGCGTGGGGGCATATGCCGGCGATCGGAACATGCGTGCACAGTGGAGGAAGGAGAGAGAATTGGTGGGAGAGAGATAGCTGGAGAGAAATTTTGTTGAAGATTTTTTTCTGTAAATTCGTGCAAATGAGCCCACCCAAAAATGGAGGGGAAAATGGGCTTATATACTACCCACAAACCATGTAATTTCGTTCATCTGTTCGATCTAATGGTCAAAATTTCGATCCAACAGTTAAAATTTGATTTTGAATGTTGTATCATGATCTCGAGATGTTAGGTAATCAATCTACTAGGTTTGATTTGATGAAATTCAAGTAAAATTTTGAAAAATTTCGAAAAATTGTAGGTGTAGAAATGAAATTGACATCAAGAAGATCCTAGAACCAATGCTGGAGGTCCATAACTGGTCGGCAAGCATTTGAACCGGCTAGCAACGGCGACAACCAATCAAATTGGTCAAACCAATTCGGTCCGATTTGTTAGGTTTTTGATCGGTTCTTGACTAATTTGGTTTGGTTCTGGCCATTTCGCTCATTTGGGACCCCTGTGGGTTCAAAATTTATGAAGATTGGTCCCCAAAGGACCAAATTGAAAGGACAATTTACCCTATTTGAGAGGAAATTACCCAATTGTGATTTAATTGAGCCAATCAAACCTTAGAAATGCGATCTAGGGGTCTTTTATTAAATTAATTAAACGATTATCATGAAAGACAATGGGTCGAAACCATGGATTCTTTGAATTGAGCCTAAATGGTTAAAATGATCAAATTTGCTATTTAACGGGTAAAATTGCAAATTGATTGAAATTCAATTCAATTAATGCCATAATTGTCTTATCTAATTAACCACCCATGTGTAAGATCACTTATTGTGTTCAAATTGGCCTCGAATTGAAGTGCTCGGCTTATGTCAAAAATGAATCTAGGTTTACTATCGAAATTGGACCTAGATTTATGAAATTAAACTATACACTTGAATGGGTCAACTTGAATTTTGTCAATTGAAGCTTGATTGCTTGACTTTCTTATGCTTTGGAGGATAAAATCCTTCAAATTGAGATTTTTTTTTTTTTGTGAATTATCCAAAATTGATTTTAGATTTGGACTTATCATAAGAAAATGCGTGAAAAACAATCGTCCATTCGCAAGTCATGAAGGATCGATTTTGGTGCCCTAATTAGGACTCAAAAAGGCATATTGTATTTTGACTCAGCAATTCATGAAATTGAATGCATGAGAGGATTTCAAATAGTTCCTAAATCAAATGTCGAAGAAAGAGCTACACCTAATTATAACTACAATAAAAGTAATTTTATTTTTGGCCAATTTAAAACCTAAAACCGAAAAATTCGGAAAACAAGGTCATTAATTGATTTTTGTGAAATTTTTTAGACAAAAGTCAAATTGACATTAAGATGAATGTATTTATGAATTTTTTATTTTTTCAATTTTTTGGTCAAAGATTTGATTAAAAGTCAACCCTTTAATTGACTTTTCCTAAAATGTTGATTTCTTGGTCAAATATTTGAATTTTTAAGAAATTAAATTTACAAAAGTGAAATTAAGGCTGATTGACATCTTTTGGGGTAAAAAGCCAAATTTTGACATGGCATTGACTTTTGGTCAAAGGATTGACCGAAAGTCAACTTGAAAGTCAATTGTTTGACTTTTTGGGTTTTTTCTTGAAAATGACTTGGAAATTGTTTTAAAATGACAATAAAAAAGAAAGAAAAGAAAAATGATACTTTTTGGCCGAGAAATGAACTCGTGCGATTAGAAACCCTAATTTCGATTTTTTACCTTTATCGACGTGTCGGCTATAAATCGTATCAACAATTGCGCCTTTTTAAGTTGAAGTTTGAAGATGTTCCACTCAAAAAAAAAAAAAATTTTGATACTTGCAATTTTTTGTCAACTCTACTTCGGGAATAGAAAATGACAAAGGAAATGAGATTTGGTTAGGGACGTACCTAGACATTTACCTTCGCTCAATGGAGATTCTGGACTCATATTTGGGATTCTTCTCTCCATATCTCTCGTGGAATGGAATGAAGGAAATAATGTTGTTAAGGAAAAAGGAAATGATTTAAAGATGACCACTAACCTAAAGACAAGATTTAATTATAACCTAAAACCTAAAACCGAAGTTTCTAAGGATAACCTAAAACCTAAAATTGACGTTTCTAAGGACAATCTCGAACTTGAAGCCAAGGTTTCTGAGGACAACCAGGAACCTAAAGCCGAGATTTCTGAGGACAACAAGGAACTTAAAATTGAGGTTTCTAAGGACAACCTAGAACCTAAAATCGAGGTTTCTAAGGACAACCTAGAAATTAATGTTGAGGTTTCTGAGGACAGCCAGGAACCTAAAGCTGAGGTTTCTAAGGACAACCTAGAACTAAAATCGATGGGGGTATGGTTTGGGGTGACTAAAAATTGGAAACAAGGGTTATGATTTAGGATGACCAAAAATCGGAAACAAGGGTATGGTTTAGGATTACCAAAAAACCAAGGACAAGAGTTATGGTTTAGGTTGACCAAAAACCAAAAACAATGGTTATGGTTAGGATGACCAAAAACCTAAAACAAGGGTTATGGTTTAAAATGACCAAAATCTGGAAACAAGGGAATATATGTTTTGAAAAGGGATTTCGAGATTGCTCGAGCGCCAATCTTGCAAAATCATTCAAACATATCTTGGTGAACGACACTAATTGTCAAATCCTTTTGGGGAGGATTTTAACAAAATGAACTTTGATTAACCGCCCAAGGGTTAAATCAAATATGCCAACTAGAAATAACATAATCAAAAGACGTCTTTCACACTGACTCTCAAAAATGATTTTTTATTCTCATACTTTGATGTAGGAAAATTATTTAAATCTAATTGGAGAAGTCTCACTTAACCTATGCCTAAGGTTTTCAAAAACGTTTATAATGAATACAATTCGCTGATCAAAAGGTCTTTTAAAATAATCATAATGATGGCATGGTCATGACCTTACACAAAGGGTATGCACTTTGAGGCCAAAAAATAAATATTCAATCAATATCTTCATTAAGTTTACAAGTCAAGAACCTTAAAGATAAGATAAGATAGGATTTGTCACGACCTCGACTCCATCTCTAGTGTCTCAAGTAGTAAGGGTTATTTTCGTGATGTCCTAGGCGCAATGCCGTCCCGTTTCCTTTTATCTTTTCATTAAGCACATGCGGAAGCGTACATATAACACCCAGACAACAACGAGCAGCCAGGAAAACAACCATTTACAAACACACAATTACATCAGCTACATTTCTAAGCCCTTTTATATGGGCCGTTATATTTACAACCACTACATCTTCAAAAGGCCAGGGTAAACCTTAGCTCCTCTAGCGAGACTACAACTTCCTCGTGCCTACAATTCTGAAAAACAATGTGGTGAATTATAGACTCAGTAAGTGAAACCCTAATTCTCTACTAGGAGGATATCTCATCATCAAAATCTAGTAGGTACAACCCTCACAATGCAATGTCGATGGCAGATCATTAGCAAACTTATTACGACACCTCGACTACATGCAGACATCCATTGCAGCATGCTTACCTTTTGCTTGTCAATGAACATATCAACATATCAACATATCATGCTTATGCATAAACCGGCACTCATGCAAATTCATTTACCGTCGTCCTAGCTCAACCAGGCCCTCCCAACTCAACCGAGGCATCCAACTTCAAGTTAGGCATCCTGGCTCAACCTGTGCATCCCGGCTCAACTGAGGCATCCTAGCACTAGCTCACCAAGGCATCCGAGCTCCACCCAAGCATCCTAGCTCAACTAGGGCATTCTGGGGCTAGCTTACCGAGGCATCCGTGCTCGAACCCAAGCATCCCAATTCAACCAAGGCATCCCGTTCAATGAACGAGGCATCGCCGCCAACGCTATGTGACGACAAGCGCTTTTTTCTCTTTAAGTGCACACACAAGTGCATCACACAAGCCGTTTTTCATCTTTTATCTTAGCCAACGTATGCAAGGCCCGAGGCCGTGCTCGTTCAAGTGAGTGTGCCATGACCCTCAACATCATATTATAAAATATGCCTGTCACGCCCCGATCCTCCAAGCGCGTGCCCATCCCTCTGTGGTTGATTAAATAGCGACGTCGTAGGACGCATCACCGACCTTTTCATTTTAATACCCATGCGGAAGCAAATAAATAATTCCCCAAACAACAACAAGATGGGATAGCAAAAGCAGGGCCACAAATTTTTCAAACCACAAAGCGCTTATATATACATATATCAAGTCATGTCATATACAATACCAGTCTATAAAAACAAGGTTTGCAAAACAGGGGGGTTTGATAAAACTACAGATCCTCTTCCTCCATCTCCTCATCCTCATTGGAGCCTTCAGCCGAGTACACCGGAGATCTTAGATCTGAAAGATCCGGGTCTACCACCAAACCACCAAAGGGATCTGTTGTGCCTTTTCCAAAAGCAACCTCCAATATATACATAAGCACCTCGGACTCCAGTATATGTCCCTCTCTTTGTCCATTCCGCTCCTGATGATACCATGATTTGTATCGATGGGGCACCTTTTTTGGATAGACCCACATTGACCCAGACCACAGACCTCACCAACTCATATACCCACCCCCTTGGGTCTCCATGAAGCGGAATGAAACACTTCTGCTCTGTGACCTTCTTTGGCTAACCAAAATGCTCGGGAGGAGCTGCCATCTATGGACCTGAAAATGTTATCCCACAACGGGGTGAGATGATGTCTCAGCAAGTTCACCCTCTAAGACCCGACTAGGAAGAAAATACGTCCCAAGGGCTGCCTAAGCACAAGTACAAGTCAGAGGACTTACCTTTGCCTCCATTCCTTCCTGCAAGTCAGTATAATTTATAAATTCAATAAACCACTTTAGCATACCAAAACATCAAATCAGACCGAACCATCGATTAATTGACTCAGTCGATTCTATGTCATCAAGACCATCTCTTGGTCAACTCATTCAACACTATCTATAAAGTCCGATCATATCAAGGACTACTCACCCTAAGCTAAATATAGATAGAAATGCTCGCCAAAAGCTGACAACCATGTATACTACTCACTCTAAGCTGATATATCAAGCCCTTTGGCTGATGTAGTATACGGCTAATGCTCACCAAAGCTGTGCGATATTTAGGGTATACTACTCACTCTAAGCTAACATATCAAGCCCTCTGGCTGATATAGTATACCATTCTACCCAAACGATTATTTCACCACTTTTATCATACTCGATACAAATAATCGTATGTGGGTACACGGTCAACCTCTACCAAAAATATAATATCATTACTTTATTAAATCCCACTAATTATATAGTCGATAAAAAAAATTTTGGTACTATAAACCAATGCCCGGTAATTTTCTCATTAAATACCGAAATTAAAAAATTTTGGGATAATTTCCCAAAATTACAAATCACACTCAAATTGCACAAACCGGCACTCAATTAAATAAACAAATTACACCACTGTGATCAACATAAAATTCCGATCACCGGCTATCCCGGTCTAATTTTCGGCAAATAATAATTAACTAAATAATTACGAAAATTAATTATTGAATACTAATAAATACCAAAAATGCACACTTAGGCCGGAAAAGCTTAATTAAAAGCTAAGATAGGTCCGGAAAATTTCTAAACCTATCTAAATAAATACTACGGCCTATTTACTTGCTAATTGCACTAATCTAGCCACCTAACATGCATCAAGGATTAACTAAATCACTAATCCATTCTAACTAACCACCTAATCCTAGCTTAGCCTAAACTAATCAACCATTAAGCATCATTAACTTACTAAGTAGGGATTAGTGAGTTAAACTCACTTGATTAGTGATCGAACGAGCTCACTTCGATGGGGACACATAGATGATCAACAATCTCCAAAGCAGGTACACCAAGCGGGGTCGGGAAGGGCTCAGAAATGGGCCAAACAGTGGGCTGGAGACCTACTAGCTTCGGCTTTAGTTCGGTGGTTGAAGGAGCTGCTCCGGTGGTCGGTTGAGATAAAAACATCGAGCAAAAACCAGTAGAAGTAGTAGCGACTGGGCAGGTGGCTCCGGGGCTTCAACGACGGCAAGCTGAGCTCCGGCGACCTCCACATGGGCTCGGGCAGCCAACTGGATGACGAACAAGAGGGAACGATGCAGCTGGGCTCATGGGACTCCAACGACAGTGACGGGCTAACGACGGCGAGCGATGGCAATGCAATGGTTCCAGGCGAGCTTGCGGCTTGCTCGAACAACTGCTGGTCAGTTTTTGGGTTAAGGAGCTTCGAATAGCAAGGGGAAGGGAGGGGGGTCAACGGATGAGGGAAGGAGGAGAAGAAGGAGGACACAACTTGGCTTGTGGGGCCATTTGGTCTTCAATCTCATCCTCTTGTCCCCTAGAGATGGTCCCACCTTACCCAGCTAGTTTCCTTAGCAAATTCCAGCAGCCAAATCTCCCTTTAGAAGCCTTGGAGTGGTCCAAAAGTCATGGACCAAGGGGGGCTACGAATTTCACAACATTTTCCCTCAATCCCACTTCAATTGCCTCTTGAACCGGTGCAATTTGGCCTCTATAAATTCCACCGTCAAATCTTCGATCAAATTGGTATTTTTCCTTGCCAATAAATCCTACTTGCATCCCAATTTTGCAATAAAAAACGGTCCTCTGAATTTTTTGGACAAAAACGGCCCTATGGCGACTTTTCACCAAAAATCTCGGTTTGCAGAAAAATCTCCGGATGATGAGTTGACATTCCTAAAATGACTCATGACATGACAAAACTTTTAATTTTTGAAATCGGATTCAAATTCGTGGTTAATTTCAATCTAACGCGATTTTAGCGTGACCTAAGCTATCGGGTAGTTTTTAGAAATTTTCAATGCAAATGACCTGTGGTTGATTTTCTTCGAGTCACAATGAACCTTTTTGACACATTGGTGACTCTCAATTGTTGTAAAAATCTTGAGGTTTCAAATACGGATACAGGATACCAAAACGACAAAAAAGTAAGTCTAATACCGATCGATGAGAATTTTTCAATTTGGTGGATTCACCCACGCTTAACCATATATCTCAGTCGAACCGACCTGTCTCTGATTTCTAATCAATCTTTATTGTGCCATAATGATCTTTGCAGATGAGCACCGTCGAGTAGTCGATTTCTGATCGAATTCTCAAGTTTAATGCGTTAAATTCCTTAATGACTTCCCCAGATAGTCTAGTTATCTGAGGATTGATCAACTCTGAGAATAGCACTATAGGCGCATTGATGAAAGGCTCGATTTATATAATGGAAAAAAAAATTAAAAATTTTAGGATGTCACAATGCCGGGAACGACTCTTGGTTCGTGGCTTGAGCTGTGTGCTTAGGCTATCGCAACTTGACGTCGATTCTAAGCTGAGCAAACCTTGACCTCGTCCTGAGGCATGAACCCACTCAAGCATGCAAATATGAGCAAACACACAAAAGAACATTACAATATACACATGGCTTACACGGGTGAGCACACCACTAAACTCGACGATGTAGGCTATCGCCTTAGCCAAGAGTTAAAGATTTTACTTACAACTTTTGAGCCTAGATCCTAGATGCTCCTTTAGTGACCGGACGGCTCCTATGGTGGCTTGGAGGAGAACGACATGAAAGAGAGGGGAGAAAGGGAGAGGAAATGAGAGAATGGTTAAGCCTCTAAAATGTGAGGATCCATTCTCCTATTTATAGGCCTACTCCTCTTCAATTATTTGTGCCAATCTCATGATTAAGCCTAAGGAACAAGTTGGCCTATCTAGTCTCCTTAGTTGGCGCCTATGCTTATTCGTGTTTGATTGTGATTAGTTCATCTATTTACTTACTCTCCAAGGCTCACTTTAGGCTTATGATGTGCCTATGGCCCTAGGAGACACATAATCCCCTTGATGCCTAATGTCTTCTCTTAATTGGTTGGCATTTGCCTCGTTCACCAAGGCTATCCTTTAGGCTCATTATAAGCTAAGATTCTAGAGGACACCTAAGCTTACGAGTCACTGACTTCTTCTCCAAGGCAAATCTCAAGCCATCATTACCAAATCTTCAAGTGGACACCTAGGCTTATGAGGTGGAGATCTAATAACTTGGTGTCATCATTTACAGTCTTGCTTGTCCCCATTTCGTTGGACCACATTAGCACTTAACTCATTATTAAGGGGACAACTCATTATAGATAGGTGGCACTCTAAAAGATAGGGTGGCATCAAGGCTATAGGATAGCCATAATTAGTTTCAATGTGTCCTATTTTTATTGGAACACTTGGATTGGATACTTTGCTTAATCCCCAAGGCAAATCCTTGATAATCATGACCATATCTAGAAAAATCTAGGTGGAATGATAAGTCAACCTCCTTCATGAAGAAGCTAGGGTGTTCTAGAGAATTCAAGTTTGTCATTTTCTTCCACAAAAAGGTGTTCTAGAGAATTGCGTCGTCTAAGTTGGTTCCGGGGTTGGAGAATGGGTCATTAGGTATACCTCAAAAAATCAAATCACGTACACCCGAGGTTCAACCATCATGCCCTATATTCGCCCAAATCGTTCCTTTGGACGGTCGGTCGGCCTAAAAGGTCGATTGCCCTTTGGTTGGTTCAAGGCCAATTTTAAGGCTATCCATGGCTTAACACTAAGCTAAGGCACTCATGAACCTTAGAATTTATGATGGAATAGCCAGATCTATCCTGAGGCTCATTCCAATCGGGACATGATCCACCAGTAGGGTTCATGGCCAGTGCGTTACCAATCCATGATCGAACATCACCAATTCGAGATTCTGTTCCGATCACTAAGAACTAAATAGGGAATGGTGCATTTTTTGTTGGAAGACAGTCGCATTTGATCAATTTGGATCATCCATGTATTGGTGCATAACCAGGTAAGATCACCCACGACCAGAAACTACGACCAAATAGATCGACCCATGACCATCCACCGACCCAAAATCATCTCGTGATCAATTCTCATGATCAAAAGGTCATCTTATGAGTTGATGATCCCATCCCATCAGTATGATCGGTAAAAATTCACGGCCGACACCTCGACTAGTTCGTGACCGGTCAATCAGTCGGTCAGGCCATAACTGATCTGTGATTCCTTACCAATCGAACCGATCGATCCATGGCCAATGGCCCATGATCAATTCTCTTTTAGGACCTTAGGGCCAATCCTTACGGGCTCAGAATCGAGGGTGTTATAGGATTACTTCCACTCCTTCTAACAGTAACTCCTATGTGAAATTTCTACTTCAACTCGAACCATCCCAATCGGAAGAGACTTCAGATAAGGGTTGTAATATCGATTTGGGTGAGGCTTTGAAAGGATTGAAATTTTTTAGATTTCAAGGATTTAAAAGTGGATGATTATCTTGGCATCATTACCATCACACAACTTTTCAGAAGTTTCACTCTTGAAATTTAATCTATCTCGAGAGTCCTTTTGACTATTTTATCTTGAGACATGGGAGCTTCGCTCTCTTTTCTAACGATATTACTTGCAATATATGTTTTGCAAAGCATTTCTTTTCTTTTTCAATGAGGGGTCTTTCACATGACCAATGATTTTGCTTTTCTTTGTATTTTTTCATGGGCATTGGCCTTACTTTTACCAGGCACTGCTTTTTCATACCTCCTAATTTTCACTCTCTTTTGAGTATCTAGGACTCTCAAGTGGTATTTACAAACATGATCAATATTCTCAATTTTATTGGTAAATCATATGCATTGCCCTAGTGTGGGGAAATAATCATCACCTGGAGTTACAAAAGAATTGCATAAGGCTCAAATTGGTTAAGCAAAGGATAATTGTGCTTGGGTAGTGAACAAAATGCTCTTCGTCACTTCAAGATACTTCAAGCTTCCATAAGAAATTACTTGAAGCTAGCACAAGAAGATTGATGCAAGTGAAAGCAATAAAATGTTTCTTGATCTTTTGCTCCATAATTTTCAACCAGGACCCCCTATTTTGCCCCCCAATGTGGGGTTGTTCTTGACAGGGTTATTTTGGAAATACTCCCTATTTGGCTTAAAGTGGCTTGCAAGGGATATCTATAGTGTTTGGGATTAAGAAAGAAATGCCTTTGTCATCTTGATTCATGTATTCACTATGAATGAATCCTATGCCCTAAAACACAATTCTTTTCACTCAATTCTCTCAGAGAATGTATAAGGACATGTTTGGCAAGGGGTTGCCTCTCATCATTTTAAGCATTACCACTTGGCATATTTAACAATCCTTTTCGAGTTTTTCAAAACACACTTTGGTTAAATTCCACTCCCTAGGGAATAAAAATGTATCAAAAATTCTTTGAAAATATATGTTCCCTTGACCCTACTATGGAGACTTTTGGAAACAATGTTAAAAGAAATTTGTGGACAGAACAAGCTTTGTTTAGCATGGAGGTTCACTTCTAGATTTCCGACTAACTCTTTCGGCATTCTAAAGGTCAAGGCCATTTCTAAGTTTTAAAGAAGGTGGTCACTTTTTTGAGGTTTTGTACTTCTAAGATTAACCTCCCATGGATAAGTAGAATCTTCTTCGGAGATCCTGCAAAATGAACAAACATGCAGATGCGATATGTATGCATGAGATGCATGATGTAATTATTCTAAAGCGGCTCGGATTCAATCCAAAGGTGGCTCAAAAACCTTTCAATTTATTCATGGATAATACTTCTTGACAACATCAGCATTTACAAGCCTTAGCAATTCTTGGCCATCCATTTCTATAAGGATTAGGGCTCCACCAGGTAGCACCTTCCTTATGATATATAGAACTTCATAGTTTGCAGTGAATTTATGAGGATCTGGAATGATAGGCATGACCTTTCTCAAGACAAGATCGTTGATCTCAAAATGTCTTTTTTTGACCTTGCAGTTAAATGACTTGGCTACTCGCTTATGATGGCTTTGTCCATGACACAAGGCTTTTACCCTCTTTTCATCAATCATATTGAGTTGTTCAAACCTTTGTTGAATCCATTCAGCTTCAGAGAGCTTGACTAGAGATAGTACCCATAGTGAAAGGATTTCTACTTCCATGAGTAACACAACTTCCATTCCATAGACTGATTAGAATGGTGTTGCCCCAGTTGAAGTGCAAATTGAAGTTCGGTAAGCCAGCAAAGCATATGGCAATTGATTGTGCCAGTCACGATAGTTTTAAGTTGTTTTGGCTAAAATTTTCTTGATATACTTATTTGTCACTTCCATAGCTCCATTCATTTGTGGGCAGTAAGGAGAAGAATTCAAGTGGCGAAGAACTCTTTAAGTAGTTCATCCACTATCCTGTTATTCAAGTCCGATCCATTGTCGATGATGATTGCCTCAGGAACTCTGTATCTAACAATGATATCATGACAGATGAACTTCCCCACACTCTTCGCAGCAACGTGGGCATAAGAATTGGCTTCAATCCATTTGGTGAAGTAATCGATAGCCACTAAGATAAAACGGTGTCCATTTGATGCTTTATGATTAATTGGTCTGATGATGTCGATGCTCCACATCGAGAAAGGCCAGGACTCAAACAATTGATGCAATTCATTAGGAGGAACATTGATTTTGTCTCTATAGACTTGACATTAGCGAAGCACTTCACATGTTGAATACAATCGACATCCATGGTTAACCAGTGGTAACCTATCCTCATAATTTTTCTAGCTAGGAGATGACCATTCATTGGAGGTCCGCACTCTCCTTCATGTATCTCTTTCATCAGTATTTTAGCTTTTTGTGCGTCTACACATTTCAATAAAATCAAATCAAAAGACCTTTTGTAAAGGGTTCCTCCATTGAGGAAGAATTTGGATGCCAACTTCATTAGGTATTTTCGATCACTGGCTTGACTCCCTTGAGGAAATTTACCTTCTCGAAGGTAATTCATAATATTATAATACCAAGGTTGAGTGCCAGGTTCTTCTTCAATTATCATGCAATAAGCAAGCTTCGTAAGATGTCGATTTGCAAGGGATCAATACTCAAGCCGTCGGTTACTTCTAACATTGACAATAAAGTTGCCAGGGTATCAACAAATTGATTTTGTGATCTTGGCAGATAATCAAAAGAGAATTCATCAAATTCTTTAACTTGGTCTTGAAGATATTCATGGTAAGAAATCAACTTCACGTCTCGCATTTGCCATTCACCTCTCGTCTGGAGGATGATGAGCATGGAATCACCATAGACTTGAAGCTTTCTGACTTTCATATCAATGGCTAACTGCAGACCAAGGATACAAGCTTCATATCCGGAAATATTGTTGGTACAAGGGAATACCAACTTCACAGCCACTAGATAATGTTGGCCATCTAGGGATATTAGAACTACCATAGCGCCGGAACCAAAAAGATTAACAGCACCATCAAAGTACATGGTCCATTTGTCATGTGAGACTAAGTAAATCCGTTCATCAACTTCATTTTAGTCATCAGACTTATTGGGACTTTCAACTAGCATGTCAACTATGGCTTCTCCCTTGATAGACTTCTATGTCATGCTTCTAATATCGAACTTGGAAAGTAGTATTTGCCATTTAGCAAGCTTTCCGAACAATGTAGGTTTCACCATAAGGTATTTGATTGGGTCATTTTCAGTCACCGGTAAAATGCAATGGTGAAGAGTATATTGCCTCAGTCGATGTAAGACCCGAATCAAGGCTACACATGTCTTTTCCACCTCAAGATATTGGACCTCGAAGGTAGTGAACTTCTTATTGAGGTAGTATGTGGCATCCCAAAATTCAGAGCCAAGCCATAAGGTGTGTTAAAGTCTTTAATTAGGTGATAAAAATTTCCATGGCTTATGCTTTAGCCATTAGTCTTTTAATTAGATGATTTGTGCATATGATTGTGAAAATTTAAATTCGATAGATTAATAATCTATGCTTGGCCATAAGATTTATAAATTAAATTTCAATAGACAAGATGTCCCAAGACTTTGGCCAAGATTGAAAATAGAAATTTAAAAATATTTATAGAAGAAATTCAAAAAAAAAAAAAAAGGGGAAAGAGAAGGTCAAAATTCGATTGGGCCTTAAGCCCAAGAGTGGAACTTTAATGGACCAAGTTAGCTGGCCCATTAAAGCCCACAAGTGAGCCGTCGACCGGCCCAATAGAGGCCCAAGAAGTGGCCGGATGGCCCAAGCCCAAGAGGCCCAAGCTCAATTCAAAATCCAATGTGACAAGTGGCAAAGGGAAAGGCCATGCATTGGCCATGGTTGAGGCAAAACAATCATTACAAATGATGAGCTCTAGGGGGGTATAAGAAGGAAGAGAGAGAGGGTGACCGGCCATTTTTTTCGCCCAAGGAGAGAGAGAGAGAGAGAGAGGTGTGCGAGAGAGAGAGAGAGAGAGTTGTGCGAGAGAGGAGGAGCGGCCGAGAGAGAAAGGAGGAGGGAACCGCCGTGTGCCGCCATGTTCGCCGCCGTACGCCGTCGATCGTTCATCCTAGAGGCAAGTGGAGACCTCTAGCTTCTCTTGCATGCTTGTATGTTGTTTGCATGTTAGATTTTGGGTGTTTTTAAGTGGGAAAAACCGAGGTAAGGTTGGCTTGTTCTTATGTCGTGTGACTGTTCTTGCTCGGGTTGTGTGAGTCAGTAATTTGTTTGAGCTTGCATGTGTGTTTGGAGTCCGATTTTGGCTTCGATGTCTTCATGAAAGTTGTATCTAACATCTTTTACTATAACATACTGAAATTTAGTGGAAAATAATGGAGATTTGACGGGTTAAAGTCGCATCTTACGGAGACCTCAGATCTGGAGAGTGTTTACTAACCTTTTGCTGGATTCATGGTTGCATGTTGGTTTTTGTTGAGAATCTCACTTCAACTTCTGCATGAAAGTTGTAGGGAACATCTTAAAATACAACATACTCAAATTTGAAGTGAAAATAACAAGTATAGCTTGGTAAATCGACTAGATCTTGAAGACGATGATTCTGGTGATGTATTCCGAGACACCCGAGACTTAAAGGACTAAAATGAGGACTATACTCTGGTTATTTGACCTAGATCTCTTCATGAAACTTGTAAAGGACACCTTTACACATAACATATTTAAATTTAAGAGAAAAATAAAGAGAATAGGTGGGTTAAATCTTAGTATTTCGGAGATGGAGGCACTGGACGATGCGGTAATGGATCCAGAAGCTTCGTGAGGTTCAATAAAATAATATATAAGTAATCTGGCTTGGAGTTCTTCATGAAAGTTGTACGAAATTTTCTTGGCTATAATCCCGTAAAATTTTATAATTTTTGGAGGCCATATGGATATTTTAATTGAATTTATTCGGAAACCGTGCATTCTGGTTTCATCCGAGAAGCATAGGATGTTTTGGGAAAATTATGAAATTTAAAAAAATTCAATTTGGCCATGAATTTTGCAATTAATTATCATCCTATGGGTTTGTTTAATAATTTCTTGAATTTTGATAATTTTGGGAATTTATAGTTATTTTAAAAATAAAATAAATAAATAAAAATAAATAAAAATAAATAAAAATAAATAAAATAAATGAATAAAAAGGAATTATTTCATTGGCCATAGATTCCATTCAATTAATTCATGTTGCATGTGATAAAGCCTTGATATGTCTATGATATTGAATTGAGATGCGCATGTGATAAAGCCTTGATATGTCTATTGAGATGCATATGTGATAAAGTCTTGGCATATGTATGGCAATTGAATCAATGCATGTGTGAATGTCATGCCTAGTATGATTTGTTTGATATCATGCCATGTGCCATGTTAAAATGTGAATAAAATACTGGTAAACATGGATGATGGTAAATGAGGAGATGGTTGTGATGGCGGATGATGCTCGGAATGTATAGAGATACATTGCCGAAATTCCCCGGGAGATTCGGGATGCCCGGAATGTGGGGGCCGGAAGCCCTGTCGGAGGTCTTTGCCCGAAGGGAATACCTCGCGATGCCAGGATTGGGGTGCGAGATGCCTGGCTAGAAGGGTAAAGGCCGGAAGCCCTGTCGAAGGTTTCTGCCCGAAGGGAATGCCTCGTGATGCTAGTTGAGATGCGAGATGCCCGGAATGTGGTGGGCCGGATGCCCGGTGGCCTGGGAGGCTGAATGCCGGGGAACCTCGGAGGTCTTTGCCCGAGGGGATGATGAAATTGATGATTTGAGAAATGGGTGATGTGGTGATCAATTGAAAAGTAAAAAGTGAAAATTAAACCATGATATGATATGCATGATGATATGCATGATGATGATAATGATATGTGATGTGAAATAATAATGATCACCCATGATATGATATGCATGATGATATGCAAGATGATGATGATGACGATATGCATGATGATATGCATGATGATGATAATGATATGTGATGTGAAATAACGATGATCACCCATGATGACATGATATGCATGATGATATGCATGATGATGATAATGATGATATGCATGATGATATGCAAGATGATGATGATATGATATGCATGATGATATACATGATGATGATGATGATATGACATGCATGATGATATGCATGGTGATGATAATGATGATGGTATATGATATGACATGTGTAATGTGATGATGTCATGATGATGATGACATGTATGATATGATGATGATACACATGTATGTGTTATAAATTGATATGATGATGCATGATAGTATGCGCATGGCTTCAAGGTAAGTAACGCCTGCAATGCATGTATGATTTGCCTGATGCGTTGAGTTGTTATTGGATTTCCTTATCTGCTGAGTGGTTGTACTCACCCCTTTTGGGGATAACATTTTAGATTAGCCAGTATACCGCTTCCTGCCGTCACGCGAGGTACATTTTACGGGTTACCGTCCGACGTTGAGGTAGAGTGTGAGGAGTTCGGCTATCCTTCCGTGCCTGGACTCACCTACATACGCGTACGCTGTCTTGTCATGTACGACATAGGCCTGGCTGGGGGCCCAGTCGTTCAGGAGTTTGTTTTTGTTCACGTTCACCGCGATGGGGTGATGGGAGGGATGCTGCCACCGCCACCGCCTGATGCACCGGACTGGGTGTGAGACCTGAGGGTGACGAGTAGGGGCTGTGTTTTTTGGGAGTTAGTTAGCCGACACTTATGATGGGGGGATCGTACACGTGTGATGTAGTGGGTCAAGGGTTCTTTTTGAGATTTTAGGCTGGACATGGCTGAGTCCTAGCTTTTCCTTTTTGATGTACCGACCCAAGAGTAGCCCCATCTTGAAAGAATATGTAAATAAAGTGTCGTCGCTTGTTTATAAAAAAAAAAAAATCCTGATGTTTAGTGGTGTGTATTTGTATCATGGTTGGTAGGGGGAGAGAGGTGATTTTTAATTTGCTTCCGCTAATGAGTCGCGCTGGGACCGTTTTGTTTAAAAAAAAAATGTGTCTATAAATTACGACGCATCTTCTAAGAAGAAAGGTAATAAGGAGTAACATTGGCGCTGGTGATGACCTGCGAAGGGTTCGGGGTGTCACAGCCGCGCTTTTTGGTATCAGGGCGAATGGTTATAGGTGGAGTGATAAGGAGCCTCATTTGGAAATTGAGGAACATGATGACAATGCACACCATAGGATATAAAGCGAAATAATTGAATAACGGGTGATGAGTATTCACTCGTAGATGCCTAGTAGTTTGTTTTGAGTTATTTTTAGGTACCAGTAACATGTATATGTTACTTATGTAGTGATAGTAATTGTTTTGAGTGAAGGCAGTGAGTCTCAGATTATTCCTGAGGCAATGCTTAGAAATTGCAGGAAAGTCATGGTGCGAGCTGGAAGTGCTCATTCATCAAGGGCTGAAGCCTCTGCTGCAAGGGCTGAACCCCGAATGGAAGTCATCCTGCAGGCATTAGCCAATATTGGAAATCTGATGGAGAGGCAGGCGCAGCAACAGCCCGGAGCAGAACGCCGTACTCAAGGACTAGTGGAGCAGTTTTTAAAGCTGAAGCCACTTAAGTTCAATGGAATGGGAAGTCCTGAGGAGGCGGAGCAATGGATTGATGGAATGGAACGAATTTTCCGGCTGTTGGACTACATTGATGCTGAGAAAATAGTTTTAGTAGAGTACCAGTTGGAGGGAAATGCGAAGTTTTGTTGGAGAGCTTCGAAGGACATAATCTTTCCACCAGGTACTGATGTGAGCTAGGAGGAGTTTGTTAGGGCTTTCAATAGGAAGCATTTTTCTGATTGTGCTAAGGATAGGAAGATTACTGAATTTGTTCAGCTAGAACAAAAAGGATTGACGGTAGATCAGTATGAGGCTAGATTTTCTGAATTGTCTAGATATGCTCCTAGATTGATTGAGGATCGGAAGAGAAGGTTAAGAGATTCCTAAAAGGGCTGAGGACTGACATTAGAAAGCAACTGGGCCTTTGAACATAAGGGATTATAATGAGATTTATGAAAGGGCACAGTTAGTGGAGCATGAGCTGTTGAGGGAACGTTCGGAGTTTAAGAAACCGTTGAATTTTAATGATGTGAGAAAGGGGAAGAGGCCTTATTCTGGTCAAGGTCAGACCTGGAATGTGAAGAAGAAGAGTAATTTTGGAAATTTTGGAGGAGCAATGAGTGGTCTGAATATAGGAAAAGCACCCTATCAGCCTGGTATTTGTCAGAAGTGTAATGGGAGACATGGCCCAGGACCTTGCACGGGACAACATAAATGCTTTGGTTGTGGACAAGTAGGTCGTCTTAGGAGGAATTGCCCACAAGAGAGGTCGCAAGTGAGTGTTGGCTCAGTGCGACAGGGATATCAGAGTGCTATTAGGTCAAACCCACAAGGAAATCCTCAGAGACCGCCTGCACAAGGAAGGATGTATGCGATCACCCAGGAGGAAGCGAAAGCTTTCAAAAATGTTATCTCAGGTACGATTCTTATTAATGGTAAGAAGGCATATGCATTGTTTGACACGGGTGCAACGCATTCATTTGTGTCTGAAAGATATAGATGTTTGAATAAGATAGAAGTTATGCCTTTTGAGACGCCTCTTTGTGTTTCCACGCCTTTAAAGGATATGGTATTGTCTACGCTGGTGTGTGGAAATTGTAAGATATCAATGGGAGGAAAGGATATGGAAATAGACTTGGTTGTAATAGCTATGTATGACTTTGACGTTATTATAGGAATGGACTAAGCCGTAAGTATCGGGCTAGAATGGATTGTTATAGAAGAGTGGTTCCATTTGTTTTACCTGATCAGTCTAGTTGTGAATTTTTAGGAGGTCAGACCCATTTTCCTGTAGCACTTATTTCGGCAGTAGAAGCATGTAAGTTACTTGACAAATGATGTCAAGGGTACCTAGCCATAGTTAGAGATTATGCCAGGGAGGAGCCTAATCTTGAGGAAGTCCGCGTAGTTAACGAATTTCAAGATGTATTTCCTGAGGAATTGCCTGGATTGCCGCCAGAGCGGGAGATTGAATTTGAAATTGAATTAATGCCGGGAACAGGACCAATATCAAAAGCCCCGTATAGGATGGCCTTAGTTGAATTGAAGGAGTTGAAAGTGCAACTGCAAGAATTGCTTGACAAAGGATTCATTAGACCAAGTGCTTCACCTTGGGGTGCACCGGTCTTGTTTGTGAAAAAGAAAGATGGATCGATGCGCTTGTGCATTGACTATAGGCAGTTGAACCAAGTGACCATTAAGAATAAGTATCCCTTGCCTAGAATTGATGATTTATTTGATCAACTCTAGGGAAGTTTGGTCTTCTCTAAGATTGACTTAAGGTCGGGATACCATCAGTTGAGAATTAAGAAGGAGGATATTCCTAAGACTGCGTTCAGGACTCGTTATGGACACTATGAGTTCCTTGTTATGCCATTTGGATTGACTAACGCGCCGGCTGCATTTATGGATTTGATGAATAGAATATTTCAACCTTATTTAGACCAGTTTGTGGTTGTGTTTATTGATGATATTCTGGTATATTCAAAAGGACCTAAAGAGCATGAGCAACATTTGAGGATAGTTTTGCAGACCCTGAGAGAGTATAAGTTGTATGCTAAGTTTAGTAAGTGTGAATTCTGGTTGGACCGAGATAATATTTTTAGGACATGTGGTGTCGGGAAAAGGAATTGCAAAGAGACCCGGCAAAAGTTGAAATGGTAGTAAATTGGCCGAGACCAACGACACCCACTGAAATACGAAGTTTCTTAGGACTGGCTGGTTATTATAGAAGATTCATTGAAGGATTTTCATGACTAGCAGGACCTTTGACTAAATTGACTCGAAAGAATGTGAAATTTGAGTGGAATGGGGAATGTGAAAGGAGTTTTCAGGAGCTCAAAAGGAAATTGACTTCGGCTCCAATTCTGACTATACCTACTGGACCTGATGGTTTCACGGTGTATAGTGATGCATCTCACAAAGGACTAGGATGTGTGTTGATGCAGCATGGCAAAGTTGTAGCCTATGCATCCAGACAATTGAAACCTCATGAGCTAAATTACCCGACGCATGATTTAGAGCTAGCAGCTATAGTGTTTGCCTTAAAGATATGGAGACACTATTTGTATGGGGGAAAGTTTGAGATTTACACGGATCATAAGAGTTTGAAGTATCTGTTCTCACAAAAGGAGTTGAACATGAGACAAAGGAGATGGATGGAGTTGTTAAAGGATTATGATTGTGAGATAAGATATCATCCAGGAAAGGCGAATAGAGTGGCAGATGCTCTTAGTCGAAAGTCGGCTATGGAGATAGCTAGTTTAAGAATGGCAGAATGGAAATTGTTAGAATCTGTAGCAAACTCCGAATTTAAATTGAAAATGGATTGTCTTACTGGCATGCTTAGTGCATTAAGGATTGAGCCAGCGATTATCCAGAAAATTAAAATTCTGCAAGAATCTGACCCAGAGATTTTGAAAGTGAAAGATGCTGTATCTTTAGGGAAAAGATCAGAATTTCAAATCTCTGATGATGGAATAGTGAGATGTCAAGGACGACTTTGTGTTCCCGACAATGAGGAATTGAGGAAGGAAATTATGTCGGAGGCACATAAGAGTAATTATAGTATCCACCCAGGTAGTACAAAGATGTATAGGAATTTACGTCAGCAGTTTTGGTGGAATGGGATGAAGGTAGATACGGCTAAGCACGTCTCTCAATGTTTGACGTGCCAGCAAGTAAAAGCGGAACATCGTAAATCCGCAGGACTTTTAAGACCATTAGACATTCCAGAATGGAAATGGGAACATATAACGATGGACTTTGTGCAAGGATTGCCAAGGACATCAAGGAGTCATGATTCAATTTGGGTTATAGTGGATCGTTTGACTAAATCGGCACATTTCTTAGCGATTCGCATGGACTACCCAATGGATAAGTATGCGGACATGTATGTAAGTCAAGTGGTATGCTTACATGGTGTTCCAGTGACTATTACTTCAGATCGAGATTCGAGGTTTACTTCGAATTTTTGGCGAAGTCTTGAAATTGCATTAGGGACTAAGCTTCAATTTAGTACTGCTTTTCATCCTCAGACAGATGGTCAATCGGAAAGAGTAATCCAGATATTGGAAGATATGTTAAGGGCATGTGTAATTGACTTCAAAGGAAATTGGGATGAAAGATTGCATTTGGTAGAGTTTGCCTATAACAATAGCTTTCAGAAGAGTATAGGCATGGCACCTTATGAAGCATTATATGGAAGGAGATGTAGGACTCCTGTCTGTTGGAGTGAGATAGGTGAAAGGAAGTTGACAGGACCTGAACTACACAAGTTACCATTGAAGCTGTTGATATTATCAGAGAAAGACTTAGAGCAGCTTAGAGAAGACAGAAAGGCTACGCAAATAGACGTAAAAGACCTTTGGAATTTAGTGTAGGAGACCATGTATTCCTTAAGGTATCTCCAATGAAAGGAATATCTCGATTTGGGATGAAGGGTAAGTTAAGCCCTAGATTTGTTGGACCTTTTGAAATTCTCGAGAGGATAGGTGACGTAGCTTATCGCTTAGCGTTACCTCCTAAGTTAGGAAATCTGCACGATGTGTTTCATGTATCGATGTTGAGAAAGTACCAGTCGGATCCTGGTCACATACTCGATCATGAAGCCATCAAAATGGATGAAAAAGTTAGGTACATTGAAGAGCCTGTGCAGATATTGGATCATAAGGAGCAAATTCTTAGGACCAAGAAGATCCCATTAGTTAAGGTATTATGGCGACATCATGATGTGGAGGAAGCCACGTGGGAAAGTGAGGATCAAATGAAGGAAAAGTACCCTTATTTATTTCAAGAAGGCGCGAGTGGTGTTTGAATTTCGAGGACGAAATTCTCTAAGGAGGGGAGAATTGTGGCATCCCAAAATTTAGAGCCAAGCCATAAGGTGTGTTAAAGTCTTTAATTAGGTGATAAAAATTTCCATGGCTTATGCTTTAGCCATTAGTCTTTTAATTAGATGATTTGTGCATATGATTGTGAAAATTTAAATTGATAGATTAATAATCTATGCTTGGCCATAAGATTTATAAATTAAATTTCAATAGGCAAGATGTCCCAAGACTTTGGCCAAGATTGAAAATAGAAATTTAAAAATATTTATAGAAGAAATTCAAAAAAAAAAAAAAAAAGGGGGAAAGAGAAGGTCAAAATTCGATTGGGCCTTAAGCCCAAGTGGAACTTTAATGGACCAAGTTAGCTGGCCCATTAAAGCCCACAAGTGAGCCGTCGACCGGCCCAATAGAGGCCCAAGAAGTGGCCGGATGGCCTAAGCCCAAGAGGCCCAAGCTCAATTCAAAATCCAATGTGACAAGTGGCAAAGGGAAGGCCATGCATTGGCCATGGTTGAGGCAAAACAATCATTACAAATGATGAGCTCTAGGGGGGTATAAGAAGGAAGAGAGAGAGGGTAACCGGCCATTTTGTTCGCCCAAGGAGAGAGAGAGAGAGAGAGGTGTGCAAGAGAGAGAGAGAGAGTTGTGCGAGAGAGGAGGAGCGGCCGAGAGAGAAAGGAGGAGGGAACCGCCGTGTGCCGCCGTGTTCGCCGCCGTACGCCGTCGATCGTTCATCCTAGAGGCAAGTGGAGTCCTCTAGCTTCTCTTGCATGCTTGTATGTTGTTTGCATGTTAGATTTTGGGTGTTTTTAAGTGGGAAAAACCGAGGTAAGGTTGGCTTGTTCTTATGTCGTGTGACTGTTCTTGCTCGGGTTGTGTGAGTCAGTAACTTGTTTGAGCTTGCATGTGTATTTGGAGTCCGATTTTGGCTTCGATGTCTTCATGAAAGTTGTAGCTAAGATCTTGTACTATAACATACTGAAATTTAGTGGAAAATAATGGATATTTGAGGGGTTAAAGTCGCATCTTACGGAGACCTCAGATCTGGAGAGTTTTTACTAACCTTTTGCTGGATTCATTGTTGCATGTTGGTTTTTGTTGAGAATATCACTTCGACTTCTTTATGAAACTTGTAGGGAACATCTTAAACTACAACATAATCAAATTTTAAGTGAAAATAACAAGTATAGCTTGGTAAATCGACTAGATCTTGAAGACGATGATTCTGGTGATGTATTCCGAGACACCCGAGACTTAAAGGACTAAAATGAGGACTATAATCTGGTTATTTGACCTAGATCTCTTCATGAAACTTGTAAAGGACACCTTTACACATAACATATTTAAATTTCAGCGAAAACGAAAGAGAATAGGTGGGTGAAATCTTAGTATTTTGGAGATGGAGGCACTGGACGATGCGGTAATGGATCCAGAAGCTTCGTGAGGTTGAATAAAATAATATATAAGTAATATGGCTTGGAGTTCTTCATGAAAGTTGTACGAAATTGTTTTGGCTATAATCCCGTAAAATTTTATAATTTTTAGATTCCATATGGATATTTTAATTGAATTTATTCGGAAACCGTGCATTCTGGTTTCATCCGAGAAGCATAGGATGTTTTGGGAAAATTATGAAATTTTAAAAAAATTCAATTTGGCCATGAATTTTGCAAGTAATTATCATCCTATGGGTTTGTTTAATAATTTCTTGAATTTTGATAATTTTGGGAATTTATAGTTATTTTAAAAATAAATAAAATAATAAATAAATAAAATAAAATAAATAAAAATAAATAAAATAAATGAATAAAAAGGAATTATTTCATTGGCCATAGATTCCATTCAATTAATTCATGTTGCATGTGATAAAGCCTTGATATGTCTATGATATTGAATTGAGATGCGCATGTGATAAAGCCTTGATATGTCTATGATATTGAATTGAGATGCGCATGTGATAAAGCCTTGATATGTCTATTGAGATGCATATGTGATAAAGTCTTGGCATATGTATGGCAATTGAATCAATGCATGTGTGAATGTCATGCCTAGTATGATTTGTTTGATATCATGCCATGTGCCATGTTAAAATGTGAATAAAATACTGGTAAACATGGATGATGGTAAATGAGGAGATGGTTGTGATGGCGGATGATGCTTGGAATGTATAGAGATACATTGCCGAAATTCCCTGGGAGATTCAGGATGCCCGGAATGTGGGGGGCCGGAAGCCCTGTCGGAGGTCTTTGCCCGAAGGGAATACCTCGCGATGCCAGGATTGGGGTGCGAGATGCCTGGCTAGAAGGGTAAAGGCCGGAAGCCCTGTCGGAGGTTTCTGCCTGAAGGGAAGGCCTCGTGATGCTAATTGAGATGCGAGATGCCCGGAATGTCGGGGGCCGGATGCCCGGTGGCCTAGGAGGCTGAATGCCGGGGAACCTCGGAGGTCTTTGCCCGAGGGGATGATGAAATTGATGATTTGAGAAATGGGTGATGTGGTGATCAATTGAAAAGTAAAAAGTGGAAATTAAACCATGATATGATATGCATGATGATATGCATGATGATGATAATGATATGTGATGTGAAATAATGATGATCACTCATGATATGATATGCATGATGATATGCATGATGATGATAATGATATGTGATGTGAAATAATGATGATCACTCATGATATGATATGCATGATGATACACAAGATGATGATGATGACGATATGCATGATGATATGCATGATGATGATAATGATATGTGATGTGAAATAACGATGATCACCCATGATGACATGATATGCATGATGATATGCATGATGATGATGATGATGATATGCATGATGATATGCAAGATGATGATGATATGATATGCATGATGATATACATGATGATGATGATGATATGACATGCATGATGATATGCATGGTGATGATAATGATGATGGTATATGATATGACATGTGTAATGTGATGATGTCATGATGATGATGACATGTTTGATACGATGATGATACACATGTATGTGTTATAAATTGATATGATGATGCATGATAGTATGCGCATGGCTTCAAGGTAAGTAACCCCTGCAATGCATGTATGATTTGCCTGATGTATTGAGTTGTTATTGGATTTCCCTATCTGCTGAGTGGTTGTACTCACTCCTTTTGGGGATAACATTTCAGATTAGCCAGTATGCCGCTTCCTGCCGTCACGCGAGGTACATTTTACGGGTTATCGTCCGATGTTGAGGTAGAGTGTGAGGAGTTCGGCTGTCCTTCCGTGCCTGGACTCACCTACATACGCGTACGCTGTCTTGTCATGTACGACATAGGCCTGGCTGGGGGCCCAGTCGTTCAGGAGTTTGTTTTTGTTCACGTTCGCCGCGATGGGGTGATGGGAGGGATGCTGCCACCGCCACCGCCTGACGCACCGGACTGGGTGTGAGACCTGAGCGTGACGAGTAGGGGCTGTGTTTTTTGGGAGTTAGTTAGCCAACACTTATGATGGGGGGATCGTACACGTGTGATGTAGTGGGTCGAGGGTTCTTTTTGAGGTTTTAGGCTGGACATGGCTGAGTCCTAGCTTTTCCTTTTTGATGTACCGACCCAAGAGTAGCCCCATCTTGAAAGAATATGTAAATAAAGTGTCGTCGCTTGTTTATAAAAAAAAAAAAAAATCCTGATGTTTAGTGGTGTGTATTTGTATCATGGTTGGTAGGGGGAGAGACGTGATATTTAATTTGCTTCCGCTAATGAGTCGCGCTGGGACCGTTTTGTTTAAAAAAAAAAAAAAAAAAAATGTGTCTATAAATTACAACACATCTTCTAAGGAGAAAGGTAATAAGGAGTAACATTGGCGATGGTGACGACTTGCGAAGGGTTCGGGGTGTCACATAGTATATAGCACGCTCAATCCCATCCTTCGGTCCTTTATGCACCAACATAGCTCCTAAAAACTCATCATGGATGGTAAGATACAAGATTAGAGGCACGCCTTGAATGGGTGGTACCAATACAGGGCATTACGAAAGATATCACTTAAGTTCTTCAAAGGATTTATGGCATTCTTCATCCCAATTGACTTTGGCATTCTTCGTTAATAGCTTGAAGAATGGCTTAGTAGTTTCTAATAGTTCGGAGATGAATCTCGCAACATAGTTCAATCTTCCCAGTAGACTCCGAACCTCCTTGATAGTAGAAAGAGGTTTTAAATCGCATATGGCTTTCACCTTGGAAGGATCTATCTCGATGCCCTTGTTACTAACCATAAACTTGAGGAGCTTCTCAGACTTTGTCCCAAATATGCACTTAGCGGGATTTAGCCTTAGCTTGAACTTCATCAATAGATCAAATAATTTACTCAAGACCTCGACATTGTCTTCACCTTGTCTTGATTTCACAATTGTGTCATCAACATATACTTCAATTTCCTTATGCATCATGTCGTGGAACAACGCCACCATGACTCTTTGATAGGTTACCCTAGCATTTTTCAAGCGAAAGGGCATAACTTTGAAGCAAAATATTCCCCATGGAGTGATAAAAGACATTTTAGTCTTGTCTTCCTCATTCACCCGGTTTTGGTTGTAACTGGAGAATTCGTCCATGAAGGAGAATATTTCAAAACCGGCCATACTGTCAACCAAGACATCGATATGTGACAAAGGAAAGTCATCCTTAGGACTAGCCTTATTCAGGTCACGATAATCAACGCATACTCAGAGCCATCCATCCTTCTTCATGATTAGGACTATATTGGCAATCCAGTCAGCATAATGAGTGACTTCAATGAAATCCATTTTGAAGAGTTTCATGACTTCCTCATCAATTTTCTTGGACAACTCAAGTTTTGTCCTTCTAAGCTTCTGCTTCTTAGGCGAAATGTTAAGATTAAGTGGCAACACATATTCCACAATCTTAGGATTTGAGCCTGGCATATCAGCATAAGACCAAGCGAAAATGTCTTGGTATTCTTTCAAAAGTTCAATCAATCTATTGGCATCCGTTTGAGAAAGACCTGCCTCAATCTTGATTTCTTTAGGGTTTTCAGAATCTCCTAAATTCATGGTGATTGGTTGCTCGGTAGTAGGGGGTTTAGATTCTTCATGTCTGAGCCATTCTCTTTCAATAACTCGAGGATCATTCTCATTCTCTGAGTTGAAATAATCGGGTTCGGTAGAATTTCTTGAATGCTAATTCAAGCCATGCAAATGACTATCATGATGTGAAATGTCATGCCTAAGATACAATTGAAAACATTTAGTATGGAAATACAAATAAATGCAATGCATGCAAATGTTATGAAAAACTTGTTTTCGAATTATGGGTTTTGGAAAAAATTTAATGGGAACTCATCCTCATGTCATTGGACATCTTTGTTCCACAATTTTTTTTTGAAACTATAGATCGTGTGGAGGCCCAGGCCGCAATGCATCATCATAGGTCTGGTTTGGGATACCTCACACGTCTAATAACAAAAAGTGAATTTTATTGATATGCATAAATTGCATTATAATGTATATTGTCTTGGATCTATAAAGTTCATGATCTAGACTATTACAAGGTATAAACGAATGAAACAATTGGAATTCTCTTGTAGGAGAGAAATGAATGGAATACAACTGAAATGAAAGGTAGGAACTAGAAACATCCCTTACATAGTGGGATCAGCAGGCTCTTCATCTTCGCTAATGGCGCTAATCATGCCATCCTCAAATAAGTCGACAAAGTGATGGATAGTGACTTCCTCTTCCTCTAGGAGCTTTAGTGGGCTAGAGAAGAAATCCTTCAACAGAGGAGGCAGAAGGCGTTGATAGCTCTTACACTTAATGTTTGGGCATTTTCGGTTACCTTGACCCTTTCAGTCGCTCTGGTAACCTAGGCCTTCATGCTTGTTCCTCTTGATCACTTTGATGGGATTTGGCATACCTTGGGCAAGCTTGCCTAAACCCTTGCCAACAGCGAATCTGTTCTTAAGTAATTCTTTGCTCAACATCAAGGACGCCCTTGAGAACTAAGGATTCCTAATGATTGACCTAGTAGGCACATGGGTGACAGACACAAGCTCAAATGAATGGTCGTTCACTTCTTCTTTAACTTCAAGCTTGATGTAAGGTATGATAGTGTTGTGGAAAGTCTTCACATCTCTTTCACATCTAATGGTCATAATCTTGCCATTGATAGCAAGTTTCATCATCTGATGAAGGCTTGAGGGAATGATCCTCGCGGCATGGATCCAAAGACATCCCAATAGCAGGCCAAAGTTGCTCGGGATATCTAGCACTTGGAATATTTGAGTAATGGTGACAGGACCAACAATCAGTGGCAAGTTAATTTCTCCTAGCCATTCTTTTCTCATTCTGTCAAAGGCTCGAATGAGAATCTTTGGAGGACAGCCATTTTCCACACTAATCCCCCATTGATGGAGAGTGGATAGAGGGCAAATGTTCAATGCGGAATCGTTATCGACCAGTACCCTCGAAATTCTAGTACCAAAATATTGAGCGGTCATATATAGTGCCTTAGTGTGCGCTTAGCCTTCAGGAGGAAGATCTTTCTTAGAGAAGGTTATCTGATCTCTAAGAAGTATAGCACCCACAAACTCTTCCAACTGTACCTCTCCAATAGTTTCAGGCACATGGACTTCGTTCAAGATTTTGAGGAGGGCATTCCTATGCTTTTCAGAAGATGTAAAAGGTTCCAACAAGGAAATCTAAGTTGGCATCTTGCACAACTGCTCTATTACTTTTGCCTCACTTGTCTTGAGTGTCTTGAGAAGTTGTTCAGCCTCCTCATCAGTGACAACATTCTTTTCAACACCCTCACGTGGTGGGTAGACTCGACCCGATCTGGTGACGGCTTCAATCTCATTCACTTCGTAATTCCAAGGGACCATATTGGTACTATAAGTAGGAGGCACCATGGTCTTGGAACGCTCACCAACTTACGGTGGTAACTTGATAACAACAAGCTCAAAACCCAAGCCCGAGATCTTCATGGCCTTTAAATTGTCACTTAATGAGTCGACTTCTATGGCACTCTTGTCGATTGCGTCAGCTCCATGAAGGATACTCTCCTTGGTCAGATCAATTACAACGGGCTCAACCATAGCCACGAAGTCATCCTCGAATTCATCCAAACCCATCCACTAGGGACGATGTCTTTTGGATTTTGAAAATAATTTGGAGGAAGAGTATACTTTACCATAAAGTCATACTTCCAGCTTGGTTGCCCAAGGGTATCTACTACCTCACCTTTCTCATGGGCTTTCCTTACAAACTCCCCATTCCAATGAGAGGTCTTGCACTTGGACTCGTCATCGTCAGATGAGATTTCTTCATCTTTCATCAAAGGTTGATTGGGACTTTCTTCATCACCCTAGCTAGTCAGGACAATGTACTTCACATCAATAAAGAAACTCGACGGTAGTGTGAACTTCTCCTTGAAGTCGTATTTTTCACTTCATTGACCAAGGATATCAACTACTTCACCGCTTTTGTGAGCCTTTTTAATGAACTCAAGGTTCATGCGGGAGGCTTGATGTTAATCTTCGCTTTCGATGTTGAAGTCTTGGTACATAGGGGCTTTTCCTTTCAAAGCTCGACGATCCTTCTTTTGAGTGTCATCCTGGCTTAGGTTCTCAGCCTTCTTTATAACCTTTGAGATTATGTCTTTGCCAGACAAATCAATTTCAACCAAATACATATGTCATTGAACGGGTTCACCATCTTGATATTGGAGGATTCCTAGCTCAGCCAATTTTACTAAGCAAGCTATCTTCTCATCACAGGTGATGTCGCCTTTCAATTGGCAATCAGTGAAGGATGTAACTTGCTCCAATTTTTGCATATCCATCAGAAGTGGACACTTGTCATCATCCCCAAAAATCACATTGACATTCTCGGCATGCTTCGAGAAAGGATCTGTTGTACATTTGGCATCGAATCCTTAAAGGTGAGTGATTTTTTTATCCAGCAGGTTTTGGATCTTGGAACGGAGTACGAAGTAGTTATCCACATGATGACCTTTCTCTCCCATGTGATACTCACGAGTTTTATTAGGGTCAAACTCAAAGAACTTTGACGGATTATCCCTCAGGATTTCTCTTGCCACAAGGTGACTTTCAATCAGCATTGGAAGCAGCTAAGACATAAATCTAGGCAATGGAGTAAATTGCCCTTGTGGGGCTTTTCCTTTGCGATCGAAATTTTGGGAAGAGCTCCCTATCTCCACAGTAGGCTTATGAGCAGTAGGATTGTACATTTTTTGAGAGGTAGGATTCTATATGTAAGCGATCTCCATAGTTGACTCCTTATCTTTCAGGGCATACTTGCAATTCGTGATCTCGGTCAACCTTCCTTCTCGCATGATCCCCTCAACGCATTCACCTAACTCTACCAATACGGAAAAGTTGATATAGGTGTGGTTGTACATTTTCTTGAAGAAGTCCTGAGGCATGGCTTGAAGTAGTAATTTCATAGCCTTCTTCTCAAACAAGGGCGGTTTCACTTGAGACGCAGTGGCTCTTCACCTTCAAGCATAGGCTCTCAACATTTCGGTTCTTCTTTTCTCAACCTGAACCAGCTCCTCTTGAGTTGGGGTGATTTTGGTGTTGAACTTATATTGTTATAAGAATTCGTCAACGAGATCTTCCTAAGTATGGATCTTTTCCAAGTCCAACTCTATAAACCACATCAACGGAGGACCAACCAGGCTATCTTGAAAGGAGTTAATCAGGAGCAAAGGATTGTCTGAGTAGTGGGCCATCTTGCCCATATAGTACTTTAAGTGGGTCTTGGGGCACTCAATGCCGTCATACTTTCTTGTGAACTCTGGTGTTGACACCTAAATTTTGATGATCCGATCATTCATTTATCGCATTAAAAATTAGAGATTAACTTTTAACCCCTAAACAAAAATATTAGATCTTAGTTGCATAGCATATAGTTTTAGGAGCATTTATCATCATTGCATTGGACCGGCGACGGATAGACTCAAGTGAATGGTCTCAAACTTAATGGAGCCCACAAAAGCACAAGCACAAAATTCAGTCAAGCCCATCAAGTCTGCATAGCTGAAAATCAGTGATCTAAATTGGAAAGAATTATAAAATCAAGAGAGCATATTCTTTATAATTCTAGGCCTTTTGAGGAAGGGTGCAGCAAATAGAAGCTGAATATATGATGGGTTTAAGCAAAAATCCAAGCGTTGGACCAATATCTTTGCTTATGGAAGAGGAGAATTAAAATATTGAAAAATTGAGCATATATGCTCTTCATATGTAACCATGGCATTATATGTGCAAGTATGGGCAAATAAAACAAGGAAAAAAGGGGACTCAGCTGAGCTGGTAAATACAATGGGGCGGACAAAGCAAGTGGAAAAGGAGGAAAGAAGATTTTGACGTTATTCACAAATGAGATTTCTTTCCTCGAACAATTCATCCACCGCTTGGGAAAGAGTTCTTTTGCTGATATCAACGCACACAATAGAATAAAATATTCGCATGGAATCAGTCAACCAGGGAAAGATTGAGGACAAGAATATATGAGGAGGTCAGCAGTATAAATAAGACCATCGCATAGCTAAAGAAATGGGCCACACAATAGAGAATACACGGCCACCATTGCGAGAGGGATAGAAAAGGTTTTTTGTTCTTCCTGCAGGTTTTGAAAGTCCGCATAATGAGAACACAAAAGAGGAGCAACACACGTCCGTAAGAAAAGGGAGAAGAAGACATAAAGATAGGTCTTTGCTTCGTCAAATAGGAGGGGGCGAATATCTCTCTCTCGGTCAACACTGGGTACACAAAAGAATCTAGAGAGAGACTAGAGGAAGAGCGAGGTCTTTTCCTCGTAGTCTCGGCTTCGTGATTCCTCCCACTGTGGCGTTGCGCTCCCGCTTGTTACAATGCTTCCCTCGTTTAAGCCGCGATGCCGCACCTCGTGTTGGACTGAGATGACGAGCCACCATCCTGATCTTTACCACCATGACATCGGTTGCTCCCGCAACTCCAGCCCTCAGAGCAGCATCGCACTAAGCTGCCCTTGAGTCGCTCTTGAAGGACTTATGGTGAATTGCTTATGAGTGAACTTCAGGAATTATGGTGTCCTTCAAACAAAAATCACACTAACCCGTGGAGTTGATGTATTGTGAGGCAGCCAGAGAGTTTCCCATGACGAGTAACCTTGGTCAGGCCACATCAAGTTGCAACAACGTGTCTGGTTCCATACAACCGAGACCGATCCTGCAAAGTTCTATCCTTTATTTTTACTGCAGATTTATTTTATTTTATTATTATTATTTTTTTGGCACGGTTCCATCACCCATTACATGTTAAAAGATGCCACTTTCTTGTTTCTTTTGATTTATAGAAGTGGCCTAAGAGGTTGCTCGGTCAAAGTCTTCAGTGGAGGCGTTCAGCAAAGAACGAGAAACGAAAAATCCCACATTGACCTTCTTTTGAAATAGACGAAAAGCAGGAATTAACCAAGGCATTCTTTATCATTTTTCATGTCGGCGTTCCTTTAATATCATTAGTCGTGGAGTCCCTGGCGAGTTCATTGACTCGCTGTCGCCCTACCATGCTGAGCCGTGAAGCCTCGACGTGAGCTGCTCCGACACCATCCTTTGGCCCGATGTCAAGACAAGCTGCCGTCCCGTTGAGCTCATCCCCGAACCAAGCATCCCATGAAGTTCCTATTTTGTAGGTTTGTCGATCGTAAGCACCACCGAGAGACCCATTGGCTAGCATCGCTATGAACCACCACGTGACCCACCACCACTCAAGTCACCACCGTCAGTTGCGCCATTGGCCACCGTTTGCGAGCCATCCATCGACAAATTTCAATTTTGAATTATATCCGCAAATTATGTAAAAAAATCTCATCCAAATTTGATTTAGATATTATATTCCCTAGGTTGATGAGATTGATATCTAATTTAATCTTTTTGAGTAATAGGCATAATGTCAATTAGGATTTATTGCCTAATCCACAACTGCACGTCAATTTTTTATTCCATCTATAAGGCTTTAGATGGAATAATTAATCACGCGAGAATAAAATTGATATTTTGATCTTTAAGGCTTAAAATCAATTTATTGATTTCATTAGCAAAATAATCAAGTTTGATTAGATATCGTTTCCAAATTCGAACAATGGATAATATCTTTGATGACCGTGAATGATTTGGTGCTTATCTTTTCTTTTTCTTTTTTTGATGACCCAGGGAACCCGTAAGCCAACAACCAGCGGACAAACCCTGGGGCAACGCTAGCGGATGACCCACCACCCCAACTTCGCGCTTAAGATCCCGTGCGGCCAGCGGGATTCGAACTCCTCTCCTCCTCGCAAAGGATCATGGGAGCCTTATCCAACTGGGCCACCGCAAGCGGTGGTGGTGCTTATCTTTTAATTGTTTCATTTATCCTAAAAATACAAAAAAAATTGCATTTGCATTCCATGTAGATTAGAATTGATTTTCCTATATAGAATTGCATAATAGAATAGTTAGATTTTTTTCTAATTATATTAAAATGCATGTTTAGATGGTATCTAGGTTAGATAATTTCTTTGAATTAAATTGCATGTCGAGATAAATTTCTAAGTTAAGATAGAATTCAGATTAGTCTATTTCCTAACTTAAAATAGATAATATCTCACTTTAGTTAGATTTTTATTTTAACAATTTTTAATTACTAATTTTTATTAAAAAAAAATACAAAAATATCATGTGCATGTCATATAGAATTAGTTTCATGAAATGCACATCACTTAGTGATTGTTGTTAGGTTCATTTAATTAGAAATTGCCCGTCATTAGAATTAGGTCATATTATCATATCATTTTATGTTAGATTAGTGGCATGCAATGCATAAAGCATGATCCTCATTAAATAAGTGAA
Source organism: Eucalyptus dawsonii (assembly GCA_016097615.1). NCBI lineage: Eukaryota > Viridiplantae > Streptophyta > Magnoliopsida > Myrtales > Myrtaceae > Eucalyptus > Eucalyptus dawsonii. Next base: position 8,515,682 of record CM027873.1, read on the forward strand.
AACAAAAAGAAAGTAATCGCGTATTAATTAGAAATCATATCTAGGATTGTCTATGTGAGATCTGATCTAACACTGCAGATGCTTTCGATGCCATAAGGTAAGTTCTGCAATTCATTCAGTGCTTTATCTGGGTGTTAAATTGGTGGTTTGCGCACCCGTATGATCACCTCACATGTTAGGGAGGTAAATTAAAATCAATTCATGCTACCTACAAAACATTTTTTTTTTCAAAATAAAAGAGAAATGTACCGAAAGGGGGTTAGAGGAATCTAGCGTAATCAAGTCCCTAAACTCATAAATCTCTGGTTCGCAGGAGTAAAGTGAATCTCCCAGCACTTTACTTGGAACCGACCCACCGAAAATAGATTAGTGGTGACTCCGAATTGAAAAATCATTGGTATGTTAAGAACTTGAACCTAAGTCACGAAATGGTATGGGCTTGGGAGAGCCTGCGCTAAATTTAGGCTTAGTGATCCATTAGCCAAACCTTAGGTGGTGCACCTAAAATTTTGGTCGCGACATTTGGCTCCTTATAAAATTCGGGGACTTTCACCTTAATGAAGGGCAACAGTTTGTCAAACCCTTGAAGTTGATAGCCTTGCAGCATGCAAAGGCATTCCTCGATCTTCGCGAGGCGTCTTGAACCCTTTTCATCAAAGTATGGAGTTGGGGTCTCCTTAGATGGAGCCTCTACATCAATGACCATTGGGGTAGCAATGGGAACCTCTCTAGCAAGCCCTTTCCCCATGGGTTTAGTTACCGGCACATTAGAAGGCGCGATAGAAGGATTCATAACAGGAGCAGCATGAGCTACAAACGTCAAATTTTTTACTTGATTGGAGAAGTTAGCTAATAACGCCATCATCTATGCCATTTGGTTCTCCATGTTAATAACACGAGCACTGGTATCTTTGTTCTCCATCCTTGCTTGATGGCGAGTACGTATGATAGATCTTTTCTTCAACCATCTTTCAGTACCTTTGAGAAGAAAAATGACTCAAATCAATATATGAGTCAAGAGAAATCAAGAAATTACAAAACTTTGTCAATTTTATATTTTCTTGAGATGTAATAGTGATAAGAAGCATATATGACCCTAGTATCATATAGCATCTTCTCATCGAAATTTCTCAAAAAGAAATTATACAATTGAAAAGGATGACGAAAAATATTTAATCTGGATGCTTCTTCTCTAAAAATTACATGAAAATCTCTTTGAATTTCATTGATCACATTGAATAATTACAAGAGAAACAAGACCTTGCATTCTGAAGCTTACAAAGTGATTCGATGTAATATGAAAATGAATACAAGGAAATCTCAATGGAATAAAGGGAAGTACAAAGGAAATCCCTTTACAATAAAAGAACATTATATAAAAAGCTTAAGGACTAAATGGAATCGTGCGGAGACGCTTGTTATCATGGGCCGAGCGTCCCTCATCGATCAAGGCTTTTTCTTCATGCTTCTCAATATGGGCTTGTCGAAGACCTTGAGGTTCAGGAATATCAGGCAACTGGACCTCAAGTTCAGGCTCCACTTGACAATAGATATAGTCAATGGTAGCATGATGAATCCTCATCTCTCCCTATAGGTCAGCTTCATCAATGGCAACCACGCAATACGAGGAATGAGGGCGCCAAATTCTGGTAACGGCTTGAATTGTGGCTTCAACATGGCCAATTTGGTTTTGCTTGATGACCTTATCGTGATAATCAATACGATATAACCCCAACTTGAGGATTGGTGGGATCGTTTGAAGCGCATGATATTAGCAAAGCACCCTTAAAGGGTAATACTACATTAAACCCGTCAACCCCATGAGGGGGAGTGGGCCGTCAACTCCACTAACAAGGTGCACTTTGGGATCACCAAGCCATCGGACATGCCATTGGATTAAGCTCGAGATAAGGTTCTTAAGAAAATGGAACCATATGGAAAAAGTCCATGATGGAAAGAATTCATTTATTTGGTGAAACCTAACAATGGAATGATGATATTTTGTGATATCGACAACCTTCATGTGAGGGGCAAACTCTTTGACATGCGAAAAGAGCCAAATTTAGAGAAGTCCTAATGGGGCTCTAAGAGTTCCTCGGCCATTTGCCTTGAAACGATTAAGAGACAGAAAGTTTTAGTGAGAATCGTGTGTGTAAAGCAATTGAAGGCGCATACTTGATTGACAATATGAGTGACTAAAGGATTCATTGTTTTTCGGGTATGTGGAAATACCACAAAATCGAAGAATATGAGAAGAAAGACACGAGGAATTTGGTTCTCGGCTTTAGGCTCTAGACTAAGAAAGTGTTGTTCAAGGAATGTATAGGGCATGGAATTCGAATTCCCTTTTAGAATAGCCCTAATTTTGTTGGTGGGAATATTGGAGAATTGACTTAAGTTTGAGATTGGATCTTGACCAATAGTAGGAGAATTGAAGCCTAAGGAAGCTTTGCCTAACCCAATGGTTTTCTAAAACTCCTCAATTGTATTATAGATTAAACACGAAGGTGGAGGTCATGGGATTCCAGAAATGGGCCAATGCCTTCACCATCATGATACATGGCTTGACTTTAAGTAAAGTCGGGAGAAAGCCTATGCGCTTTTCCACATAATCTTGATGTCTTGGATTGAGACTCTCCCATATAGCCTTAAGGCTCCTTGCACTGGGACAATGTTCAATTCTAGCTTACCCATCTAAGCCAAAACTTAAAGGGGCATTCGTAATTAAAGATGTATCGTCGTTGAACTATAAAGCATGTAATTAAAACATGGAAAATAAGAAGATGAAACAATAAAAAATGAATGATGTCTACCCACCGAACACATGGCAAGCACAAATCACATGTCGCATGCACAAATCACATTAGTTAAACACAACAACCATTTTTTACGATTACAAGTCCTCTTAAACCTAGTAATGAGTCCCCAATGGAGTCGCCAAGCTTGTTGCATGTCATGCCCTGATCCTCAAACGTGCACACATCCCTCGGTGGTCGATACAAATGCGACGTTCCCAGGACGCGTCGCCGACCCATTTATTTTATTGCACATGCGGAAGCGAATTAATAATCCCTAGACAAAAATTCAATTGGGATAGAAAAGTAGGAAACATTTACAACCAAAACATGCTTTTATAAACACTCCGATCTATACAAAAGTCAGTCTACAAAAGATCGTTTCTCAAAAGGGAACTATCCTACAATCCACCAGTCGAACATATACGCCAATCCTTTGGACTCCACTTCCATCTTCTATGGGGCTTCGGGTCCTCCATAACCGACATCTAAGGACCTAAAAATGTTAAACCCACGACGAGGCGAGACAATGTCTCAGCAAGTTCACCCCTTAAACTCCGGCTAGGAAGGAAATACACCCAGGGGTGGCCTAGCCACACAATACAGAGGACCTACCTTGCCTCAATTCCTTCGTGTACGTTAGTACAGTTCATATTCAATCATTCAATTCAACCCAAACCATCAATCTATCAATTAATTCAATTCAAGCCATCGATCAATCGAGTCACTCAATTCGATACATTTAATACCATCTATAAACTCAAACGATTCGAACACTGCTCACCTAAGATGAAGTAGATGGTCTAGCTCACTCAAGCTGATAGATATACCCATATATCATTGCTCCCCAAAGCTGATATCTAAATTGCTCACCGAAGCTGCTAACATATTATTGCTCACCGAAGCTGCTAAAGTATTATTGCTCATCGAAGCTGCTATAGACCTATATTAGTGTTATTGCTCACCAAAGCTGTTATAGATCTATATTGCTCACCTAAGCTGATCAATGCTCACCTAAGCTGATTAATGTTTACCTAAGCTGATCTGGTACTTAAAAACCACTTTCGGTGTCAACACCCAACCCCCGATATTTTCCAATTAAAATACCTATATAACACAATCATTACTCAATTTCACAAAATAGTAATCAATTATAGAAACTAAACACACCACTGCGATCAACTCGAAATTCTATCAAGCGCTCTCCGGTATAATTCTGGAAAAAATTAATTAATTAATAATTAAATAAATTCCGAAAATTAATTTAATTTAAATATAAAATAATATAATTAAATAATGTTTAATTTAAATAATTAATTACTTAATTTAATAATTAATTAAAATTCTAATCATGCTTATACTAATCTAATTGCATAATTAGACTAATTAAATCATCAACTAAACTAATCATGCACATAATCTAATCAGCCCTTAATTAAGCTAATATAACCACCTAAATATGCTTAGCCTAATTTAAACACCCCTTAAGCATCATTAACTCGCTAAGTAGAGTTTATTGAGTAAACTCATCGGTTTAGCGTTCCAGTGAGTCCATGGCAACGGCGACGGCGATAGCGACGCTAAGGCAGGCAATAAACCTCCTAGCGGCGACACCAACCAAGGCTGAGAAGGGCTCGAAAATGGGCCACGAAGTCCCAAGGCCTTGCTAGTTTCTTGGCTTCTGTTTGCTGAACTGGGGAGGAAAACCAGCGGCTGAACGGCAAGGAAATAGGTTGATCGGATCTCCGACAAGCGGGTGGCCGGTAACCGGTAGCTCTCAGGGGTTAAAGGGGTCTTGTTGGTGGTTGAAATGGGCAAAGAAAGGACCGGAATAGGAGAAAAATGGAGAAAACCACGAAACAATGCAGGTGGGCAGGGGACCAACGGATCGGCGGGCCGTTCCTTCTCGCCTGCGGACGGGACGGCCAGCGGCTTGTTCCAACGAGTGGCAAAGTGCCCCCGTATGGATTGGATGTCCTAAAGATGATAGTGGGTGGAGCATGAGCTAATTCTCACAGGAAGATAACTTTTAACTCGGGTTTTTGGCGAAAGGTCAGTTGGAGCATAAACAGGCAGAAGGAGAAATCAGGGGGAAAATGGGATCCGGCGAGCATTCGACGGTGGAGGGGAGTTGCTGCTCGGTTTCTCTACTTTTGACAAGCTCTCAAGTGACCTCATCCATGGAGAAATGAGGGGGATAGAGGAAGAAGAAGGCCGCTACAAGAGAGTGACCCCAAATGGCCTTTTTAGGCTTCTAACACTTGTCTTTCCACTCAAGTGGTTGCCCCCACCACTCCTTAGCCATCCACAATAGCCTTATCCACTCCAAGGCTTCCCCAACAAGCTTGCCAAGTGGTCCAAAGGTTGCTTCCCCCATGGCATATGAATTTGAGGCATTTGTTCATCAAATACATTCAATTCCCCTTCAATTCTTCTCCAAATGGACTCAATTTGGTGTCCATAAATCCAACCAATGTGCCATCATTCCAATCAACATTTTTTCTCACCATATAGTCCAATTTGATTCCTAAAAGCGCGACCAAAAATGCGCCTACATATTTTCCGATCCAAAATACCCTTACTTTGGATTTTTCGCCGAAAATCTCGATTTGTAGAAAAATCTTTGGAGGATGAGTCGACAGTCCTAAAATGATTTGTGACATGACAGAACTTTCAATTTCTGAAATTAGGCTTAAATTCATGGTTAATTTCAATCTAGCGTGATTTTAGTGGTATCTAACCTACTAGGTAGCTTTTAGGAACTTTTCGTGCAATTGACCTGTGGTTGATTATTTTCAAGCCATTAAGTGCATCTTCGACACTTTGACGACTCTCGGTTATTGTGGAAATCTCGAGGTTTTAAATATGGATACAAGGTACCAAAATGACAGAAGAAATTGGCCTAGTGCCGATCGACAAGAATTTTGCAATTAGATGGAAACACCCACACTCAATCACGTGGCTCTGTCAAATCGACCTATCTCCAGTCTCTAGTCGGTCTGTGTCGTAATGACCCTTACAGATTAGCACAGTTAAGTAGTTGATTCATGGTCGAATTCTCAAGTCTATTGCGTTTAGATTCCTTAACGACTTTTCCTAATAGGCTAGTTATCTCGTGAGTGACCTACTCAGAGAAAAGAACTATAGGCATGTCGATGAAAAGCTCGACTCATTCAATTGAAAACATAATTGGAAAATCAAGATGTCACATTGCGACCCGACCTTGCTGCCCAAAGTCCCTCACGAGGAAAGGAAGGGGAAAGATCGAATTTAGGATTACTTGACCATGAGAGTTCCCTCATGGTTCGCATTCCAAAAGACATCATCACATTGTCTATTGGATCGAACCTCTTGTGAGTTCCCTCTACAAGGTCGCAAGTTCTCCCAAACTCATACCCCTCATGATAGCAGAGTGTCACAATCCGTACCCACACAGGCGACACATCTCGAGATAGGAGGTCAGGTATGAATATCGGGTTTAAGGGTACCTTTACCATGGTAACCCTCCCTCTGATACTCTCTTCCCTAAGAATAGCATCGCTTCATCCATTAGGAGTTTTCCACATACGGGTATACTAAACCATGGTGAGTTTTATCGAGACCCGTACCCCACACGACAGGTTCATTTGTATGATCTCATTGTTTAAAACATCCTAGAAACAATACGGGAGTCGGCACTAGCCTCTTTTTTGGGGGTCATCTAGAAACCTTATTGAGGGTCGGGAGTGTTCCCTTGATTCCTACGCAACCAGATATCTAGGTCCAGTGACTTGGGATATGCCAATATTTCTATTACCGTCCTTTCGGTATTTAAATAGTATGTTGTGTTTACCTAACGTGTCTACGCAAATCTTCTTTACTTTTTCAGGATCTTTTCTCTTAAACTAGGTGATAATGTGTGGTTGGTCATTTTCGTGCTATTCTATTTCTAAGAAAAGTAAAAAGAAAGCAATCAATTGTATTGAAATTGCGAGACAGAATGTAAACAACCAAGAAAAGCAATAAATCTAACACGCAAACCTAGGAAAGATAAAAGAGAAACACAATTAAAAGAATAAGAAAAGAAAGGAAAGAACCCAAAACTCATCGGGTTTTATACAACAAAAGGAAACTCGAGATATATGTCAACGAATGAATATTACACAATAATGATTGGAATGGACATCGACCTCCACCATTTTCGTGTTTTCTCCATCTTCAGGGTCCTATTCTAAACCTAGTCTAAAAACTATAACTAGGTTAATACAATGGAAACAAACAAACATACATATCAAAACAATCAAAAATACGACATCATGCCAAGGTCAATCTGTCAAAAGAAATTCAATTTCACAAATCAAATTTGGGCCTCGAGGTTGGCCTTTATAGTTCATACATAGGTCCCTCTAAGATACCTGCCCAAAATTCATTTTATGACTTATAGCCATTATTGACCAATTATGTTCTCGCCTGGCCAATAACGCTCATAAGCCCCTAATGATGCAATCTATGTGATTCCTAGGATATACCCTCGATAACATGCATTGGCCCTAGCATACATCTAGCAATCACATGCATTGCAAGAATTAAACATGCAAGCAGGTCTTTTAGACCTTATTTCTCGACAATCAAACAATAAAGTGAATCCTCATTACCAATTGTACACGCCAAGCACAAATACAGGCAAAATCTAATGAATGACATGATTATATGCATGGAGGTATGTAAGATGTTTCAAATACAAGTTCGAAATTATCAATGAAAACTTTGAGACAATGTGATGTCTCAGTAATTGAAGGCATTCAATTGCCAAGCCTAGCTTGGAACTCATAAAAATACATTCACAAGCATCACAAACATTTTGAATACAATCCAAACTGTGACCCTCATGATTGTCAAATCAAAGTTTGAAGAAATTTGAAAATATTTAAGATTAAAAAATGTCAAAGTTATGGAGCACATTCAATTGCCAAGGCTAGCTTGGAACTCGCAAAAATGCATTCACAAGCATCGCAGGCATTTTGAATATGGCCTAAACCACAACATTTCCTTACGGCAAATCAAGCTTTGGAAACAAATTTCTAAACAATTTGCTTTTGGAAAACACCACATGTACCAAAGCATTTTTGAAGATGTGATTTGAAAAGTTCATTCATCGAAAGCCATTTGACAATGAAGATCAACAAATTTAAAGCAACTTTCATGAAGATGGCATGGCCTAAATTCATGCACAAACTAGCCTAAGTGGTCTAGCTAAACAACCACAACTAAGTTTATGTCAGGAAATTTCAAACCAATCATGACAAAATGACAAAATTGGATGATGCCCATCAACAATCTAGCTATGGAAAAAAATTTCCTAATATGTATGACATGTTTATGAAAAACTTTCGTGAATAAAGTTTTCATAAATGAACTACGCATGATTTTATAAAAATCAAACAACAAGCAACCACACATCAGAAAATTGTCAGAACAACAAGACATTTAGTTATTATCGCAAGGATTTGTCCCGTCAAAACAGGTAAAAAAATCACCAAATTTACACACGACATAGCCAACATGATGACAAACAAGTTTCATTAAAGGACTGAGTCGAGAATCCATATAGAAAAAATATAACAAAAATGACAAAATCTGTCAAAACAGGGGTTAGAATAGGGGTCCAAATTTGATCTCACGTCTAAGTTCTGGTCTAGTTTTGAAGAAATGGAAAATGCCCCTAATGATGAGCGATCGATGTAAAATCAGTTGCATTTGAAACCTCTAGGTGTGCTTTACGACTTTCTAGAAGGGATCGAGTCCAAATTAGGTTGATTTGGTGCTCTAAGATCGAGATATCTAAAAGTACGCATATCAATGGCTAAATATCAGAACACAAACAAGCATTAATAAATCTCAAAATCACTCAAGTAATGCACAAATGGCATAAAGAAATCACATGTGACTTAGAACAGGATGCGACAAACAATTGGGGTGATATCTAACCCTAGTCAACATGAGAAGATGTCATACAATTCGAAAACAATATAAGATGACTCAAGATTCATGATGAAATGCTTGAGGGTGTCTAGGTGAACATGCACTTTTGTGGCATAAATGTAACATGGCAAATGGCACTCAAATGCAATCACGTGAACATGTACTCAAACCTTGTAACATGTAGTTTAAATGTCAAGAAGGCATTATTGCAAAATTTGGTCTCTAAAAGACCCAAATGGGCATGGCAAAACATGTATATGGCAAGGTTCCATCCTAACCTTAACATGACAGAACAAGTATGATTTCGGACCCCTAAAAACTTGCAAAAAATCTACCGAAAAATCTCACATGTAGAACATGCAACAAAAAACATTTTTCATTAAAGGTTTGACACTCAATTGAGATCATGCAAGTCATGGAAAAATAGACATGCGACATGCAACATCTATGTTGCTGCAGCACTCTTACTCCTTCCTATATGCAATTGGTGCTCTTAATGTCATAAAAAATTTGCAAATCATACATCAATGGAACACATACAACATGTAGTGCATCTGCAATGAAGGTTTTGAGATTGAACAAGGTCAATTTCACATTCAATTATACTTAATTTCATTTCGGACCAAAACAGGGCAGATTCATCTTAGCTTAGATCTGAGTGATTTTGACGTAGCTAAACTTGTCCAAATATTCTGAAAAAATTACAGAACATACACCACACTATTACGAGAAACTTTCATGCAGGAAAGCTTCCGCAGAAATCAACACAAAGATCAGTACAAAATTAACAAAGTCAGAAGTCAACACAGAACAGACTGACCTAGGCTCAGTTATGAGTGATTTTGACCTAGCTAATCATGTCTAAAAATTCTAAAAAAATTAATAATAAAAAAGACATACACAAAACAATAACAAATAACTTTCAAGAAGAAAAAGTCCTCCAGAAATCAACATAGAGATCAATACAAAAATGACAAAATCACATTTTGATGCTGGAACAGAACTGAAAACTAATCTAAACTACTGCAGAATCGCTCATTTTTACAGGTGTTTTTCGAGGGTCAAACGTCGCTTGATCGGGTCGCTCATTTTTAGAGGTGTTTTTCGAGGGTCAACGTCGCTTGATCGGGGCATGCAACCTATCGATTCAAAAAGTCTAAGAGGACTCGAGTTGAGATGACGTCATCTTGGACCTCATTTTAGCCAGAATAGTAAACCTATTCTAGAACCACAAAAGTGCAAATTAAGGCCTAATCAAACTCAATCATTCAACCGACCAAAAAAAAAAAAAAACTCAATCATTCAAGTTCATCAAGAACAATCAATCACGGCAGCTTCAACTATACTAATCCATCAATCAAACATCTAAACATGGCATGTTAACCTAAAGTTGAACCCTAGCCCCGACCGGTTAATCCGGTCTTGCTTCATGGGGCTCGAGATCAAGGAAATCTACCTTTATGTTTTTTCGCCGATTTAAACGTAACTGGACGAAGTTTTTTCGTCGGAATGTGATCAAATCGCTATCAATCGCCAAGGACCAGATCTGAATCAACAAGGACTGCTTGTGAACAGGTTGGATTGCTGGCTGGACACCGAAATGGAGCCGGTCTGGTTGAATCGGTCTTCAAGACTACTGGCAGAACTTGGAGCCGCCGATGAAGATCCAGTGGCTATTTCTTCAAACCTTGACCACTAGTAGGTCAAGAACTCTTCGGCAAAGGGACTCACAATGATTGGGCTGCCAATCAGGACTGCTGGCTCACTAGTTTGGCTTGGGAAAGTCGCGGACAACATCACTGACTTTTTTGTCGGTGATTGATCTAGGTCGGTAGATCAACTTGATCGAAGAGATCCAGCCATCGTTGAGGCCACCAAAAGTTTCGATCAACTATCGAAAAGAGTGAGGAAGATCGATGATGGCAAGGTCACCGATGTGGGAGCATATGCCGGCGATCGGAAGATGCATGCATGGTGTAGGAAGGAGAGAGAATTTGGGGAGAGAGAGAGCTAGAAAGAGAGTTTTTTGAACATTCTTTTCCATAAATTTGTGCAAATGATCCCCCCCAAAATGGGGGGAAAATGGGCTTATATACTAGCCTACCTAATTTGAAAAAATTCTCTCTCGCTCTGTAGAGTCGCTCTCTACCGCTTGGTAGCTCTGCTTTCATCTTCTTTCTAAACCCTAACCCCAGTACAATTTTCATCACCTGCGATTCCTTTCTTAGCTGGAGTTCTCGCCGATTCTCTTTATGGCCCTTGTATTTACGCTTATCACCTTCCCATCTCGCAGTCTTGTCACCTTTCCTTCTGATATCATTCCTCTCGCTCTCACTTCTGAGTCTTAATTTTGCTTCGCCTTCTCTTGGTTCTCTGTTTCCGTCAAGTGTCTTCTCTACTCTTACTTGCATGTTGTATCGATCGATTCCATGGAAGCTTCGACTGCTTGTTTGGCACAGAACCCCCATTAAATTGGGCCGATGCTCTGCATGCGCTCCTTATAGAGATAGATTCACTTTGGGTTACCTATTGACGACTCCTGCACCGAATGGATACTGCGGAAAAGGACGAGGAAGCTCGGCTAGCTACTTTATGCAATCGTTTGGGCCGACTATGGTCTTCTCAGCAAATTGACGTTTGGGACGAAGCACCTCTAGCAGAGAAGCTTGATGAGTGTAAGTTGATACTTGTAGGGAAGATTATTGCCAACTCCCCTATTAATTTTCCTGCTTTTCAAAGTACGATGAAAAAAGTTTGGCGCTTAGACAACATTGACATTTCACAAAGAGAAGCAGGTCTTTATGTCTTCAAGTTTCAGTCGGAAGGGGCAAAACAGCGTATCTTAGAAAATGGACCTTGGTCTTTCTCTAACAATCTGATTATACTCAAACCTTGGATCCCTAATACACCCTTACATTACTACAATTTTAACACATGTGCTTTCTAGGTTCAAGTTGTTGGCCTACCTTTAGAAAGGTGTACTGAGCAGTTGATATGTAAAGCAGTTTGTGATATTGGTCCGGTTCTAGATGTTAAAATTGAGGCGAAAGATGGTTCGAATTTCAAAATAGGACGAGCTAGGGTGGATCTGAACCTCCAGGAGCCTCTGAAACCAGGAAAGCTCATTCGAGTAGAAGGGAAACCAATGTGGTTGGACTTTCGGCATGAAAGGTTACCAACTTTCTGTTATTCTTGTGGGGTTCTTGGTCACTACACTTCCTATTGCAAGGCTATCCCTTATGATGAGGCTAACTTTGAAGTGCGTGATAAAATGTACTACGGTCAATGGTTAAGGGCTGAAGTTCGGGTTTCTAGCCCTTTCTGGCAGGCTTTCTATGAATTTAAACCAACTCAGGAGGATGGTGAAGAATCAGTACCTGAAACTCCTCAACAAGCATTGCTCTTGCTCCCACCAGGTCCTTCGGATACATGCACCCAGCAAGTAGATATGGATTCTCAGTTGGCTTCGCATATCCCAATTCCCAACACATCCGTTATGCCAAGTTCTTCCACCCTTGACTATGCTCAGAAGCTTGTCCAAACCACTTTCAAACCCTCTGATTCCCCTGTATTGACCCAATCCAATAATGTTAAAGATGCAACAGAGTTAGTTATCACTTCCAAAAATCAAAAAATCTATGCTGCCAACCAAGACCTCTCCGTTGAAGAAAGTTAAGAGGTACTCTCCTTATGGGTCTCGTCTTGCTCTACCAAAAGTTTTTGAAGATAGTCAACTTATGGAGACGCCAATCTTTCTGGCTGAAAATGTTCGAGATTGGGCTGAGGTGGCTTGCCCCAATAAGCCACCATCGGACAAATGAAGATTCTAAGTTGGAACTATCAAGGACTGGGCAATTCCTTGACAGTTCAAGCACTTAGGGCCTTAGTGGCCCAAGAACGGCCCGACATTCTCTTTTTGATGGAGACTCGGAACCAGGAACCAGTTAGTCAGCGAGTCCAACGTAGACTTAAGTTTTCGAAGAGTTTTGTGGTCAATCCTATCGGTTTGGCTGGAGGTATGGTTATTTTTTGGACTAATCAGATTTCTCTTCATGTAAATAGTCATAATGTGCACTATATCGATACTATCTGCTCTGACAACAGTGGTGATTCACCTATGAGTCTTACCTGTTTACATGCGCCGTCGGTTTATCAACACCGACAGCTATTTTGGGCTGACTTGAGGCGTCTAAGTACCTTGCACACCCTACCTTGGCTGTGTATCGGGGATTTTAATGACATCCTACATCAGTGGGAGAAGGTGGGAAAGAGACCAGTTCAATCTTATAAGATGCATTCATTTCGGGAGCTACTTCATGACTGCGCTTTGCTTGACTTAGAGACAAAGGGTTGTGCCTATACTTGGGTTAACAACCGAAATGGTGAGGAAGTTGTCAAAGAAAGACTAGACTGAGCTTTGTGTACTATCGAGTGGCGATTAAAATACTCAGAGGCGGAAGTTCTGGCCCTACCTGCCATAGGATCGGACCACAGTCCGATTCTTGTAACAACAAATGTACTTCCAGTAAAGAGGCGAAAGAGTTTTACCTTCGAATCCTTTTGGCTTCAGGATGCAGAATGCCGTGAGGTGATTTCCAAATCTTGGTCTTCTCGGTCCTCCAACAATGCACCGATTTCGCAGAGGATACGGGCCACCACTACTGCGCTGGCCAACTGGAGTAGGGCCAAGTTTACTGCAGCTCATAAACAAATACACCTCTTGCAACAGCAACTCCAGCACTACATCAATCAGCCTGCATGTAATTATGATAAAGATCTCGTTACTTCTTTAAAATAACAGATTCAGCATCTATGGGCACAGGAAGAACAGTATTGGGCCATGCGTTCTCGAATTAACTAGATGTGCTGGGGTGATCGAAACACGAAGTTCTTCCATGCAACCACAATACAAAGGCGAAAACGCAACAAAATCAGTATTTTACAGAATGACTTTGGGGAATGGATACGAGATCCAGAACAAGTGAAGCATGAGACGCAAACTTTTTTTCAAAAGCTGTACACATCCATAGGACAAAGAGAATATGGTCCTATTATAATGCAATGTTCCCCAATAGTAACAGAAGAAATAAACACACATCTCACAGCAGCAGTTACAAGGGAGGAAGTTAAGCAGGCCACTTTTCAACTAGGTGCTACCAAAGCGCCAGGATCGGATGGATTGAACGGTTTATTCTACCGTCATCATTGGGACATTATTCAGGAAGAAGTCTTTTCAACAGTTCAACAATTTTTAACTACTGCGATGATGCCACCAGATATCAAAAGAACATCCATAACCTTGATTCCAAAGATCCAGAATCCTAAGAGGTTAGACCAGTTTTGCCCTCTAAGTTTATCTACAAGATTATATCAAAAGTTTTGGCAAATCGTCTAAAGCCTTGGTTGCCGATGCTGATTTCTAAGGAACAAAGCGCATTTGTCTCTAGCCGACAAATCCAGGACAATATTCTTATAGTTCAGGAGGTTATGCATCAATTGAAAACTAGAAACAGAAAGCAAAAGTTTCAGGGGATTCTCAAGCTGGATATGAAGAAAGCCTATGATAGGGTGGAGTGGGATTTCTTAAATGATTATCTACACCGACTGGGGTTTCATGCTCGCTGGGTTACTTGGATACTGCAGTGTGTTTCTACGACTTCTTTAAGCGTTAAACTTAATGGGGAATCTCTCCATTATTTTCGACCCTCGTGGGGTTTACAACAAGGTGACCCTTTATCCCCCTATTTATTCATCCTAGTGGCACATTTACTATCTACTCTAATCCAGCATGCTGTTGATATGGGCAATTTAAGAGGAATTAAACTCAACAGATGGTGTCCTACGTTATCGCATTTATTCTTTGCTGATGATGCCATCTTTTTCCTTGATGGTCGACTTAGGGAAAGCCAAAACTTGTCAAACATTCTTAATCAGTACTGCCTAGCTACTGGTCGGGAAATAAATAGAAACAAATTTGGATTATTTCTGAGTAAAAACTGCCCCCATCCCCTTCGGATTAACCTGGCCAATGATCTACGAGTTCCACTATTGGATAGGACAGGCAAGTATTTAGGCATCCCTTCTGACTGGGGATCATCTAAACGAGATATGTTTGGGTGGATTTTAAGTAGAGTCAATACCAAACTGGAGGGGTGGAAAGAAAACCTAATATCTAGAGGAGGGAAGGAGGTTCTGTTGAAATCGATGATGCAGGCTTTACCGCAGTATGCAATGATGATTTTTAAGCTTCCTGTCTCTATATGTAAGTCGGTGGAACAAAAAATAGCAAGGTTCTGGTGGCAAAACAGCAGCAATAAATTAGGCATTCACTGGAAGAATTGGGAACTTCTTAAAGAAAGAAAGGATCAAGGAGGACTTGGATTCCGAGACTTAATCTCTTTTAATAAAGCTCTCTTGGGTAAGCAGGCTTGGCGACTTTTTATTAATCCTTCATCCTTATGGAGCTATGTATTCAAAGCCTTATATTTTCCTCATACAAGCTTATGGTCTGCTAATAAGGGGCCTAGGTCTTCTTGGGGATGGCAGAGCCTTATTCTCGGTCGGGACTATATCATGGAGAAACTTAAATGGTCAGTAGGTGATGGCACTCAAATTAGAATTAGAGAAGACAAGTGGTTGAAGATGGGTGTTCTAGGAGGACCAGCTAATAGGGCAGAACCGACAAAAGTGGTGGACCTTATTCTTCCCGATCAAAATTTATGGAATGTGGATCTTCTACATCAATTTTTTCAAGACTACATTGTGGAGGAAATATTATCTATCCCAATTTCGTCAGCCTCTTCTACGGATAAAATCGTGTGGACTGAAACTTTAGATGGAATTATACTGTTCAGAGTGGTTATAGATTTATCAAGCAAAAAGCATCTCTAAAGGTTCCATCTCAGGCCTCATCCTCCTATCAGACTCCCACTAACTTATGGAGGCAGATTTGGAAAACTCAGACTACTCCAAAGATTCGTGTATTTCTGTGGGCCTTATGCCAGAATGCGCTCCCTACAACAGAGAACCTATTTCGAAGGAAAATTACCCCTGACCCGTTTTGCAAGCTCTATTCTTCGAATGTCCCCAAAACCCCTGAACATATCTTCCTGTTCTGTCCTTGGACATCTCATATATGGAATCATCCCACAGTGCAAATCAAAATCTACCACCACAGCATACAACGCATAGATGCATGGATTAACGACCACATTGATCAGCAGAGGAACGTACCAGGTTTTGAGAAGATTGCAGCTATGCTTTGGCATATCTGGAAAGCTCGAAATCTCTTTGTCTTTCGGCGTCAACGTACTCACCCGGATCACCTGGTTCAAGTAGCTCTTACTATGGCCCAGTTTAGTAGCCGAACTCAAGAGACAGTAAAGCATACCCGAAGTAGGTGGTTGAACCTTAATTGGATTTGGGAACCTCCGCAACAGGGAATGATCAAGATTAATTTGGACGGCGCCTTTCCGACTGCAAATCAACAGGGAGCGATTGCAAGCATCGCTCGTGATTCCACTGGTAGATTGGTGGGAGGGTTCACTTGCACAGTTAGGGCTCAATCTGCAATTGAAACCAAAACCCAGGCGTTGTTACATACTCTCCGAGAGCTCTCACAGAAAGCACACAGGGGAAGCCTACCTGGTCATCGAATCGGACAGTCTCACTCTCGTTGAGACCATCAATGGATGCCGCGAACCACCATGGGAATGCCGCGCTCTGTTCGCTGAATGCACAGCCTTGAAGCTTTCGTTTCCCAATCTTCGTGTGCTGCATTGTCGAAGGGAAGCTAATGCCCTAGCTGACTGGGCTGCCAAGGCCCATGGGCGAGGGTCCCTTCCGCAAAACTGGGCTTCTTCTCCTCCTCAACTGATGTTGGACCTACTTTGTATTGACGCCCTGGTTAAGGGTTGTTCTTTTGTTCCAGTTTAAATGAAATGTTCGTTTCCTTTCGACAAAAAATAAAAATAAAAAATACTACCCACTAAACCGTGTAATTTCGTCCGTTGGTTCGATCTGACGATTGAAATTTCGATCCAACGGTTAAATTTTGATTTCGAATGTTGCATCATGATCTCCAGGTGTCTGGTAATCAATCTAGTGGTTTTGGTTTTCAAAAACCCTAGCCAAAATCGAGAATTGCGTCAAAATGTTCAATTAAGAGTTAATTTGCAATTTGATCAAATTTGAGGACCAATCTGAAATTTTTTTGAGAAATCGAATGTGCAGAAGTGAAATTGACATCAAGAAGAACTTGTAATTGGTTGTCGGAGGTCCAGAACCAACCAACAAGTGACTAAACCGACCAGCACTGCCAACGGCCGGTCAGACCGATCAAACCGGCTCAATCCGATTTGGCTGATTTTTGACTGGTTTGGTCCAATTCTAGCCATTTCGCCTATTTGGGACCCCTGTAGGTTTAAAATTTATGCAATCTGATCCTTAAGGATCAAATTGAAAGGAAAATTTACCCTATTTGAGAGAAAATTGCCCAACTGTGATTTAATTAAGCCAATTAAACCTTATAAATGCGATCTAAGGGTTTTTATTGACTTAATTGAATTATTATTGTGACCTCAATTTATGAAATTAAACCAAAAACTCAAATGGGTCAACTCGAATTTTGTTAATCGAAGCTTAATTACTTGACTTTGTTATGCTTGGGAGGATAAAATCCTTCAAATTGAGAAGTTTTGATGTGAATTATCCAAAATTGATTTCGGATTAGGACTTATCTTAGGAAAATGAGTGAAGGACAATCGTCCAATCATATGTCATGATGGATTGATTTTGGTCCCCTAATTAAGGCTCAAAACGGCAATTTGTATTTTGACCCGCCAATTCGCAAAATTGAATGCATGAGCATATTTCAAATAGTTCCTCAACCAAATGTCGAAGAAGAACCTCTACCTAATTATAACTATAATGAAAGTAATTTTATTTTTGGCCGATTTAGAACCTAAAATCGAAAAATTCGAAAAACAAGGTTCTTAATCGATTTTTGTGAAATTTTCAACACGTAAGTCAAATTGACATTAAAAGGAATTTATTTGTGATTTTTTTATTTTTTTTCAATTTTTTTGATCCAATGTTTGATTAAAAGTTAACCATTTAGTTGACTTTTCCTAAAATATTGATTTCTTGATCAAATCTTTGAATTTTTGAGAAATTAATTTGAAAAAAGTGAAATTAAGGCTAAATGATATCTTTTGGGGTAAAAAGCCAAATTTTGACTCGGGCTTGACTTTTGATTAACACTTTGACCAAAAAGTCAACTTGAAAGTCAAAGGGTTGATTAAAAGTCAATCCAAAAGTCAACCATTTGACTTTTCAGGTTTTTCTTGAAAATGACTTGGAAATTGTTTTAAAACGACAACACAAAAGAAAGAAATGAAAAATGATACTTTTTGATCAAGAAATGGGCTCTATCGTGATCATAAACTAGAAGCTTGATTTTTTTACCTTTATTGACGCATTGACTAAAAATCAAATGTCAACAAGCCTAAGAAAGCCTTACCTAACCCAACAACTATCTCGAACTCCTCATTTGTAGAGGTCAACTTGTACTAGTTAAATATGAAGGTGGAAGTCACGAGATTCCAACAGTGGACCATTACTTTCACCATCAAGATTCAGGGTTCGACCTTCAATAAGGTCGGAAGAAAACCAATGTGTTTCTCCACATAATCTTGGTACTTTGCGTCGAGGTTATCTCATATAGCCTTGAGACTCCTTGATATGGGGATAACATCAATCTCGGGCTCGTCAATCTGAACCCTAAACCTAGAGGGGCATTCAAGATTAAAAATCCATCGTCATTGGAAATATAAAGTACGGAATTGAAATTCAAAAATTAGAAGTAATGACAACAAAAAAAACAGGAACGATACCTTATCAACCAAAACCATGGCGAGCACAAATCACACATCGCATGAGGACTTGTGAGGTTTCAACGCCTAAGGTTGAGGATGCTAAAGGCTCAAGGTCCAAATCTCAAAGGATAAAAGTAGTTTACTCACCGCTACTATCGTCAGTCGGTGCAACTTTTATCAATTGGGATGAGCAAACTTACGGAAGAATGGATTATTGCGAGTGTTCACTTGCGGATTCCACCTACAAACCCTCCTAAAGGTTCTAACTTGGGCTATCGGGGTTCTAGATCGCGGTTGTGTGTGCAGCGTAGTTGTTAAAGCTTGTAAACATGCATTTAAATTTAAACAATCAGCATTTCAATATTACCCATCATTCATTCATACATCCTTTTACCACCTGCAAGATAAGAGGATCACATACACTCCACCTTTTATAACTTCCATCTACAAGACCATTTAGCACAAGGTTAGCAACTTGTCTCATTTTCCATGCGACTTTGACATGCAGACAATCCTACATAAGAAATGTTAGTTAACATGAAAACCATTTTAAACGACTTCAAAGTCTCTTAAATATAATCAATCCCCAGCTAAGTCGCCAAGCTTATCACACCCAAGCTTGCATGCCAAGAGGGCGAAAAGGTAGGGTTTAGAGGTACTCAACCATGAGAGCTTCCTTACAATTTGCATCCACAAAAACATCTTCACCTCATCTTTCAGGATGAACCATTTATGAGTTCACTCGATCACAATCACAAGCTCTTCCAAGCTCGTACATCGCATGATAGTGGAAGTTGTTGCAATTCGTACCCACACAAGGGACACGCCTTAAGGGAGGAGGTCGAGTTTGAGTATTGAATTTAGGGGTATTTTACCATGATAGCCCTCTTGATCATATATATCATCCATAAGGATTGCATCACTTCATCCTTTCATCCTCTGGGTTACTGCCATATCAAGTATGCTAAATCATAGTGGTCTCATCGAGGCCCATACCCCTCATAACGAATTGATTTGATTATCTAGTTATTTAGGATAACCTAATAAAGACGGGAGTCGCCACTAGCCTCGAATTTGGGGGCATCTAGAAAACCCAATTGAGGGTCCAGAGTTGTCCCTTGATTTCTACGCAACTAGAGATTCTAGGTTCAGAGACTTGGGTTATACTAATATTTCTTCTAACACCCTTTCAGTACCTAATGGTTTGTCCTATTTCCTAAGGAGTCTATGTATTTCTTTTTACTTTTTTGAGTTACCTAAGTGATCATGCGTTGATGATTATTTTGACGCAATTTCCATTTTTAAGAAAGAAAAAGAAAGCAAACAATTGAAATTTAAATACGAGACAAGAAGTACACAATCAAGTGAATAGTTCTAGTGAAAGCAATAAATCTAACGTGCAACCCTAAGTGATAGGCAAAAACAAAGTGGAAAAAAAAAAAACTCGCACTTCGTCAGGTGTTTATACAACATAAAAATGACTAGAAACATATATTAGGTAAAAATGGTACAATAATATGGTCAGAGTAGATATCGACCTTCCATCATCTTCAAGTCTTAAAGGACCTCCACCTCCAAGGCCCTAATCTAACCCTAGCCTAAATCTAAAACTAGGTACACATAACAAGAAGGAAATAATCATTTCACAACAAAACAGACAAAAATCACTAGAAACAATCAAGAATGATCAAACAAATGAAATCATATGTACAAATGAACAAATAGAGCCTCGGAGTCGACCTTTGCAATTCATGCATTGGACCCTCTAGACGCTTACCCCCAATTCATTTTCATGACTTACAGTAATTAGTGACCATTTGTGTTCTCGCATGGCCACTAACACTTATAAGTCCTTAGGACATGTTCTAAGTGAATCCCAAGGTCCACCCACGAAATCAGGCATCGCACGTAAACATACATTTAACATCCACAGGCATCAATAATCAATAAACATGCAGGTAGGCCCATGAACCTTATTTCCCAAACAATCAAACAATTTTTAGTGAACCGACGGCGGATTACTTATTCAATTGACATACACCAATCACAATCATAGGCATTTCTAACAAATGGAATGGTTTCAAGAATGTGTGGTTTTTGTGATGCTTTAAAATATTTGGACGTGTTTGAAAAGTTGAGAAAGGAAAGTGAAACATTTAGACAAAGGAGCATCTTGGCTATGGAACACATTTAATTGCCAAAGCTAGTTTAGGGCGCATAACATGCACTCACAAACATTATAGGCATTTTAAATGCAGTCCAACCTTGACAATTCCAATATCAAATAAAAAATTTGAAAGATTCTGAATAATTGATATCGGAAGCATCACATATACCAAACTCACTTTGATATTCAAATCAATTTTGGGAAAATATCATCAAAAGATCATTCCATTTATCAAAAAATTTTGACAATAAAGATTGGGGAATTTGGAATGGATTTCATGAAGATAATGAATCCTAATTCTGCACGTGAGTTACCCCAAAAAATCCTAATAGAAAATCACAGCAAGGATTTGCAACAAAACATGACAAACTGGTAAAAAAAAATCAATAAAATCGAAAGAGGACCCATTGATAAATCATCTCAATAAAATTACACAGCATACACAACATCACATGGAACAAACTTCATTAAGGAAGTTTTTTTAAATGAGCCACGTGGTCATTTGGAAAAATTCAATGAAGTTCAAAGTGGCATCAGAAATTCAGCAGAACAACAGGACAACATCATACAACTACAGAGATTTGACCTAGTAAACGGGTTCTAAAAAGATGTGAAATTTCATCACAACGTAGTTGAAAGAGTAAGAAACAATGTTCATTAAGGATCCGACTCAAGAATCTCTACCTAGAAAATCGCATAAAAATAACAAAAGTCTGACTAAACAGAGATAAAACAAGGGTTCCAATTTTTACCTAAGTCAAATTTCTAACCTAATTTAGAAAAAATGGAAAAAGGGACAAATTGTAAGAAAATCACATAAAATCAGCAGCATTGGAAAGATTTAGATG
This sequence comes from Eucalyptus dawsonii, assembly GCA_016097615.1. Taxonomy (NCBI): domain Eukaryota; kingdom Viridiplantae; phylum Streptophyta; class Magnoliopsida; order Myrtales; family Myrtaceae; genus Eucalyptus; species Eucalyptus dawsonii. Next base: position 8,537,328 of record CM027873.1, read on the forward strand.
AGTCCTACGACTTTTTAGAAGGGTTCAAACACAATCAAGGTCAAATTGATGTTTGAAAATCAAGATTCGCAAAGCATGCAAATCAGCCATTTCCAAAACAGAACTTGGTGCATGTTTAATAGTTCAAAAGACCACTTAAACAATGCATAAATGGTATGAAACTTGCATACGATAAAGGATTGAATGCGACAATGATTTGGGTAAAACATTTAACCCTAGGTCGGGATGCTAAGAAATCATACGATTTGTCAATATTGCAAAATGAAGTAGAATTAAGAATGACATGTTCAATGAATTTCACTTGCAATTAGCCTAATTGATGCATGATGTTTACATGTCAAATGAGAGTCAAATATGGCATGCCATGTATGGACACGAAGCTTGTATTATACATTTTAAATGTCGAGAATGCATTGATGTATGGTTTGGTCTTTAAAAGACCCTAACGAATGCGTTTTATTATGCTCATGATAAGCCTCTAGACAAACATCACAGAACATGCTTGATTTCAATGAACTAATGACGTGTGAAAAATCCTATGAAAAATTTTATATATAGGATGCAACATGATGAACATTTTTTGTGTAGGCATCAGAACTTAATTGGGATCACATAATCCTATGCGAAAATAGCAAAACAGATGCATGTTGTGAGATAATCTAATTGTAGCAGAACCTAAACACATTCGTGCATGCAATTGACATACCAACAGTGAGCAATCCGCATGAATCTTACCTTTCTAGAATCCTTAAAACATGCATTACAAGTCTCATGAAGGATGTGAAGTCAGATGGACTCATTTACGACCTCAACTTCACATTAATGCAATTGGGACTTAGTGTAGGGCGAATCAACATGGGTTCGGTTTTTGATGATTTTACTTAACCAAAACACCTTCAAAAATTCTGGAAAAATGTGTGTTGTAGACAAGACAATTTTACACAAATATCATGAAAATAACAAAAGTGAAAATCAAATAAAGCCAGAACTACAAATCGGCCTAAAACTACGGCAGAATCAATCGATTTCAAAGGTGTTTTCCGACAACCAAACAATGTCCGTTTGGGACGTGTGACTTATTGAATTGAAGCTCTAGAAGTCTATTTTCTAAGCCTAGAAGGGCTTGAGATCAGAAAAGCTCATCTAATACCTCGTTTCAGCCAAAACAGTAAGCATATCATAGAAGCACGAAATTGCATATTAACACTAATCACATTCAAACAAACTCAAGCTCATCTACAATACACATCAATCTTCAGTAGATCATTCAATCACATCATCAATCTCAGATCTAGGCATATTATATAAGTCTAAGCTTGAATCCTAGCCCCGATCGGTTACGCCGATCTCACCTCATCGAATTCGAGGTTAGAACATCTACCTTTTGCCTTTTTTTTTTTTTTTAAATTTTAACCGCGATTGGACAAAATCAATGTCACCGGAACATGATCGTGAAAGGCTAGTAAAATCATCTAGAGGGGGTGAATAGGTGATAAAGAATTTTTACGAAGCTTCAGAATAATTTGCTAGCAACGTAAACAGTAGTAAACATTTATATGAAGCTGTAAATTGAAATAAGGAGTTTAAGGGAAAGGGAATAGAAATACAATGTTTATAGTAGTTCGGCTTAGATCAAGCCTACGTCCACTCTCCCACGCTGACAGCCCACTGACTGGATTTCACTATGGATCAAAAGGATGTTACAATTTTACGTCCTTGACTTTATAGTATAGAGACTCTGCTACACTTCTTCAAAGTCTCACAAGTATTTGCTCTCTTTCTTGGGTAAAAGTAAAGCTCAACGATTGAAATACCAAAGAACTAAGAGCTTCAGACTTTGGAATTCTTCTTTCATGCACATACTTGAATAACTTAAGTGTCTTCCTTATATAGTCCTCCATGCCTTTACAACTGTTGGCACTTTCCAAATGAGTTCTTCCAATCTTCCCGTTGGATAGAATCAATCAAAGAGATCTTGAGTCATTTAAGGAATGTGATGATAGCCCACCAATCTTGCTCACCCATACAATTAGGATCTAGGTTTCCATAAGTAAAACATTCCAAGTACACTTCGCTTTTCAACAGATTTGATTATCCAAATTGATTTCAATAAGAATAATTGATCTCGATGTGCTATCTCCAGCTCTAAGATCTTCTACAAACCGTATGAACCGAATCCTTGAAGATAAACTCACATCTTGATAAGTCTTCTCTTCGTTGGTCTGGGAACTGCTAGTGAGGGAAGACTTTGAGTCTTGAGTATTGTGAACTTCAAACTTTGACGACAGAGTCTAGAGTTCTTCAGACTTTAACACTTGAGTTTGGAAGTCTGAAGACTAGACTAATGGAAACGTTTTGTCAACTTCAAAACAATAAGGGAGTTTTCTCAAACAGATCGGAGCTCCCACGGATGGATCAGATCACTTAGGGACCAACTAGAGGTGGTCAAAACACTAGTTCACAGCTTGGATAGAATCGGTCCTATTCGGATTGGCCTTGAACGCCAATGGATGAAGAGGCCACCAAAGATGTTTCGGCGGTTAATCGGCCAATCTCTAACCTCTAGATGGTTAGGGACTCATCGATGGACAGATCGGAGGCAGCTAGTGTCTCCAAGGACGGCTAGTGACGGTCGGTTTGGGAGATCAAACCAAATCGATTTAGGATGGACTAGCCTTGAAGTCGTCAATGAAGATTGGCTTGATTGGAAGCCTTCCAATCACCATTCAATTGGACGTGGGTAATCAGGGGGTCGAGGAGGAGGAGAGGATCATTGGGGGCTAGGCGATGGCAACTGGCGGACTGGCGAGGGATTAGTTAGAGAGAGACAAAACGTGAGAAGAGGAGAGAAAGAGAGAGACGTTTCCTTTTTATTTTTTGAGAGAGAAATATTCTACAAATGAGGCCCCCCTTGCATTATGGAGGGAAAATTTCTTTTACACTATGGTCTAATCATCGAATCTAGACCGTTGGTTTAATCTGATAGTCAAAATTTTGATTTAATGACCAAATCAAGTTGATTAAGGGCTAATCCAACTTAAGATGTGTCCTATGACCAATCATATGGGTTCGATTCATAAAAAATCGAGGTTTAAAATGATAATTGCAATTAGGGATTAATTAGGGGCAAAATGGTAAATTCATAAAATTCAGGGGTTATTTTGCAAAATCTTGAAAATGTGAGGGCATAAGGGTAAAATGGGCACAGCAAGGATCACAAAACCAGCCATTGGCGACCCAAAACCGGCTAGCAAGGAGCCGAACCAGCCTACTTCGCTGGTGGTCGATCGGACTAGCTCACACCAGTTCGACCAATTCTTGGCCAGTTCTCAGCCTGGTAATCCTTATAAGCTCAAAATTTATGCAATTTGGTCCCTCAGAGAAAACTTGTCCAATTTTAATTAATTAAGCCAATTAAACCCGTTAAATACAATCTATGGGTTTTTTTTTATTGACCTAATTAAATGATTATTGTGAAAAATAGCGAACCTAGACCATGTATATGTAATTGAACATTATACGCTAAAATGAGCAATTTTGCAATTCCTCACTCGAAAAAGCAAATTAATTCAAATTGAATTCAATTAATATTGCGATAAACCTATTCAACTAGTTGCCCATACTCAGGATGGTCTATTGCATTTAAATTGACCTTGAATCAAAGTCCCGAGACTTAGGTCTAAAATGAATCGGGATCTAATATCAAAATTGGATCTTGATTCAGGAAATTGAACCATAGTTGAATGAGTCAATTTAAATTTCTCTGATTAAAGCTCAATAGCTCGATTTTCATATATTCAAGAGAGCAAAATCCCTCAAATTGGGAAGTTTTCATGTGAATTTCTCAAAACAGATTCTGGATTTGGACTTGTCTAAAGAAAACGAGTGAAATACAAATGTTTGTTTGTAATTCATGCAGGATTGATTCGGACACCCTAATTAGGGCTCAAATAGCAACTCACCATTTGACATAACAATTCTCGGAATTGAATGAACAAGTGGATTAGAAATAGTCCCTAGACCAAATGTCGCACGAGGATCCACACCTAATTATTACTAATACGAAAGTAATTTTATTTTTTGTCAATTTCCAACTTAAAACCGAAAAATTAGGAAAACAAGGTTATCAATCAAATTTTGCCAAATTTTCGACAGAAAAGCTAAATTGATACTAAAACAAAGTGTTTTTAAGATTGTTGATTTTTTTTATTTTTTTGTCAAATATTTGACCGAAAGTCAACAATTTAGTTGACTTTTCTTTTAAAAAAATTGATTTTTGAGTCAAATCTTTGAAATTTTTGGAAATTAACTTGACTAAAGTGAAATTAAAGCTATTTGACATCTTTCTGGGCAAAAAGCCAACTTTTAACTCGGGGTTGACTTTTTGGTCATTAGGGTTGACTTTTGATCAAAGAGTTGACCAAAGAGTCAACCCACTTTTGACTTTTTGGGTTTTTATCGAAAAAGAATAGGAAATCACTTAAAGTGACACTGCAAAAGAAAGAAATGAAAAACAACGCTTTTTTGTCTGGAAACGGGTTCCGTCGCGATAAGAAGCCATAATCTCAATTTTTTTTTTTATCTTTTTGATGCGTCGTTTAAAAAATTAGATGTCAACAGCCATCATGCACAAACACCTTACCTAACTGTCATATGCCACCATTGACCCACCTTGCTAGTTCCGTTGATCCTCATCCATGATTTTGCTACTGCTCAATAATTTGATTCAGGGTCATCAGTTGCCATGGATGGCCTTGGCACACGACCTCAAATGCCTTGACCCACGACCTCCTTTTGAGGTTAAGAGTTGCCTACATCATTGATGACTTGAAGGAGGCCAGCAACCTCAGATCAAGGTTAATGTCGCTGTTAGGCAACTTAGGTCAAGGCCATTAGAAATAAAGAGTGAGAGGGGGATGACAATCCATGGCTATAGGCTTTCAGTAGTAGTCGATGATGGTGGCTAAATTTAGGTCTTGGTGGTTATGGTTTGGGATAATTTTTTTTCTTTTGGAATGGATTAGGAGGGTCTAGGGAATTTAGTATTTGGCGAGGGAATTCAGAAAGAAAACGTTGTTTTTGTAAATAAGACCATAAAGATACAATGTAAAACCACAAAGTAAGGTCAATGATATCTTATAGAAAGTGTGAAATTTCATATGTAAAATGGTGAGAATGGCTCTTATGTTTTTCATTATAGACCTCGATTAATCTTTCCTCTTCTCCATTTCTTTTCTAATTTTTTCTTCATCCGATGTGGTTCTGTCTTTCTGTCTTTCCTCTTTCCTCTTTACTCTATAATTCCATCATTTCTCCATCCTATACCATGAGATTCACTCACATAGTTACTTTTTTCCTTTTTCTTTGTTTTTCAGTTTTATCCTCTTTACCACTTTATTTCTTTCTATTTGCAAAATTTACCTTTTTACTTTTCTTTCGTTATATATTGTTTTACCATTTTAATTTATCTTTTCCTATTCTCTCTGATGCATAAAAATCTGAGTTAGCAAATGGCCGTCATTATTGATCAAAATCTAACGATAACTATAATATCAAAAGACATATATTGCCTTTATTATATTTGAAAGGCTAAAATGCTAACCCATACATCTTTTAGTGAAAAAGAGAAAAAACATAAAATTTGTTCGAAGAAAAACTTATAAATTTACTTGAAAGAAGCATAACATTTCAAATTTAATCACATGTCAAAATGGGACACTCTCTCTTAATGTTAATATGTATATTTCATTATGGGATTGACAACATAACTATGGACATGCTTGGATGGACTTACCAAAAATATTGATGACTTAAAAACTATTTTCTTTCAAAAGACTACATGAAATCCCTTAAATATGATTCATGATCATGCATGAAGCAACAAACCATTTATCAGTATAATGGAAAACCATATAATATGCAACCCAAGCTAATATTTTTGGTATTTTCTTTGGAAAATGAAATTACTCGAAAATCTACATGAAGATTGAAAGTCGCTATAATGAATAAAAGACATGCATTATGTAGGGAAAATCCCCTATATTATTAGGAATATAATAAAATAATTAAAGGCTACTAATATGTATATTGATTGAGTAAAACCAGGTGATATGTTCACAAGTCAATATGCAGATGATGTCATAGGCGGAACCATGTGAGCTTGTAAGAGAAATGCTCTGTCATTGCCAAGAGTGTTCTACCAACACCAAACGATCGCTGCCAATATCAAAAGTAGTGCCGATATCAAAAGTGAACAAGATATTAAGCGTTAAGATGTCTACAAGTTGGAAGGACCTTTGGATAAAGTAAACATTCGGAAGGACCTTGATTGAGGGCAAATAAGTCGATGACTTGGAAGTACCAAGATTTAATGAACAGTTGAATGGACCAGATGATGGTGGACAAGCCTAGAATGAGAATGTTAGGTAAAGCTTGGAATGACCATAAAGTGAACAACTTGATCGAGTCATAATTGCCAATATGCTTGGAATAACTAAAAGATAGATTATTTGATTAGGAGCAACAGATCATTATTAGGAGTAGAGGATTGTTAGTAGGAGTACTTGCCAATATTAGATGACGTGGAAGAGTGTAATGATACCGATGACCTGTGTGACTTTAGTGAAGACTAATGAAGATATCGACAACAAGAGAACAAGTCTAATATGATGAAGATTTCCAAAGACTAGGTACCATGATCAATCTTTCATCAATGATGAAGATACCTACAAGAGGAGCACAAGTCGAATATGATGAGAATTTAATGAAGACTTGGAGGTACCATGGTCAATCTTTCGTCAATTAGAGGTCTTTGGAAGCTGACATCCTCCAAAGGATCATTGAATGATTGATCGCTATTGTACCCTACCCTCGCAATGCACCGCTTAGGGTTCGGCTAATGAATTACTAAGATTAAACCTAGTTAAAGCTCTTCCAAGCCCATACCAATCCAGTCTAAGTTTTTAACATGAAAATAATTTCACTTGAGAGTCACCACTAATATATTTTTGATGGGTCAATTAGATATTCAAGTAAAGTAATGAAAGAATTACTTTCCTCCTATGAACTAGAGAATTTAGGATCGGGGACTTGATTACACTAATTAGTCAACTTGTACCCTTTTGATACCTATCCCGTTCAATCACCAAATGAAATCTTCATGCAGTGTTTTGTACCATTCCGAATCCTAGGATTCAATTCCTAGCCAGGCTAAGAAATAGCAATCCATGCATCAAAGGGCACAATTGGAATAATGGAAATGTGCAAATAACAAGCGAACATTTGCTTCCAAGAACACTCAATCCATATTGTAAAGCCCTAAGGGCTTATCCAACTTTGAGCAAAAGATTTTTTTTTTTTTTTTTTTTTTATAAAGGCTTTTGAACATGTTAAGATAAACCTATTCAAAAATTAATTTTTAAGCTTTTTTCGATTTCTAGAAAAAAAAGGAAATGTTTTGGAAATTTTTGGAATATTTATTTATTTATTGTAAAATAAAAATAACAATTTTTTATCCGAAAATAGGGTTCGGGCTGGGCCTAGGGACAAGCATGGGCTGCCACTATTCCACAAACTGGGTCATGGACATCAAAGGCCTAAAGAAAGGAATGGGCTCAATGAAATAAAATTCCAATCCGGCCACTACAAGACCAAAACCCAAAGCCCATGTAGCCAAAAATAAACCCAAACAAGCCAAATCAAACCCAACACTCAATACCCTGTAGTAAAAACGAAGCCCAAATTCACCCAAATTAACACTTGAAGCCCAAGGCTCTCTAAATCTAAAATGAGCCCAAAGTCCACTTCTCTCCCTCCTCAATGTCGTCTTCTTCGAGCATGCCCAGAATCCCAAACTCCAGACCAAAGCACCTCTTAGTCCTACCACACTAGGCCGAACACACGCATTCATTGGACTAATGCCGCCGGCGCAGAACCAACAGCCATCGCCGGCCACCAGCCACTCTCGAACACGAATGCAATGAGGGACTAGTATTCACCAGGAACCTTCGTTTCATGTCTTCACAAATATTCATCAAAAGAAAAGGCCAACATCACAGCTATAACACATCAGCAACCGAGAAACACATATAAAAGAAAATGTGCACATCCAATATCACCAACCCATTGATTCCGATGGGGAACATGCTTGCTAGTCAATGGGAGGCCTCCTTTTATGAACACAAACAGGCTTACGAGAGTTCAGAGTAGCTCAGATTCGGAATGGACTATGCTAGCTTGGTTTAGGCATTTTGACAAACATGTGGCAGTCAGTTCGGGTACACAATACAAAGGCGGGTTTGCACAAGTTTGGTTCAAGCATTTCTTTGAGCATGTGGTAGGCACAGTCCGAGAGGGGAAAACTGAGGTGATTGAGGTTCAAGCTTGCAATGATATTCAGCACAAATCAGTAAATAAACACATCACCAAGACTGAGGAAGGCTTGCTGACGCTCGAAACCGAGTGCAAGCGAGCGTCGGCGAGTCTCGGCCCCTGCTGGCCAAGACAAGGGAAAACAAGGTATGAAAAAGAGGTATCGGCAGCGAGTCCCTACCCGGCTCGGCGACGGCGGTCAAAAGACTTGCTCGAAACGAGTCGGGCTATGGCTAGCCGCCTTGGTGTCGCCGAACCAAGATCCTCGGGAAAAAGCGGACTTAGATCGGAGCAAAAATGGAAACCTACCGGGGGCTTGGGACCGGGAGCCGCGAGGTTGAGGGCACCGGTCAGGACTCGTCGCTCTCACACTCTCTCTACGCGAACCCTTCCTCAATTTCTCACCGTCGGACCTCTCTCTCTACCCGAATTGATCTCCATTTTATAGCCCGTTCCTCCACAAATTGACTTGCCAAACGGTCGAATCAGAGGAACCCTCTTGCCCTCCAGTCTCTCGCGTGAATAGCAATTCGTGGCACACGCCAGCGGTCCCTTTCTTTCCTCCTTACTATGCTGCCCCCTGAGCTCCTCAACCTAACTGATAACCTTGAGTTGTCAAATCAGCCGAAGCTTCCCTTCCATTGGTCCTTGGAGCGCCAGCCAGTTCTCCACCTCAAGTGCCAACGGACCCTCGCACGGTCGAGCGAAGAGAAATAAGAGAGGGAAAGAGATGATCCACGGGCCGGGGCGGGGAGGGATGGAAGTGGGTCGGCCCGTGCCCCGGAGGGTGGGGTGGGGGAAGAGAAAAAGGGGAGGGATGAGTTAGGCCTGGCCCTCTCCTTAGGTTGCTATATTTATTTTTATTATTATTTAATTAATTAGTTAATTAATTTTTTAGTTTTTTGAATTTTTTTTACGAAATTAGTAAAATTTATCACCTTTGAGGCAAATTATCCTAATGCCTACATGCTATTTAATTTAATGGAAATTATTCTTGTTTAGGGGCTAAAAATTAATCCTTTGTAATTTAACCCTAACTAGCCTATCAAAATTTAGGTGTCAATAATCACAAGTCATTCTAGACAATTTGACACAGTCTGATGATAATGAACACAACTTGATTACAGGTAATGGATGATGATGATATCAAGTATTAGAAGGTGTTGGTCACTTACTCATTTGATTTCAACGTTGATTACAATAAAAATAGCCATTAATAGGTGTGCTTGTGTAAACCTACGCACAATTCGTATAACTTTTCTATGATGACTTTGTAACCAACTTACATAGCCCAAGTGTAGGTATTATAACTTTTCTACCACACATTTGGTAGTTGCTTGATTTCTAAAAAAGTTATTTTTTTTACTACTTGTAATTTCTATTCAACAATTTCACATATGATACACCTGACATGACATTTTTAATTTTTTTCTTTAAGTGTTCAAACTATCATGCCAATTACCTCCCACGATGAATGTTGCTTGATTTGCATTACACATATTGAATAAGACATCATTTTTTAAAACGACGGGCAAGTCTCTCCATTAATGTCATCAGTGGGGCGATAGTAACCTTTCATTTCAAAACTCTAGTATAGTTTGCAAGGACAAATATTGTCACGCCCTGATCCTCGAACGAGTAGCCATCACTTACCTATTCGATTAATAGCGACGTCCTAGGATGCATCGCCGACCCATTTCTTTTGATACGCATGCAGAAGCATAATATAATCCCCAGACAATAAAACATTGGGATAGAAAAGTAGGCCATAATTTTCACAACATGAAAACACATAACCACACTTTTATACAAGGCAAACTAATAGTATAATACAATACTATTCACAAGTCTGATCTATTATATGTCCGATCAAAACTCAAAGTTTGCAAAACAAGATGAGATCTTAGTTCTCATCCGGGTCGTACTCAGGATCCTCCTTGAGGCCATCCTCCTCAGAATCCTCTCTACTAAGCTCAATTTCTTCTAGATCCTCGTCTATTTCCGATTCTTCCTCGAGCTCTTCTTCTTCAAAATTCACCTCAGGCTCATCCTCAACTTCCTCTCCTACAGGCTCCACCTCTGGCCATTCCCACTCTTGATCCTCCTCCTATCCCTCCTCTTGCTCGACTATCTCCCTTTCTTCTGGCATGCTTCAGTTAGATCATGCTGCTGAGTATACAGGTGACTCAGGCTCGCTCTCAAGCTTAGGATCCTTGGCATCCACACCAACCCATCCTTATGGTCAGCTGTCCCCTTCCCAAATGCCTCCTCTAGGACGAATATAGGCACCTCGATTTATGGCTTGGGACCCAATATTCGCCTATCATAATACTCACGATACCATGACCGATACTTTTGGGGCCTCAGGGCATCTGCCCCCACGTCAACCCAAACGGTCGACTAAACCAGGACATACTCCAGTCCTTTAGGGTGGCGATGTATCGAAAATGAGTCTCCATCTCTGTGACTTCCACTGGAACATCAAAATGCATGGGAGGACGAGGAGGTGGAGGTGCTGCCATCTAGGAGCCTGAAATGGTTATACAATAACTATTGAGACCACGTCTTAGCAAGTTTTACCCCTTAAGACTCGATTAGTAAACCAATACGCTAATTTGGCTGCCTATGCACACACAAGTTAGAGGACTTACCTTGGCCCCAGATTCCACCTACATATTAGCACAGTTCAATAGGCACCCAAGTAATCACATCACAGATTGATATCTCGATCAATCAACTTAATCGATTACATGTCAGTCGGACCATTCAGTGGTCATTTCCATTCATACTATACAACTTCCATTATAATATACTTAGTCATTGAGCCACGTGCATTCCCTCAGGCGCCGTTTTCGCCAAGGTGATGTACTAATCGCCGAGCCACGTACTACGTACTTTATCATACCCGATAGAATCGTACCCGATTGGTCTTAGCCAAAAGTATATTTAATTCATTCTCACAATTTTCTCCACTTTATAGCCCATCAAAGTATTACCGGCGCTATATTCGCATACCCGGCCATTTACCAATCAATCACTCAAATTCAATTCCATTAGGAATAATTCCTAAAATTCAACAATCAATTCAATTAAACACAACGTAGAGCTCAAATAAATCAACGGACCGCACCACGATAATCAGCATAAAATTCGGTCGTTGGCTATCCATGCGTAATTTCCAGAAAATAAATAAATAATTAATCAATTTCGAAAATTAATAAATAAATTCTAAAAATCCAATTTAGGCCCGTAATGCCTAATTGGAAGCCATAATGGATTGGGAAAAATCCCGAGATGCATTCAATAAATACGAGTACGTCTCTACTTGCTAATTACACTAATCAATCACCTAATCTGCATCATTAAGTCACTAATTAAATTACTCTAAACTAATCTAACCACCTAATCATGCTTAATTATCATTAATCAACCATTAAGCATCATTAGCAAACTAAGCAATGATTAGTGAGCTAAACTCACCCGTTTAACAATCCGCTCTAATTGAAACGTCGGTAACGTCGCGGGTGACATTTAACTTCAAAGCGGGCCTCGGGTTCAGGACTTGGAACCACTTCAAAACAGCCTTAGAACCCTACTGGAAACCCACTTTTCTGCCCTCTGATCTTGCTGCAAAACATAAGGGATTAAGGTTGGTTAAGGCAAAGCAAGGTTGGCAAGGGTAGCCAGGTGGTTCGGTGAGGCAAGAGGTGGTCGAACGGAGCCTACGGCGGCCGGAGGGACTCACGGCAGCCTGCTGGAACCGCAAGACAGGCTGAGCAGAGCTAGAAAGGTAGCGTGGGGCGCGGTCAGGCACGGGTGGAGGTGTGCGGCGGTGATGGCAACGTGGACGTGTGACGACGAGGCGGCATCCAGGCGGTGGCTGGCCACAGCTTCTTCTTCCTTGTTGGTTGGGGGTGTCGCATGAAGCAAGAGGGAGAGGAGAGAGAGATGGACGGTGGACTTGAGAGAGAGAGGGAGAGGATAGAGTTGGAGGGCCCCTTGGCTTGCTTTTTCCACAAGTTTGCCTCCCATAACTTGTCCAAGAAGCCAGCCTTCCTTGGCTGTCAAATGGCCACCAATGCATGCCCAACAAACTCTCAAATGGTCCAAAAATTCTAGGGAGAAGGGGCCACACGAATTTGACATCATTTGGTTTCAATTGGACTCCTCAACTTAGTTGATTTAATCACAATTGACCATAGCAAATTCAATTGATGCATCATTGATCATCTTAGCATTTTTCCTCACCTATATATCCATCATGCTTACCAAATTTGCGATAAAAAATAATCCCTGGCCTTTTCTGCACAAAACGGTCCTAAACTGACTTTTTCTCAAAAAAGTTTCCGTTGTTAGAAAAGTTTTCTGAGATTGAGTTGATACTCCTATAATTTATTGTGACATGATAGAGTTTTCAATTTCTGAAATCGGACTTGAATTGACGGTTAATTTACATTCGGCGCGTTTTTAGCGTGACCTAGACTAATGGGTAGTTTTCAGAACCTTTTAGGGAAAATGACCTGTGGTCGATTTTTTTCGAGCCATAATGGACTCACTTGACTCAATGGCAACTCTCAATTGTCGTGAAAATCTCGATGACAGTAAAATCATATTAGTGCCGGTCGACGAGGATTTTCCAATTTAGTGGAGTCACCCACGATCGGCCACACATTCCAGTCGAACAGACCTATTTCTGATCTCAAATCAATTTTTAACTGTGCCGTAATAGCCTCTAAAGATAAGCACGGTCGAGAAGCTAATTCCTGGTCGAATTCTCAAGTCCATTTGCTTTAAAGTCCTTAATAGCTTTTCCAGATAGTCTAATTATCTCGAGAGTGATCATCTCTGAGAACAATCCTATAGGCGTGTCAATAAAATGCCCGATTAATTCAGTAGAAAATAGGGTTGGAAATCTGGAATGTCACAACTCTTCCTCTCTTATAAAAAATTTCGTCATCAAAATTTAAACTATTACAGAACTTGATCAAAAAGGTGGGGGTACAATTCTCTCATCGACTCTTCAGTCTCCCATGTCACTCCTTCTGTATCGTGGTGTTACCAGACCACTTTGACCAACGGGATGGTCTTTGTACACAGAACTTGCTTTTTACGATCCACAATATAAACCGAGCTTTCAACATATGACACATGGTCATCCACATCCACTTCCTCGAAATTGAGCACGTGAGTCGAGTCAGGCTTGTACTTCCTTAACATCGACACGTGAAAGACGTCATGCACTCGCGCTAATCTCGGCGGCAACGCAAGACGATACACTAGGCTCCCGATTCTCTCAAGAATCTCAAATGGACCTACGTATCTCAGACTCAGTTTGCCTTTCTTACCAAAGCGCGAAGTTCCCCTCATTGGTGACACTTTTAGAAATACGTGGTCACCAACTTGGAATTCCAAAGACCTTCAATGTTTATTTGCATAGCTTTTCTGCCTGCTCTGAGTGGTCTTTAATTTGCCTTTGATCACTACCACGGCTTCCACTGACTGTTGGACCAACTCTGGGCCTGTAATCTTTCTTTCCCAACTTCATCCCAACACACTAGCGTTCTGTACACTCTACCATATAATGCTTCAAATGGAGCCATCTTGATGCTCTGCTAATAACTATTGTTGTAGGAAAATTCCATCAGGTGTAGCTGATCTTCTCAACTTCCTTCAAAATCTATTACACAAGCTCTCAGTATGTCCTCAAGGGTCTGAGTCGTCCTCTCAGACTGGCCATTCATTTGAGGATGATACGCCGTACTATACTGAAACTTGGTACCTAAGGCACTCTACAAACTCTTCCAAAATGCTGCAGTAAACCTCAAGTCTCTATCTTAGGTTATCGTAACCGGCACTCCATGCATACGAACCACCTGACGCACATACAGGTCTGTGTGTCTATCCAGACTTGGGTCCTTTCGTACTACAATGAAGTGAGCCGACTTCGTCAATCTGTCAACTACTACCCAAATTGAATCATTCCCTCTTTGACTCCTCGGTAGGCGAGTCATGAAGTCCATCGTGATATGCTCCCATTTCCATTCTGGGATTGCGAGAGGTTGCAAGAGTCCTCTCGGCTTGCAATGTTGGGCCTTTACCTACTGACACATCAAACACTTGGCGACATGCTTGGCAATGTCCGCCTTCATACCTGACATCCACTAGTGTTGACGTAGGTTCTAATACATCTTGGTATTTCTAGGATGAATGCTATAACTGCTATGATGTGCTTCAGATAAACTATATTCTCTAAGCTCCACATTGTCAGGCACAACTAAACGCCCTCAGTTCCATCATCAAAAACCTGAAAGTCAGCCTTTCTTTTCCCAGTGTCCTCCTAAAGTATCTTATATACATCTAGATCTGTCGGTTGGAGTAGCTTGATTCTGACTTGGACATCCGGTTGAATTCTGAGGGTGGCCATAAGACTTGAAAGGTGGCCTACCTCAAACTTGAATACCGAATCTTGAGCTCTCTCGATTAAGTTCCACTCATTAACCAATATGTGAGCAACTGAAGACTTCTGACTCAAAGCATCGGTGACCTTGTTTGCCTTTCCCAGGTGATATAGAATATCACAGTCGTAGTCCTTCGGCAATTCCATCTACTGGCGCTGTCTCATGTTCAACTCCTTCTGAGAAAACAAGTACTTGAGACTCTGATGGTCCGTGAAGATCTGAAACTTTTCCCTACACAAGTAGTGCCTCCAAATCTTTAAGGCAAAGATAATTGCCACGAGTTCTAAGTCATGCGTCAGGTAATTCTGTTCATGAGTCCTCAACTGTCGGGAGGCGTATGCAAACAACTCTGCCATGTTGCATCAACACGCAACCCAACCCTCTGAAAGACATATCACTATAGATCTCGAACTCTCCCGGACCAGATGGAATCGTCAGCACAGGTGCGGTAGTTAGCTTTTCCTTCAGCTCTTGGAAACTATCCTCGCACTTGTCTGTCCACAAAAATTTATCTTCCTTCTTCAAGAGTTTTGTTAGAGGCGATGCTAATGATGAGAATCCTTCCACAAACCGTCTATAATATCCTGCTAAACCTAGAAAGCTTATGATCTCTATCACTATAGTCGGTCTTAGCTAGTTGATCATAGCTTCAATCTTGCTCGGGTCCACTAAAATTCCTTCACCTGAGATCACATGCCCTAAGAAAGCAACACGAGTTAACCAAAACTCGCACTTGTTAAACTTAGCGTACAACTAATGGACTCTCAGTCTCTGTAGCACTAGTCTCATATGACTCTCATGCTCTTCATCACTTCTTGAATAAACTAGAATATCATCGATGAATACAATCACAAACTGATCTAGGTACTCCCTGAATACCCTGTTCATTAAATCCATGAAAGCAGCAGGAGCATTCGTTAACCCAAATGGCATCACTGTGAACTCATAGTGACCATATCGAGTACGAAATATTGACTTAGGAATGTCCTCCTTCCTAATTCTCAGCTAATGATATCTTGTCCTCAGGTTGATCTTTGAGAAAATCGACGCTTCTTGAAGCTAATCAAACAAGTCATCAATCCTTGGTAGTGGATACTTGTTCTTGATCGTTACCTAATTGAGTTGCCAATAGTCGATGCACAGGCACAACGAACCATCTTTCTTCTTTACAAACAGAACTGGTGCTCCCTAAGATGATGCACTGGGGTGAATAAATCCTTATCCAGTAATTCTTGCATCTCCACCTTCAGTTCCTTCAATTCAGATAACGCCATTCGGTAAGGAGCTTTAGAGATTGGCTCTGTCCTGGGTGCTAGCTCAATCACGAACTTTATCTCTCTTTCTAGTGATAGACCTGACAATTCCTTTGGAAAAATGTCTAGAAATTCTTATACCACAGCTATGTCTTCCCTCTTCAACTCCACAATTGTCATATCCACGACAGTTGCCAGGTAACCTTGACAACCCTCGTCTAATAAACGAGTTGTCTCTTGCGACGAGATCAAGACAATTGAGGGTCCTTCTCAATTCCCAACAAACTCGAAGCTCTTACACTCTAATAGGTCAAACTGAATCGATTTATGATAGCAGTCCATTATAACTCATTGCTTGGTGAGTTTGTCCATGCCAATTATAAAATCAAAGTCATACATGGCTAGGACTAAAAAGTCTATTTTCCCCTCTCGCTCACCAATTGTTAACTTGCAACTAGAACATCCCAAAGTAGCAACACTTTATCCTTCAGCGGTGCAGATATGCAAACTGCTGACTCTAGCAATATAGGACTCAACCCTAACAATTTAACATACTACTTGGCAATAAAGGAATGAGTTGCACCAGAGTCAAATAAAGCATAAACAGGTTGGTCATTCACTGAAACCATATCTATGATCACGCCAAGCGCAGCTTCTGCCTGACCCTGTGTGATAGCATAAACCGTGCCCTGAACTGGAGGTCTCAATTGTCCTCCCTGCGGTACATTTTGAGGGGCATACCCTCTTATCTGTCTCATCAGTGGCGGCGGTGGCAACTGAGGTTGCCCTCTTTGCTTCCTCCGACAATTTCTTGCGATGTAACCATGTTGGCCACATTCGAAACATGTTCCTGTCCTAATAGGGCACGGAGCTGACCCATGTCGCCTTCCACACAAGCGACATGAATCAATCTTACTGGGCATCAAACTACTGAATCCACTCCTCTTGAAGGGTGGGACATGGGATTTACCTCTAGGCATGGGTCTTTTTCCTTGGTGAATACTTTATTGATGAGAGCTAAACCTCGATCCTGATGAGGCAGCTCTCTCGTTCAAATCCTTCTCAATTTTATGGGCTCTCCGATATATGTTGTTGTAAGTCCTCAGATCTAGGGAGACCAGTATGCTTCTTATGTTTGGCCTGAACCCATCCCTAAACCTTCTCACTCGGTTTGCTGGGTTTTCTATTAGCTCAGGGGCATATCACGAAAGTTTAGCAAACTTCGCCTCATACCCATCAACAGTTAGGGAACCCTGGCGAAGATGTTGAAATTCGGCCATCTTCACCTCCCTAGCGGTCTCAGAGAAATACTTATCATTGAAGGCTTCAAGGAAAATGTTTCACTCCTGAACAACGCCTTCTGGAAAGATCGTTTCTCGAGTAGTCATCCTCCAAGTATTCGCAACTCCCTCCAGCTAATAAGTTGCTAAGACTATTTTCTTCGTCATGTTGCACATCAGTAGTGCAAACGCTTTCTTGAGCTTCTGAACCCATGAAGCAGTAGCTTCGGGATCTCCTGTCTTGGTGAACAACGTTGGATTTAATTTCAAGAATTGCTCCACCAGCTTATGGATTGGTCTTCCAGCGACTACAATCCCCGGTGGACCTTCAACATTTATAGCAGTAGATGCAACAGCAAGTGTTGCGGCAGGGGCAACTCCAGCGACGGCGGCAATTGCGACAATAGCGATGGCCTGAGAGGCGGCTTTAACAGCAGCGGCTTGATTCTGCGCCTGCTGATCTATTCTTGTACCCATAGCTTCAAGTAAACGCATGATCCTATCGAACCTGGGATCAACTGGGGCTACTACCCCAGCACCAACAGGAGGTGGCGCTTTGCCATTAGCGCTAGCCACAGTTAGCGCCTTACCATGGCCTCCTTGGGCATCGACCCTGGTCAGCGTTCTACCCTGAGTCACGGCCCTACCGGCCCTCTTAGAAAGAGTTCTCAACTCCTGATCATTCATGGTGTAGCTTTAATTAACTGACACCTGCTTCCAATTCAACACTGAATTAGAAACAGAGCGATCCAAACAAAAAGCAATTTTAGCATCCAGCTAACACGAACATGCACCAGCATGAATTTAAAAGCCTTTTTTACTACCATCCCAAGACCCATTGCTCCTTATTATTCCAATCTTGAACTTCGCTCTAATACCACTTAAACGGGATGTCACGCCTCGATCCTCGAACGCGTGGCCATCCCGCACCTGTTCGATTAATAGCAACGTCCCAGGACGCATCACCCGACCCATTTCTTTTGATACGCATGTGGAAGCATAAGATAATCCCCAAACAATACAAAAATTGGGATAGAAAAGTAGGCCATAATTTTCACAACATGAAAACACATAACCACACTTTTATATAGGGATAAGTGTTCCAAAAGTCCTACAATTTGTCACAAAAATGCATTTCAGTCCTAAAACTTGCAAAAAGTACATTTAAGTCCTAAAACTGTCAAATTATTTCAAATGAGTCCTAAGATCGACTCTGTTAGCCTTTTCCGTTAAAAATGCTAACATGGCATTTTAAATAATTTTTTATTTTCCAGGTTTATTTTTTAATTAATTTTTATCCATTTTTTTAAATTAGATTTAAAAAATAAAAAATTAAATTTATTCTTATCTTATTTTCAACAAAAACTAAAAAGAAAAGTTAAAAATTTTATTTTTAAAATTTTTAAAAATAAATTAAAAATAATGTTAACTTTTTAAATATGTTTTTTAATAAATATTTTAACTAAAAAAGTTTTATTTTTAATTAAAAAAATTTTAATAAATATTTTAACTTTTTTTAAAGTTTTTTGTGAAAATAAGATAAAATGAATAAATTTGATTTTTTTAGTTTTTAAATCTAATTTTTTAAAAAATAATTAAAAAAATAATTAAAAAGATTCACGTGGATAAAAATGATGTGTTTCTCAATTCGTGAAGCTGCAAATGAAAATCAAGATATGACGGTATATAAAGGTCTCTCAAGGTTTCAGGTACAACTTGATCCCATTGCTTGAGAATTTTAATTAAAGTTTCAGCGAGTCGGGGCATTCTCTTTCGTGAGGAAACTGTGCAGTGTCCCATTGACAGAATTTTGAGCTGTTCTCGTCAAAATACTGACATAAGCATCAATCTGCGGCACAAAGTTAGGCAACAGTACAACCTCAAAGTGTCCTATATCAAACTGACAAAAGCATCAATCGGAGGCACAAAGTCAGGCAACATTGCAACCTCAGTGTCCCATATCAATTTTCCTCTACACTCAAACAAAAAAGAACTATGCAACATGTAAACCGCAGTCCTCTACATCCTCCTGACAAATAAAGTCAGTCAAGTATGAGATCATACAATTGCTGGTACATGGAATCTTCATAGTCATAGCAATGAGTTGTTACAGAATCCTAAAAAAATAATACAAAATGCCGAATGCCATCTTGTTGACTAGCATATTGAAAATTTCAGGGAAACAAAAGGAGAATTTCCAATGTTTCCACACTAATATTAAGTGATAACAGGAGAAGCGAGGTAAAGTCACAAATTCCAAAAAGCAATGGATTAAACAAAACATTTTTGCTGATATTGTGCTTCAGTGGACTGAATTCTATGCTTACATAAGTCAGATGAGCATACGATCGTTGAGCCGTTTGACTACAATTTTTTGGTTATGTTCAATAGTTCATAACCTTTCTTCAAACTTCATCCACTTCCAGAAAATATAAGACTGCCTTAAGCCTAAAGATCTCATGTAATATAACACACATTTTCAAACCACGATGTTGCTAAACTTCAAGTGAAACCCATGTTGCTGCTTGATTATATAAATCCGCAACCCAAATAATTATAAGACAATAGGAAACTCAGCCCATTTATCAAATCTCCCAAGTCAACCATTGAAGAGCCCATTTTGGGAATGAAAGAGTCGCTAGCCTAGTGGCAACATTCAAGAGACAATCGGCTCCAGTTACTATACATTTCGGTGCCAATTATATCAGCTATACTTTTAGCCTCTCTCATTTGCTTGCTTAGAAAGGCCTTGCATGGTAATCTTCTTTTTTTTTGTTTGTTTATGAACAAAAATTTTGTTTTTTTGTTTATGAACAAAAATTTTGTTTTTTTTGTTTCCGGGAACAAAAAAAGAACAGAAATGCGTTTGTTTGCGTTTTCGTTCAAAAACTGTTTTTTTGTTTCGGAACAAAATTGGAACAAAAAAAAGAAACAAAAAAAAGTTACTTTTCTGTTCCAGAAACACTTCTTGGAGGGCCGAAAAGAACAAAAACGAAACACTTCTCGTTCGTGCCCTGCGCAGCAACGCTTTCCCTTTTCCAGCGTCTCTCACAGGTTCACCACCGTCGAGCGATCCGACACCTCCCAACTAGTCATTCTCTCCGACGCCTCCCCACTCGGCTGACTCTCCGACGCCGACAGCTGCTGCTCCTTCACCGGCTGAAGCTTCTGATTCAAGGTAAGTTTCTGCGCTCACCAGCTACTGCTCCTCCTTCACCGTTTGACGAGGGCTTCGGCGAGAGCCACCCCTCGCAGATCTAGGCGACAGCTGCTCGGGGCTCGAGCGCGACAGCTCGCTCGAGCCAGCGCTTGCCCAGATCTGTGAGACGCTCGCTCAAGCGAGCCCTCACGCTCGAGCCCCGAGCGAGCGTTGCTCGCCCAGATCTGCGGTCGCTTGAGCGAGCGTGGCTGCTTTGCTCGCTCTAGCAAGCGTCACTGATTTTTGTTTAGGTTTGCCTTTCGTCGTCTTGATTTTTGTGCGAGGTTTTGCAATGTGATTGTGGTTGGTCCGTCTTAAGCTCAATGTTTGGTTTTGAATTTTATGGTCAGTTTCGTGATTGTAGACGGTGTGCGGTCGAATGGGAGTGGAAGAAATTTCGGGGAGGAGCTTCCTCAGCTTGCGAAAGAAGTGCAACGCATCGCGAACATTCGCGGATACGTCGGTGAGCTTTGATCCCTTCTTTGAGCCGTTGTGTTCAGTTGTTCATTATCTAGTGGCGGATGCAGTTTTTGTTGATCTCGGAGTCATGACTTTGTTGCCAATCCGCCTTTCGAGTGATCGTGAATTACTGTTATTAAGTTCTCCGAGACTCATTCAATTCTCGATTCTGCAACTAATTGGCATCGATGAGATTAGACTCGAGATTTTTTTTTATGGGTTGTAGAACTTCTTAAGGTTTAGTCGTCTCTAATCGTTACTTTACTAGGAAATCGTGTATGTCTGCTCTCTATGAAAAGCCATGACTAATTTATGGTGATAAATATTCAAGGGACTGCATTACAGCTTAAAGTGCTGGTTAGAGATCTGGAAGATTCAGTTATCTTCATACATCAGCAAGCGAGAAATGTCTTGTCCAAAAAAATTTCTGCTTCATCTGTTCTGTTGGTAATGACCGTAGTCTTTGCCCTTCCTTTTTATGGTAGTTCGTTAGATGTTAATTTTCCTGCAGGTTATGAACCCGATCTGATTCCTCCTTTTCAATTCAGGAAACTGGACAGAGTAGAGAGAAGTTGCTTCGAGCGATAAAAACCATGAACGATATTGAGGACCTAGTTGTGAAATTACGGAAATGGGTCAGAGGTGTGGATTCATTTGCTCGCTCGAGCAAGCGTCGCTGCTCTGCTCGCTCAAGCGAGCGTCGCGAGCAGAGCAGCAGCGCTCTCCTCACTCGAGCTCTAATTCTGAAAACTCACACCATCGCCCCATCCCTGATCGAAGCCCTAAGGTAGGAGATCGCCATTCTCCACGAGGTGCCCAATCTGATTCAGTTAATAAAAAAAAACTAGGAACTCGCATTGCGGATCTGGAATCTCAGCTTGGCCAAGCTCAAGAAGAGCTGAAGAATCTGAAAGAGCAATTGGTCTCAGCTAAGGCTGCAAAGAAAGTAGCTCAAGAAAAGCTTGAGAAGAAAACCAAGACAAAGTTTGTACCAGACTCGGTTGATGTCCCTGAAAAGCATCATGCAAAAGAAGTTCAAGAATTGAACAACCCAAAGAGCAACCCTTTAAATGATGTTCCTGATGAGAACCAGCAGGAGACTGATGTATTTGAAGTACCAGTCGAGAAGGTTGCTTTGGAGACTCAAATAGAGGTCAACCAACTGAACAATAAGATAGAGAAGGAAACAAAAGCAATTGACTTACCAACAGAGCCACCTGTATTTGTGGAGCCACCCCCGCACTTGCTTCAGTTGGCTGAGAAGGAGGATGAGATAAATTTGCTTAAAGGTAAGTTACTAGAAAAGGAGAAGGAACTTGAAGTAGCTGGCCATCAAACTGAAAACCTGAGAAAGCAACTAGACGAGGCAACAATGACGATATCTTCTCGCTCGTAGCAAAGAAGAAGAAATGGCCTCAAAGCTGAGTCGGCCTAGAAGAGGAACTTAAAGCGAGCAAAGAAAACAACATCCAACTGAAGGAGAAATTAGAAGCTGTGGAAGGAGGTAAAGAAGAACTAGAAGCGTAGATGAAGAAGCCGAGGGTGCAGACCGAGCGGTGGAGGAAAAGGAGATGCAGCATTTGCCGTTCTTGGCCGGTGGTGTTGAAATGAATGGGAGAATTCTGGAAGATGCGGTTCCATGGATAAGCATTTCGGAGGAGTTTTTGAGGTGCCTCATGCAGGTTATGCTGATTTTGTGGGTTCACCAGGAAATATTGATGATCTAGACGATGGCTTTGGAGGCGGGAAGTGAAAGAACTCTGGGATCAGAATGTTCGGAGATTTGTGGAAGAGGAAGGGCCAGAAGTGATCCATCATCTCTGTGCACCATTACCCAATGTGCTTCTGGTGTCATTAATGGTTGAAAACGAGGAAAATTGGCACCTGTTATTAGTCTTTTGGGTTTTGAAGTGCTAGTGCTTTTTGTTCTCTTTTGCTAGGATGAGTGGCACACTATATGCATGTATATGTCCAGTAGCAAAACTAAATCTAAACCAATATGGCACTGCTCAATTTTTTTGAGAGTTCTGATATCCGTCTTGATCGTTTGTTTTGTTTCTAAGGTGCAGCTTTGATCCACAGGCAGATATCACTATCTGCAAGTTCAGATTCTTGCTGACTTGAGAAAATAAATTGAGACTATACAGAGCGTGGGAAAGAACGTATGCGAGAAAGTTGAACATCAAGACTTTGATATCTTGGCTATCGACATGAGCAGCTGGTTGTAGATGAAAATTGCATATTCCATGTTTTAATATTCTTCAATCCTCAGTGCACAAGCTCGTGTTCGCAGAATCCCCATCTAAGTAAACTCTTGATGGAATGCTGTTCTAACAATCCATCGGTTTGATTCCAAGAAACCAATCTCTCGTTA
Source organism: Eucalyptus dawsonii (assembly GCA_016097615.1). Classification (NCBI taxonomy): domain Eukaryota; kingdom Viridiplantae; phylum Streptophyta; class Magnoliopsida; order Myrtales; family Myrtaceae; genus Eucalyptus; species Eucalyptus dawsonii. The sequence continues at coordinate 8,560,721 of CM027873.1, forward strand.
TGAATGAATGTGATTCCCACTGAATAAGGCGGCAAATATCACTACCATACATACAGTTATTCAATGGGAATCACCCAGAGAAATGGGGGACGATTACTTGGGGCAAGTATGAATTGTTGATGGGCAATTGTTTTCTTTCAACTATGCACATATGACCATGTTCAAAATGTTTTTCCTCACTCACCATGATCAAAATTAAATTGATGAGCATTTCATGAGAATGAGAATTCAATACCAAGTATACAGTTTATTAAAAAAAAAAAAAAAGCACTTGAGAAAAATTTGGTACAAACTTTACTTACTAAATTTTCTACCAAGTATGCACATATGATAATGTTCAGAATGTTTGTCTTCACTCACCATGAACAAAATTAAATTGATGAGCATTTCATGAGAATGAGAATTCAATACCAAGTTTACAATTTATTAAAAAAAAAAAAAAAAAAAGCACTTGAGAAAATTTTGGAATATAAATTTTTTACAGTTACCAAACGTGTTTTTTTTCTTTTCTATTCTAGGAATAGAAATTGTGTACGATTACCAAACGTGTTTCTATTCTTTTTCTATTAAAAACATAAATTTTGTGCAGTTTCCAAACGCATTCTTTTGTTCAAAAACTGTTCCCCTAACAGAAATAGTTTTTTCTATTTCTATTCCCCTGGAACAATTTTTGAACAGTAAACGTTACCAAACGCGCCCAAAGTGTCAAAACACTGGTAAGAAAAGCCCTCCTGCAATTAACCACCCGGTGATATCATATCAGAAACTTTGCTCTGCTACTAACAATTTCACCTAAAGAAATTTGCTCGAAGCAGGGAGCTTTAGCTCTGTATACAAATGGACTCTAGCCAACCAGGACGAACATTGTAGTCAAATTACTAAACTTCTGTAAACTTCTGTATCAAAGGCATTCTGAAAAGTTTTGCACAGAATGTGAGGTTTTCCGTATAATTGGCACCAGAATCTCGTCAAGGTGATCAGTAGCTACACGAACTCTGATCTGAGAGCTCTGTTGCTGCAATACATGCCCAACAGGGGCTTGAGGGTAGTGGCTGTACTCCAACAACTACAACTTGGGTCTCCAATAGCAAGTGAAGATAATGGTCGATGTTGCAATGGCGTTCGAATATCTCGACCGCAGCCAACCGGAACCCATTGTATATAAAGCCTAGCAATGTTCTTCTAAATAAGGGCCTGATTGCACAAGTCCAAGACTTTAGAATTGCAATTTAGGCTCAGAACAAGATTGAAACAAGTGTCACTTCCTTGACAAGAAAATAAGGTGGAGACCTGTTCATAGATATTGAACATAGCATTATCTTAGTTTTGTATACATTGTAACTTCGTTTCAATGGCTTTGTGTCTAGACATCTGCAACAAAGCTCCTACTCTTCTTTTGAGCTTTCTGAATTGGACGAAAACAATGGAAAATGCAACGAGATTCTGCAGGGATGGAAATTTCGAAAGGTTTTCCCCTCTAATTTCAGAGACTTCTACTGTATCCTCCATAATGGTTAACTGCAGGTTATCAGGGCCCGAAGTTCCTTCCACAAAAGCCACAATTTGAGTGTCGTTGACAGGGGAATCTGGAACTATATATCTTCTTTGACCTTCGCTTCATAAAAGGCCTTCCAGAATTGATTCATCAACCTTTGCCCGTAGCCATTTCCCAAAATAAAGGTCATTTACCGGCATAAAATTGCCTTCTTCATAAGGGATCTGTATGCAATGCTTGGCATAATGACCCAGCTCACCACATGAACAGCAAAAATGTGGCAGCCTTCCGTATTTAAAATCAAGCCAAAGCTTCGTACCTCCACAACAAGCAAGGGTACCAGAATTTAAAGGAGCATCCAGGTTGATCTCTACTTTTGCTCCCGGTGATAAAAACCCTTCCCTTTCCACTTTCGCATCTAAAACCTTCCCAATCCCCTGAGCAACTACGTTCACAACATCCACACAGTACCATTCAAGGGGCAATCCGCGAATTTGAACCCAAAAGACACAAGTCGCAAATTCATAACTATAGGAAGGTGTATTGGGTTCCCATGGTTTAAGCAATTTGAGGTGATTCGCGAAAGACCATGGACCAGATTCTACAACTCTATCTCTGTCTCCTTCAGATTTAAACGTAAATGCAAAAAGGCCAGAACCCATGTCGGCAGAAACCATATCTTCAATTCTCCAGGCTCTTTTCATCACATTCGCAAAGGCTTGGAAATTCACGGTAGGGTTTGAGAACAGTCTCACAAAGAGAGTGAGATGGCATTCCTTTAACATATCCCCAGAAACTACTCCATCCATTACCGACCAGAACTTACCTAATCTCTTGCAGAGCAAATGAAAGAGAGAGCATGGGTATCCTCATCCTCTTCCAATTGGAGCAAGCTCTACGAGAGGCAAGTGAGGGAACGAACCCAGGGTAAGACGGATAAACGTCGAGCAGGCTGTGTGTCGATTGATGTTAAATTGGGAGAGTTCCAAACGCCGAAGAGAAAATAATCCGCATCCAGAAAGAGAAAGAGAAAGCTGAAGGCTGAGATGATTCAATAAGTCCGCGAAGATTAGGGGCAGAAGATGGAAATTAGGGTTTAGGGTTTCTCGAGCTGCCACCATGGGTTCTTGTAATTGGGAAAATTGCACAAATAGTACCAGAGCTCTAATTGCATGTGTGATACAATTTTTGAACTTTTAAATATTTTCATATAGTCTAAGGAGTACATTAAACATTTACTAGTAGTTTAGGGGCCATATTGAACAAATTAAAAATTTAGAAACTATATTACACACGGAACTAAAAGTTTAATAACCCTATTGCACATTAGACTAATGCCATTGTCTTATTATTGCCGGGAGAATGATACTATAAGTGTCAAAACTTGTATACGGCGTTCACTTTAATACAAAAAAATTTCTTTTGGATTACTTAAGTACCATTTTGTGTCTAAACTATGTCGGAATTTAATAAATGACACAGCTTAAGGGATAGTTCGTCGCAAAGTTGCAATTTAATTAACAGTGATGCCCTTGGATAGAAAACACAATATCGGAATTTAATCAACAACGTTAAGCTTGTGATACAACATCGGAATTTAATCAATGACGTCGCACTGGACATAGATACTCACCAGAATCTAATCGACGACAGGAATCTAGGAACTGTAGCTATGAAACTAAAGTGCGATAAAGTAAAGATAAAGTAAAGGCAACCACCCACTTGGGTGGCGTTGCTGGCTTTGGGCCCTCTCCCCCTCACGAAGGGGAGGGGTTCGAATCCCCAGTGCGTCGCAGGGTGACTTAACCGCTAGCGTGAGTGTGGTGGCCAGCTTGCGTCAGCCCCAGGTTCTTCCCACCGGCTATCGGCTTTCGGGGTTTCCTGGGTCATCAAAAAAAAAAAAAAAAGTAAAGGCATTTGATGTGTTGTTTGGGGGGCTCTTCGTTGGATGACTCACGATATTTATAAAGCAATTTGGTAATCATTGAATAGGTACCTCTAACCTTTTCGCATGTTCCTCTGCCTTCCTTCTTTTCTCTATAAATTGCCTTGATCGTGTTGTACTGCTCCAGATTCGTCGATGGTGGCTGCATGACTTGGTCACTAAACAGTAATCGTTCTTTGACTCTGTGTGGTCTTTTGTACATTCGATTATTTCCACTCAAATTTCACTGTCAATACTACTTGAATTTCGTATCTATGGCATTATTTTGATATCTAGACACATGGTAAGAGTCCTTTGCTTGCCATCGAACCATATATTTCCATTCATAGGCTCATCCACATTCGATCAAACATCCTTGTGCATCTTGACTTTTTCCTCATCCTCGTGACTAGCACATGACTTTTTACTACCTTCTGTCCTCATGATCGGCACATGATGATATTGGAAACTTTGGGTGTCAACATATTTTAAAAAAAAAAAGAAGAAGATAACTTAAGTTTTTCAACTTCGATCTGTCTCGTTGAAAATCTAACATGACCATATTGTATTAATTTCTTAATTCTATGTGACTCATTGGCGTGCTCAATCAGCATATAATTCCTAAACGATGTCATCTAAAATTTATAAATAATGATCATTTAAGTGCCAAATTTTGTTTAAAGTGATCAATTCGGTATTAATCGTTATGAAAAAGCGGTCACTTTAGTGACAAGCATGCCACATGGACTGGATTTTTTAAAATAATATGCCAAGTTATATAAAATTTATAATTATAAAATCCACATATTATTTTTATGCCCGAATTTCCCTTTAAGTAATCGTTTTTTCTCCAATTTGGTACTGAAGTGATCTGACAAAAACTTTTGATACTAAAATGAGTATCGTACACAACTTTTAGCATTTTTAGTATTCTTCTGTCTAATATTGCCTAATAATTCTACAAGCATATTGATCGTGTGATTGTATTATGTGTAAGTGATCTCTAGGCTTAAGCATGACTCTTTGATGATTTAAAGGGCAATTTTACACATTGAGATATGCAAAGCATCACAACTTTGACGAGCAAGGAACTACGATGCATTTATTTTGCAAAAAATCAATTATTGAAAAATCATTTTCCTTGAAATATTGTTTGTGTCGCTTGGAAATGCTTTCATTATTTACAATAGGTCCTGCCTAAACTGTTGGTTAACAATGCTAATGTTTTTTGATAAATTTATTTCTTAACGAAACAAGCAAATCATTTTAAAGAAAAAACCTTCTAGAATCTTTCATTTTCTAGAGAAGCATATTTTGTCAGCTTTAGGACAGCAAACTTACATTTCTTCTCATTCGAATAGGACTTGAAGTCAAAAATTTGTTCGGTTGTGTGTAGCCAATCCACAAAGTCGTCGGGATTGAGATTACCATCAAACTCAGGGACCTCCACTTTAATGTCTCTTTCATCCTCCTTATGCCTCCCTCTTCATGTTCGTCTTCGAATTTGAGATTCAGAATCACTAGAGTGTAGAATCGTTCGGTTGTCTCCAGTGGACTCAGAATCGCCATCAGAATTTTAACGAGATTCAGAATCGTCACGCCGATGCCAATCATTGGGATGCCTTGCTAGTTGTCCTTGTCTCGCCGGATTATCTAGAAGATTGAGGAATCGCTCCATTTGTTGTTGAAGATTTTGGATTGCACAATCTCGCCTTTCGTTGTGCGCTTACTCCAAAGTCAAGCCTCTTCAAACTTGATCATCCATAAGGAATTTGTAATAGAAAAAAAGAAAGGAATCACTCAAATGGGTTGAACCTTGGGCTCTAATACCAATCTTTTGATGCGTGATGGGGTGAGTGATTCCAGGACGGAAATTTTTCAGATGGGATTTTTGTGGTTAAGTGTATGGAGTAGTGTATACGAGGAAGAAACAAAAAGGAATAAGAAGATAGAACGATCTCCTCCGAAGGTATAAAGGCCATGCCACCAACCGAAGAAGAGGATCGAGATCTACGAAGTTCACCACCAAGACCTAAAGCTTCCGCCAGCCAAGGATAAAGGACTTCGGGATAGGAGAAGCTCACCACCAAGGCCTAAAGATTCCAGCAGCCAAGGATAAAGGGCTTCTTGGCTGACCACCAAGGAGTGACCTACGTTCCAAGGATAAAGAGACCGAAAGGAGTTATCCACTCTTCAAAGGAGTTAACTCAAATAGAGGAAATCTCACAATTTTCATTGATCAAATTCGTATCTCCCATACATTGGATATTTTTCCTCTATTTATAGGAGGATTTTAGCCTTATGAAATATTAAAAACAGACTTTAATGACCTAAGAACTTAAACATTCGACTCTTGAACTACATAACAATAAAGACACCTAGGAACTTATGAAATGCATTTAGTAGTACGGGAACTTGCATTCTTGAACCTTTAGCTTTTTGTATTCTTGTACCGCATTCTTGAACCTTTGGCCTTCCGTATTCTTGAACCACATTCGCGAACCTTTAGCCTTCTAAAAATTCGTGCTCCTCCCTTAACCAGAAATTAATCCTCCTAAAACTTCATCAATTGGTCATGCAAGACGTTTAAAATGGCCTCCCATTACTAGTTATCGACATACCACAAAATATCGATAAGTAATTTACATTATTCATTAAAAATGATCCATCGAAGCACATAATGCCCAATTTCTTTCTTGGCTTGGATAAACATCGATGGTTTTGAGTTGGTTGATGGAGCTACGTTGGATGGTCCCGCATCAGAGAGAGAGTGTGTGTGGCAAGACTGAAACAAGATTGCAAAGGAAAAACCCAGCAGATCTAGAAGATCAGAGAGAGACCTGATCGGGGGATCGGAGAAACTCTAGGATCGAACCAAGAGAGAGAGAGACGGAAGCGACAGATCTATTGCTCTTTGCGGAGGCAACGACGCTGAGAGAGATGATGATAGGACAAATCAACTTAGCAGAAGCGCATTCCACAGAAGCGCATTCAGCAGGGCGTGGGGGAAGGAGAGAGGGAGAGAGAGAGAGAGAGAGAGAGAGAGAGAGAGAGGACGACTGGTTGCGGAGGAGCTGTCAAGAATCGGAAGCAGGTTTGGGAAGGGATCGAGGGAAGAGAAAGAGAGAGAGAGTGCGTGGGAGTGAAAGGATTTTAGACGGAGAAATCGCGAGGAGAGAGAGAAGGTTGGAGGGACTTGGGTGTTGAGGAAGAGGACGAGATGAAGTGTGAGAAAGAGGGGGAAATGTGTTTTCCTTTTTTTCAGAAAGGGAAATCAGTTTCCCCAACTTTAGAATGGAATTTTCTATTGACTGGAAATTTTTTTCATTGACTAGTTTTTTACGCCCTAAACGTCGGAAAAGGAGAAAGGAGTTTTTCCGAAAAATAATTTTTATGAAGTAAATAAACTCTATTCATTTCATGAAAAATGTGATATTTAAATATATATATATATATATATATATATATATATATATATATATATATATATACACATATATATTTTTCAAGAAGTAATTTTCCATAAAAATGACAATATTTTCTGATTTTCGGTTGAAATCGAAAAAATAAAGTAAAAAATATTTTTACCATTTTGTAAGGAAAATATATTTTCTCCATGCACTCATTTCAATGATTATTTTATTTTATTTTCTTAAATCGATTTTTAATTATTTTTAAAATTTTCTTTTTCTTTTCTTTTCTTTTCTTTTTTTCTTTCTTCCCAGCCGTGGCAACTCGAGTGAGGCTTGAGCCCCGCCCAACTCGCCGGATTTGACGAGGCTCGAGCTCGCTCGATGGCCTTGAGCAAGCTTGGGCAAGTTGAGGCGGCGCCTCACCATAAGTTGGTGAAGCTCGACCTCATCGGAATTTGGCGGGCTCGAGCTCACCTGTGGCCGATTACCAACCGTCGCCATGGTCAATGACCGGCTAAAGAAGAATGGAAAAAAAAAGGATATAAAATAATTAAAAAATCGAATTTATTTAAAAAAATTTAAAAAAAAAAAGGAAAAAGATGTTTGGTGAAAAAAGTACTTGGTTTAGAAATGAAAGAAAGATGATTAAAAAAAAAGAAAAACATTTTCCCCATTTTTGAAGGTGTTTTTTTTTCCATTAATGGAAAATATTTCTTTGATTAGTTTATTTTTCGTTAACTAAATGCCGAAAAAAAAAAATTTGGAAAACGTTTTTTTTAAAAGCTATTTTTTGTGAAATGAATGGAACTTTTTTTTTTTTTTTGGAGCAAGTGAAACGAATGGAACTTAAAAAATTTGCTTGGCTTTCCTTCACAATTATCAGCGATGCGATGGCTAAGCTAAGCTTTTTTCCATGCTTGGAGAGTGACTTTTCGAAAGATGCGAGCTGTTGACTTGGAACAATCTCTGTCGTGTTTTAGGTTGCAAAGGACGACCAAAGAGAGAGAGTCGCCGTTGATGGCATCACATCGTTTGACCTTGGGATCTTGATTACCGTAACGGAGTTGGTTGTGACGGATCTTGTCTAAGGCATTGATGGTTTTAATAAGTGAGAAAAACTATCGAATCTGTCAGTGCTCAAGCTCTGCATTCACGTAGGTACGTGAGCGTAGCGACAGTGCAAGAAGAACGATCTGAGAATAATGTCAATTGGGAGTTTGAGAGTCTATTTAAAAGTCAACAATCAGGGACAAAGCCCCCACTACGTCGACCAATTTGAATTTTTCGTACTCTCGATTGAGTTGTTACCTGTAGTTGAGTGAGCCATTTGATGGGTAAACCATTTCGATTGGTGCATAGAGGAGGTGCTAGAGCATTTGAATATCGCTAGTATCTAGACAGAGAAGCAATTTGATGCTTGACTTACTTCAATAGAAGTAGGAAAATTTTTCGAGCGGTCCATTTGTTTGTCCTTTTTGTTGAACACATGGGTTCAAATGCACACTCTGGAAACATTCCTTTGGGATCACCTTGGAGCATAGACATAATTGTTTTCAAAAATTATCGAATGTATGTGGAATGACGAAATTGTCACATCGTATGAGAATTAATCCGGTGCTCAAAGAATGCCCAAACTTTTCTGTTGATATAAGAGGAAAAAAGATTTAGGTTAGTTCATTGTAAACAGTCTCAATGTGCATATAATGAGATTGCACATTATATATTTGAGCAACTACATTCTTTTAAAGATCAGGATTTCAAGTACATACACCCGCATTCCCGTTTACACACATAATAGAAGTTCATTAATCTGCTAATGGACGCAGGTTCGCATGACCATATATACTTCTGCCCTCACACATGATCCTATCTATGCCGATGTCCATGCATCCCAAATTTAATCATGTGAATTCATTGGAATCTTTCTCACGCACATAAACGAAATAGCATAAGCACGCATCACATAAACAAAAATAGTATAAGCACGCATACTTATGCGCGTGACAAGAAAAAGAAGAAAATGATTTTAAATGGCCGGACAGATAATATTCAATGAATTAGCTTTAATGTTAGAGAAATCAACCCCCAAGGTTGGCGCAATTTGTCGAGGCATTGGGGAATCTACAGTTCGGAAACTAGTTATCCACCGGAAACCTACAAATTGGGTGTAAATTGCTGTGGTTTAGGGGTACTTACACAGGTTAAAGGCCCGAATTTAGGCGGTTCAAGGGGCTTGTAGGGTATTCAATGGCCCAGGAAGTCGAGTGTGTATGCATGCCCTCTGAAACTTCCATTAAAATTAGAATATGAGATCTTCGTGGGAGTAGTTTTTAATATAATTATTGTTCAATTGACCATTATATCGTAACAAAATATTGCAATATATATCTTAACAGAAGGTTTAGGCGCGAATGAAATTTTTAGGTAGAGTTTTAATGTTGAAATCCAATGAGTTCGCTTATATATTGTAGATCTGAATTTGAAGTTTTGACTATTAGAATATATGTACATAGGATTCATAGTTTCGTGGCACATCCAATTAACATACATGGAATGAGCTAAGGCTTGAGGAAAGCCCAATTAACCTTTGATTAAAAGTGGTTTCGGAATATCGGCGCACTATTTTTGTTTGGGTTTTAGAAGGCCCAAGGTATGGTGGGAATGTGTTTCCGACAAATTGATCAGACTTGGCTTCTTTTAATTTATACAGTCTTACAAAATCAACAACTTAAAATTTATGATGATAATACAAATTCTTTTTTTTTTTAATGATAATTGAATGCCCTACATATTTCAGTACTTTCATTTATTTGGAGCATTGCTTGTATTAACACTTTTTTATGGCCAAAGTCCAGAGATTTACCATAAAGGAAATCGGAATGAGAGAGAGTATACTAATCCACTTACCAAATATAATTGACGTGTGAAAAATTTCCCTCAATGTGATTTACTAATATATTTATAATTCTATGATACCAATTATCAATAGAAAATCCCGATTGTTGATTCTTTTTATGAAAATATCATGAAATAAGTAATTTTTTCATTTTTCACCATCACTAGCGGCTATTTGTGTTTAAGCAAAAGACTCAAGACTCTTCCCACCTTAAACTCTATTTCCCTATATCTCCAAATATTTCTTTCCATCCTAAGACAAAATCTTATTGATAGATCAAATTGCCCCTCTTTAGAAATTCCAAGCCTTCAAGTGCTACCTACCATCATGCACAAGCCCCTCACATAACCGTCATTTGCCACCATGGACCCACCTCCTCACCAATACCATCGACCCTCTCGCCTATGTTCACGCTCGGGCCTCTCTCTCTCTCTCCCCTCAACTAGTGAGGTCATCTATCGTGATGGACGGACTCAATCCAGGTCATCCATGATTTTGTTGCAGCTCGATACCGAATTGAAGATCGTAAGTTACCACGGATGAACTTGGCCCATGACCTCCATTGGACGTTCAAAGCTGCCGAGGTCATTCATGACTTGAAGGAGGCCAGCAGCCCCGGATCAAGGTCAATGTCGCTGTTAGGCAACTTGGGTCAAGGCCATCGGAGGAAGAGTAAGAGAGGGATGACAAGCCATGGGATAGTGTGCTGACGGCTAGAGGCAATCTGTAGTGGTAGTCGATGATGGTGGCTGAGTTTAGGGTTTTGGTTGTTATGGTTTGGGATAACTTTTTTCCTTTGGAATGGATTAGGTAGGTATGAGAATTTAGGATTCGGTGAGAGAATTTTCAGAAAGTTATAAATAAGACCATAAAGACAACAATGTAAAGCCGCAAAGTAGGGTCAACTATATCTTGTAGAAAGCCTGAAATTCCATATGTTAAATGGTGGGAATGGCTCTTTGTTTTCCATAATAGACCTCAAATGCTTTTTCATCTTCTCCATTTCTTTTTTAATTTTGTCTTCGTCTGATGTAGTTCTGCCTTTCCTCTTTCCTCTTAACTTTATCATTCCATCGTTTCTCCCTCCTATACTATGAGATTCACTCACGTAGTTAACTTTTTCCTTTTTCGTTGTTTTCAGTTTTGTCCTCTTTACCACTTCATTTCTTTTTATTTGCAAAATTTACTTTTTCAGTTTTCTTTCATTATTACTATTTTACCATTTCAATTTTTCTTTTCATATTGTCTCTAATGCATAAAAATCTGAGTTAGCAAATGGCCGTCATTATTGATCAAAATCTAACAATAACTATAATATCAAAAGATATATTGATTTTATTATTCTTGAAAGGCTAAAATACTAACCCATACAGCTTTTATTGAAAAACAGACAGAACATATATTTTGTCCAAAGAAAAAATTATAAATTTACTTGAAAGAAGCATAACATTTCAAATTTAATCACAGGCCAAAATGAGACACTTTTTCTTAATGTTAATATGTATAGTTTACTATGGGATTGACAAAATAACTACAAACATGCTTGGATGGACTTTGCAAAGGTATTAATGACTTTGTATCCGAAATGGAAAACTATTTTCTTTCAAAAGACTGCATGAAAGGCCTTAAAATATGATGCATGATCGCATGATCCAACAAATCATTTATTAGTATAATGCAAAACTCTATAATGTGCAACCTAAGCTAATATTTTTGGTATTTTCTTTGGAAAACAAAATTACTCTAAGATTTACATGAAGATCCAAAGTCACTATAATGAACAAAGACATGCATTATGTTGGAAAAATCCCCTATGTTGTTTGGAATAAACAAAACAATCAAAGGCTACTAATTTGTGTATTGGTTGAGTATACCAGGTGATATATGCACAAACCAATTGCAAAAAACCATGCGAGTTAGTATGAGAAATGCTCTGTCACAACCAAGAGTGTTCTACCCTACCAAACAATTGCAACAGATATCAAAAGTGAACAAGATATTGAGTGTTAAGATGTCAAGAAATTGTAAGGACCCTCAGATAAAATGAACATCTAGAAGGACCTTGATTGAGGGTGAACAGGTCGATGATTTGAAGGTACCAAGATATAATGAACAGTTGGATGGACCTAGTGACGATAAACAAGGCTAGAACGAGAATGTTCAGTAGAGCTTGGAAGGACTATGAAAGCAAACAACTTGGTTGGGTCATAATTGCCAATCTGCTTGGAAGGACTAGAAGATAGATATTTAGATTGTTATCATGAGCAATAGATCATTATTAGGAGTAGTAGATTGTTGGTAGGAGTAGTTGCCAATATCAAATGAGGTGGAAGACTATAATGATATTGATGACCTGTGTGAGTTAACAAGAGAACAAGTCTAATATGATGAGGATTTCATGAAAACTTAGAGATATTATGATCAATCTTTCATTAGTAATGAAGATATCTACAAGAGGAGAACAAATCTAATATGATGAGAATTTAATGAAGACTTGGAGGTACCATGGTCAATCTTTCGTCAATTAGAAGTCTGTGGAAGCCGACATCCTCTGAAGGATCATTGAATGATTGATCGCCATCACCCTTGTGGTGCACCCAACCTTGCGACCTACTCATGATATGTAGGGTGACCCAACCTTGCGACCTACTCATGGTACGTGGAGGTACCATGGTCAAACTTAGGATTCGACTAATGAATTACTAAGATTAAACCTGGCTCATGCTCTTTGAGGCCATACCAATTCGCAAATGCTCTTTGAGGCTATACCAATTCGCAACTTATAGTTCAAGTTTTTAAATACAAATCATTTTCACTTAGGAATCACCATTGATCTATTTTTGATGGATTAATTAGATACTCAAGTAAAGTAATACGAGAATTACTTTATTCCTATGTAGAGAATCTAAGGTTGCGGACTTGGTTACACTAATTAATGAACTAGTGCCCCCACCTATACTTGTTCAATTGTCAAATGAAGTCTTCATGCAGTGTTTTATACCATTCACGAATCCTAGGATTCAATTCCTAGCCAAGCTAAGAAAACAGTAATCCATGCATCAAAGGGCACATTGGAACAATGGAAATATGCAAATAACAAGCGAACATTTGCTTCCAAAAACACTCAATCCCTATGGTAAAGCTTAAGGGCTTATCCAACTTTGAGCAAAAGATTTTTTTTTTTTTTTTGGTTTTTTAATCAAGGCTTTGTACATGTTAAGAGAAAACTATTCAAAACTAATTTTTAAGCGTTTTCTTGATTTCTAGAAAAAAGAAATGTTTTGGAAATTTTGGGAATATTTATTTATTTCATTGTAAAATAAAAATAACAATTTTTTATCCGAAAATAGGGTTCAGGCTGGGCCCATGGACGAGCATGGGCGGCTACTATTTTGCAAACTAGGCGATGGACATCAAGGCCTAAAGAAAGGAATGGGCTCAATGAAACAAAATCCCAATCTGGCCACTACAAGACAAAAACCCAAAGCCCACTCAACCAAAAATAAACCCAAACAAGCTACATCAAACCTAACACTCAGGCTGCGTTTGGTTCAGCATTTGTAAGGGGCTTTGAGTCCAATGTAAATGCTGAAAGCTCAAAGCTACTTGGGGAAATGCAATTGTGTTTGGTAATTTTTTTTTGCAAATTCACCCAAATTAACGAAGCCCAAATTCACCCAAATTAACATTTCAAGCCCATGGCTCTCTAAATCTAAAATGAGCCCAAAGTCCACTACTCTCCCTCCTCACTGTCGTCTTCTTCAAGCATGGCCCAGGAACCAAAAACTCCCGACCATAGCACCTCCTAGCAAGGGTGTGCAATCGGACTGAGTATACTTGGTTCTCGGGACCAGCCCGCCCGGAAAATAGGGTCGAGAATCGGTTCCCATTGAAATTGGTCCGGAAATGGTTCCCAAAATTCGGAACCAGTTTAAATCAGGCCGGTCTGAGTGATTACCCACCTAAAAATTGGTTCCCGAACCAATTTTGTAAGTAGAGGTCCAAAACCTTTTTTTTTTTCCCTCGATTTTTATTCTTACTCTCGCAATCATACGACGTTTTTCCTCTTAGCTCTCTCAAACACACACGGCACTCCTCCTTTGTCATTCCTCTTCCTCACTTGCTTCCCTCCCTCACCGGCTCCCTCTCGCACCGTTCGATGGACGGACGGTGTTCGTCGCTGCCAAATTCTTGTGTATCACATGGATTGGCTCACCTAATTTCTCTTTTGTAGAAGGAATTATATTTGTATAAATGAGTAGCTTCATGTGGTAGTTGTGGGAATAAAACTAATATTAGACCCATGTTTATTGCTAATTCTTTGCTTTATGATTTTATTTATTATAATTAGCCTTGTGGATCCTTAATTTTTCGTTTAGTCAAAAAGTTTATGTATTTATTTATTACAAGTGCTTAATATTTCAAGACAAATTAGGAAGATTACGTTATTTTCTTGCGCATTAATATAAAATTCGAAGTCATAGAGGATATCGAGAGATTGTAAAACAGGTTCCAATGGAAACAAGGTTGACCCTGGAACCGGATCAGAAAAACAGGGTGGGTTGGGTACAAGGTCCAATACAAACACTGTCGGGTATAGGATCCAAAAAAGAGGAACCGATTATAATAGGGTCGGGTACAAGGTCTAGGTCTAGACCCTACCCACATTGGACCCGATCACTCCTACCTCCTAGTCCTACCACAGTCAGCCGAACACGCATTCACTAGACCGATGCCACAGGCGCAGAACCAATGGCCACCACCGGCCACCAACCACTCTCGAACACGAAAACGATGATGCATGACAAGCCGAACAAAACAAACCATCAAAAATCCAATCAAACATCATAAGGAACTATCTTTCACTAGGAATCTTCGTTTCATGTCTTCACAAATACTCACCAAAAAGGAAAGGTCAACATCACAGCTATAACACATCAGCAACCGAGAAACATATATAAAAGAAAATGTGCACATCCAATATCACCAACCCATTGATTCCGATGGGGAACATGCTTGCTCGTCAACGGGAGGCCTCCTTTTTTGAATAAAAACAGGCTTATGAGAGTTCAGAGTAGCTCAGATTCGGAATGGACTATGCTAGCTTGGTTTAGGCATTTTGACAAACATGTGGCAGTTAGTTCGGGTACACAATACAGAGGCGGGTTTGCATAGGTTTGGTTCAAGCATTTCTTCGAGCATGTGGTAGACACCGTCCGAGAGGGAAAAACCGAGGCGATTGAGGCTCAAGCTTGCAACGATATTCAGTACAAATCAATAAAAAAACACATCACCGAGATTGAGGAAGGCTCGCCGACGCTTGAAACCGAGTGCAAGCGAGCGTCGGCGAGTCTCGGCCCCTGCTGGCCAAGACAAGGGAAAATAGGGTATAAAAAAGAGGTACCGGCCGCGAGTCCCTACCCGGCTCCGCGACGACGGTCAAAAGACTAGCTCGAAACGAGTTGGGCTATGGCTAGCCACCTTGGTGTCGCCGAACCAAGATCCTCGGGGAAATGCGGACTTAGACCGGAGCAAAAATGGAAACCTACCGGGGGCTTGGCACCGGGAGCCACAAGGCTGAGGGCACCTATCAGGACTTGTCGCTCTCACGCTCTCTCTACGCGAACCCTTCCTCAATTTCTCACCATCGGACCCCTCTCTCTCCCCAAATTGATCTCCATTTTATAGTCCGTTTCTCCACAAATTGACTTGCCAAATGGTTGAATTAGAGGAACCCTCTTGCCCTCCGGTCTCTCGCGCGAACGGTAGTCCGTGGGGGGCGCCGGCGGTCCCTTTCTTTCCTCCTTACTTTGCTGCCGACTACGGCCCTGAGCTCCTCAACCTGACTGACAACCTTGAGTTGTCAAATGGGCCGAAACTTGCCTTCTGTTGGTCCTTGGAGCGTCAGCCAGTCCTCCGCCTAAGCGGCGGTCCCTCGCACAGTCGAGCGAAGAGGGAGAAGAGAGGGGAAAGAGATGAGCCATGAGCCATGGGCCGGGCCGGGGAGGGATGAAGTGGGCTAGCCCGTGCCCAGGAGGTGGGGTGGGGGGAGAGAGAAAAGAGGGGAGGGCTGAGTTAGGCCCGGCCCTCTCCTTAGGGTTGCTATAGTTATTTTTATTATTATTTAATTAATTAATTTTTTAATTTTGTTTGAATTTATTGATTTTTTTCTTTACGAAATTAGTAAAATTTATCACCATTGATGCAAAGTATCCTAATGCCTACATGCTGTGTAATTTAATGGAAATTCTTCTTATTTAGGGGCTAAAAATTAATCCTTTGCAACTTAACCCTAACTAGCCTATCAAAATTTAGGTGTCAATAATCACAAGTCATTCCACACAGTTTGACACAGTCTGATGATAATGAACACAACTTGATTACAAGTAATGGATCGTGATGATATCAAGTCCTAGAAGGTGTTGGTCACTTACTTATTTGATTGCAATGTTGATCACAATGAAAATAGCCATTAAAAAGTGTGTCCGTGTAAACCTACGCACAAGTCGTATAACTTTTCTATGATGACTTTGTATCCAACTTACATAGCCCTGGTGTAGGTATTATAACTTTTTTACCACACATTTGATAGTTAATTGATTTTAAAAAATGTTATTTTTTTTATTACTTGTAATTTCTATTCAACAATTACACATACGATACACCTGTACATGACATTTTTAATTTTTTTTCTTGAAGTGTTTGAACTATCATTTCAATTACTTCCCACGATGAATGTTGCTTGATTTGCATTACACATATCGAATAAGACATCATTTTATAAAACGACGGGCATGTCTCCCCATTAAAGTCATCAGCGGGGCAATAGTAACCTTTCATTTCAAAACCCTTGTATATTTTGCATGGATAAATACCATCACTTGCCAAATGAGAATTATTATTAGTATGTCCAACAAAATAATGTACCATCACATAAAGGTTTCCAATATATGAGGAAATTTAGTGAAATCTCAAGTGTTAAGGCATTGAGTAAAAAAATTTAAGATTGACTATTTTGTATAAATTGGTCCGAATGATTGAGGTTCAACCATGGTCAATGACTTTATATCACTCTGTGTGGCAAAAAGAAAAAACCAAAAAGTAGCTCTAAAAAGAAACTCCAAAAGAAAGAAAAGATGGTCAGTGGCCTTCTTCTTGCCCAATTCTTACTCTTTGTATGAATTGGTTTGGATGATTGAGGTTCAACCATGATCAATAACTTTATATCACTCTGTATGACAAAAAGAAAAAAGAGAGAGTAAGAGTTGCTCTAAAAAGAAACTCCAAAAGAAAAAAAAGATGGTCAGTGGCTTTCTTCTTGCCCAATTCTTACTCTTTCATATGAATTGGTTTGGATAATTAAGGTTCAACCATGGTTAATGACTTTATATCACTCTGTCACAAATAGAAAAAAGTAAAAAGTTACTCAAAAAAAAAAACCACAAAAGAAAGAAAAGATGGTTAGTGGCTTTCTTCTTACCAAATTCTTACTCTTTCGCACGAAATGGTTTGGATGATTGAGGTTCAAGCACGGTCAATGGCTTTATATCACACTATGTGGCAAATAGAAAAGAAAGTAAAAAGTTGCTCTAAAAAGAAATTCCAAAAGAAAAAAAAAAAGATGGTCAGTGGCTTTCTTCTAGCCCAATTCTTACTCTTTCATATGAATTGGTTTGGATAATTGAGGTTCAACCACGGTCAATGACTTTATATCACTCTGTCACAAATAGAAAAAGAGTAAAAAGTTGCTCTAAAAAGAAACCCCAAAAGAAAGAAAAGATGGTTAGTGGCTTTCTTCTTACCAAATTCTTGCTCTTTCACACAAAATGGTTTGGATGATTGAGGTTCAATCACGGTCAATGATTTTATATCACTCTATGTGGCAAATAGAAAAAAGAAAGTAAAAAGTTGCTCTAAAAAGAAACCTCAAAAGAAAGAAAAGATGATCAGTGGCTTTCTTCTTGCCAAATTCTTACTCTTTCGCACGAATTGGTTTGGATGATTGAGGTTCAATCACGATCAATGACTTTATATCACTCTATGTGGCAAATAGAAAAAAAAGTAAAAAGTTGCTCTAAAAAGAAACCTCAAAAGAAAGAAAATATGGTCTGTGGCTTTCTACTTGCCCAATTCTTATTCTTACAATATTTGAAAGAAAAGAACTTGAAAGGTAGACTAGTGTAGTTTCTCAAAAAGATTCCACTAAATGACAATATAAGCCTCAAAATCTCCTTTACTGATTTATAATTCTACCGCAAATACCTATATTCAAGTTAAAAATTAATTATTTGGTAAAATCATCCTCCCTCCTCTTTTCTAAGCCTCAAAATTAACACCAGCTTAGCAGCAAATGTGCACTGGAAGTGATAAATCTTTGCATAGATTGCATTTGAGTCCTAATTACTTGTTGACCCAATTGAGTCATCAACCTTTGCAAAGAGTAAAATCAAGTCATTTTCCATGGAGAACGTCGAGACTTACCCAAATAGCACTCAAAGGTTATGTGGCAACCTTTAATTTCGCTTTCATAATATAGGTTTAGACTTTATGACTTGACAACCACCCACATAATGGTTTTAACGGGCATTTTCCTCCATTTGGACTTGAATATTCAACCCAACCAAGAATTTACGCATCCTTGTTTGCCGTGAATTAAGCTTACTATGCTGGAGTGCCCGTCAAATTTCATAATCCATGAAAAGAATACATATTAAGTCAAATCTAACTTAGTAGCCACAAGTTCAACTATGGTTAATGACTTCATATCACTCTCTATGGTGAAAAGAAAAAAAGTTAAAAGTTGCTCTACAAAGAAAGTCCAAAAAAGAAAAGAAAAGATGGTTAGTAGCTTTCTTCTTACCCAATTCTTAATCATACTATATTTAAAATGAAAGAAGAATTGGAAAAAAAAGACTCGTGTTATTTTGTCTAATAGATTCAGCTAAATGACGATATAAGCCTCAAAATTTCCTTTACTAATTTATAATTCAACCGCAATGATCTTATTCAAATTAAAAATGAACTTTTTTGGTAAAATCATCCTCCTTCCTCTCTTTCAAGCCAAATATGAATAGAAATCTTAAGGTAGTTAAAGTATGATAGTTTGAAAAATAAATCACCACCTAAAAAAAATCCCCCTACACTAAGATAACAGCAAAAGTGCATCAAAAAATCTTAAATCTTTGCATATAATACATTTGAGTCTTGATTAATTGATGACTCAATCGAGTCATCAACCTTTGCAAAGAGTAAAATCAAGTCTTTTTTATTTTTATTTTTATGCAGAACATCGAAACTTGCCCAAATAGCACTCAAAGCCTATGTAGCAACCTTTAACTTCACTTCTTAATATAGGTTTGGACTTTATGACTTGATAACACCCCCATGATGGCAGGCAAGTTCCTCCTTTTGGACCTGAATGTCCAACCCAACCCGATCAGAAATTTATGCATTCTTGTCTTCTGCGGATTAAGCTTACTATTCTGGAGTGCCCATCAAATTTCATAATTCCATGAAAATAACACATATTTAGTCAAAATCTAACTCAATGACCACAAGTTCGTGGATCGAAAGTTATGCTGGCTAAGTTGACAAGGACATCGACCCATAATCTCATCCAAGTGCCAAACGAGATAGGTGCTTCAAGGAAAATAAGGATCAAATATGGTGCCTAGTCTCCACAATTTTACATTATTTCTATTCATTATTAACGAGCAATGCACTCTAGAATCGTTGATCCATATTGTGATTAGTCTTATATTTTAGATGAACCAATAATGTGCACATCTCAATAGACACATCAATGTTGCAGATAAAATCGAGAACGCGAACCTACTTAGGTTAAAAGAAATATAGGTCTTGATTATTGGACTGTGACGACCAAATTTTTGGGTGTGAACCACCTAGAGTTTGGCTAATGGATTGTTAAGCCTAGACTTAACGCGGGCTCTCTTAAGCCCATACTAATTCACGACTTAGATTCAAGTTCTTAACATGCAATTGATTTTTAATTAGGAGTCGCCACTAATCTATTTTTGGTGAGTCGATTAGAAACCCAAGTAAAGTAATGGGAGATTTACTTTACTCCTACGAACCAGAGATTATGGGTATGGGGACTTGGTTACACTAGATTTCTCTAATGCCCTTTCGGTATCATTCTTTTAATTTCAAAAATGTTTTTGCATGCAATTGGATTGATTTTAAGTCTATTTTCCTAACATGTAAGGTTATCATGCGGGTGCGCAAACCACCAATTTAACACCCAAGTAAATCAATAAATAAATTGCAAGACTTACCTTGTAGCAACAAAAGCATCTGCAATGTTAAATTAGAATTCACATCGACAGTCTTAAATATGATTTCTAATTAACACGCAATTTTTATTTTTTGTTTTTCACTTATTTAATGAAGATCATGCAATATGCAATGCATGCTACTAACCTAACATGAAATAATATGACGTGGTAATATGACTACATGACATAAATAAAATGCAGTATGTCCTAAAGAATGAAATCGATTTATTCTAAGATAATTTTTGGTATTTTCCATGAAATTTCGAAATTAGAAAAATGCCAAAATTACCTAGCTAGATTAAGATTCTATCCACCTTATACTAAGGATTAGGCTAGGCTAAACCCTAATTTAAACTAAGATATTATCTTAACTTAGCAATCTCTAACCTAGGATGCAATCTATCTAAAAATCAAAATGAAACATGCGATTTTACCCTAATATGCAATGACGTACAAAATATGCCCTAATATTATCTTAATGATTTTTTTTTAATTAATTTCGAAATTAAAAATTTTCCAATAATTAAACGTGCAAAAAAAAACTAACATCTTAAATGAATGCATCTTTTTTGGATTTTTATTTAAGGAATTCGAAATAAATAAATTTCCTATTCTAAACATGCAAAATAACCCTAAAACAAGTAATATTCTAATGTGAACCTAATCTAACTCAAATGTTTTTTTTTTCCTTTTACAGGAGCAAACAAATAAAGGCATCAAGAACAGCATGGCGCCAAATCAAGCAACATATCATCCATGTCCATTTAATTTTGGGAAATAAATTGTCGTATCGTATCTCGTGCATGAGATCGGATTGGCCAATTTTTAAATAAAATCACGAATCATATCTCAAGCGTGAGATCGGATTGGCGATTTTTCCGTATGATTGTGGGTCGTATTTCGAGCGTGAAATCGAACCGTCAATCATATGTACGTTGCGAAATTAGGAAGATTTCCTAATTTAGGAGGCTACTCGAGTTGTGAATATCATGGCATATCGGGAATTTCCACCATGCGCACCAATGAATATATCAAATAAGGAAACGAAATTTTCGGAAATTAAAATAGACAATTTTTTTACCTAATCCGAATATTGGCTTCCAAATTTGGACTTTGTGCAATCGGACCGGGATCGCAATCGGGAATGGCGGTGGGTGATCGGCTCACAGCAGCGGCTACTCGTGTTGGTGTGGACTTCTCAGCGGTACGACAACGATTCACGTAAAGGTCGTCACGGCAAGGAGTGAATTCGGTGGGTGTTGCTTCGTTTCTCTCCCCAACGTGGGATCTGGATTGTGTCGATGGACGTGTTCTTGGTTTGCAGATGCCATGCAACTGAAATCTTCAATTTCCACTTTCTTTATATTGTCTCTTTCTTTGGAATTCTCTGCCGTGATGGCTCGATGGTTCCTCGGTCAATAAGGATTCCCGACCAATGGATCGACGTCGTAGTGATTGACCAAGGAAAGGCTGCGGTGGTGGCCCTGGTAGTGTGCCCGGAGTGACGGTCGGCTAGGTGAGCTTCTCGGAACAGCAAGAAATCACGGGGGACCTGGAAAAACAGAGAAAAAAAAAGTTTTATCGTCGTCTACGGGATGGCAACGATTGACGTCGGGCAGCAAGGCATCACGGCTCGCGTTGGCTTGGAACAGCCGTTGGAATCTCTAGTGACTTGGACAAGACACCAGGACTGCAGAAAACTCGCTGGATCTCCTAGTATGAGGATCAGGAACGCTTGATTGCAAAAGGTTGACCAAAAGACCACATGGGTCTACTGATGTAATCGTTGAACCCTTGGACTACTTGATAATTGCGAAGTTTGCTAGATCACCAAAGTGGAAGAAAGCCGTTAACTCAAATCAGTAAGTACAAGCTTTTCACAGGTCACGCCAATGTGGCTATCCGGGGGCATGCGATGGAAGGAACTGCCGCAAGCTGTTTTCGTCGAACGAAAACAGCAAAAGGAACGGTGTCATGGACGATGAGGGCGTGATTGTGACGGCAGCATTGTGGGGGGTCTCACGAAAACCTGGCCTAGAGCACTCTCTCTCTCTCTCTCTCTCGTATGATCGTGTCTCTCAATCAATGGTGGCCGTGTATTCAATGTCTGTGGCCTCCTTTCCTCCCCACCGTACGCAACTCCTTTTATACACCGAAAAATTGTATCTCCGTGGTATATTTCATTGCCAACTTTGCTCGTGCAAAATACTATTGAATATATCATCCCACCACGCGCAATATTTTTTGTGTTTTTTTCCAATATTTCATTCGAGAATTTCCTTTCCATCAAAAATACATCACTCGGTGTATATTGCCTAAATATATGAAAATCCCAACGGAATATGTGAAAAATTTTGCACTCACCGTCCGTCCAATAAAATAAACAAAAATGTTCCTAAACTATATGCCATGTGATTTTATTTTTCAGGGATAAAATTAACCCCTAATTTTTTAATACAATAAATGTCTAAATGGGTCGCCAAAATTTAGGTGTCAACACGGACTATTTAGTACATGCTCCATTGCATCATATCCACACAACAATCAAAGATGAGAAAAGATGCACACTAATTCTAGAACATACATCAAACTAATTGGAAGACCATCTAGAATTGTCAAAATACTAATGTGTCACACGATGTACCCATTAATTAGTATTGGGCATTGAAATGTCAGCTTTAAGGAGAAAAATATAATTGACATTGCCTCCCAACTAAGCCTCTTGATCATGCATGGTAGGAAATCTGCTACTGTGGAGAGCTTTTTAAACTTAGGTATCGCAACCTTTCTCGAGATGAACCACATGGGGAAAGCTAACGGATTATTGAGCAGGAACAATAGACCCTCTTACAAGGCAATGCTCGCATATCATCCAGGCTCTTTCAAGCCCATTCAACCGCAACTTGAGTTCTTGATTGAACTTCCGAGTAATCTTTCCTTGGAGCTGCCACCAATATTTTATGGATCGGTTAGAAATCCAAGTAAGGCATTATAGCCTACCTTACTTTTGCAAACCAGAGATTCATGAATATAATGAAGGCCAAGCTTGCAGCTCCTCTTATTTGCAATCACACTAGAGATGATCAATTGCCTTCGCAGGCAACTTCTCGCAGTCCCCCTCACCCTCGCTCCTCCATTGAATGAGCTGTTCGCCTCTTATTAGTTGTAAGACTCTGAATTTTTCGCTTGATTCTCTCAAGAAACATTTTCATCAATCAATGGACTCTCAGGTAGATTTTGGAGAAATGGGAGTATGACAGAATTATCAATTAAAGTGCTTATGGATATTAGAGTTAGCCACATATAGAGGATGATGATACAGGTACCATTGTATAGTAATTGATAACTGTTAAAATATATCTTGATTTTAAGTCGATACACGATACCCAACTCGCACATGCATCATTTATCGGCATGCCAAAATGAGGGAGCATGTCTGCGGAGCATTTAATGAGAAACAGCGCGTGTTCTGAGCAGACGAAAGAATTATCCAGCTTTAGAAATTCTTCTCATGGCTGAACGTGCAGAATTTAATGAAGAACATTTTTTCTTCATTTGTTTATTAATCTTCTTGACTTTTGCTACATCTGCGTTGCTTTCTCCCCTCCCATTCTTTTGTCTTTGTTGATAATTGGAGAGAGAGGGAGGAAGGGCCCTGTGCAAGAACGTCTATAGTTTTCTTCCCCTTATTAATGCACGCACATGCATGTGCATGCAGGCACATAAATTTGATGGACGTGGGTGCTGATTGTGGGCGCTTGTGCTGCCATTTAATGAGTTCATCATTCTGTCTTGTTTCTCCTATAAAAGGAGAGGACATCTAAAGACAAGAAGCGTGAAAACTTCCATTAGGTGGCCGAGAGAAGAGAGTTCTTCTTGTGTGAGAAATTCTTGTTGTAATTACACAGCTAGTTAAATTCTGATTTTAGATATATCCACTAACATGTGAAGTGATCATGTGGATGTATAATTATTAAAATAATAATCAGCAACCAAAGGATTTTAAAGGAAAGCAAGCATCTAATACTAAGAGATAAATAATTGTCAATCCTAGCTAGGTTAAAGGGAAGCTACAATCATCATATCGAAAGTGCACAATTAAGGGTATTTGTCTATATGGACAATCGAAATTGAAAGATAGAACCCTAATGACTTGGTCAACTTTTGAGCACGATTTTAAATCAAAAGACTCCCACTTTTTAAGAGAAGATTACCTAAAAAAGCTATTTTCAAGCTTTTCAAGGAATTCTAATTTTTTTTGGAACTTTTGGAATTTTAGGGATTATATGAATTTTCTAAATTTTTTTTATTTTTTAATATTTTTCAGGATTTTCTGGATTTTTTTAATTTTTTAACGTTTTTCTCAATTTTTTAAATATTTTAAAAAATTTTAGGAATTCTGGAATTTTTAAAGATTTTTTCTGAATTTTTAAGATTTTTTAATATTTTAAAGATATTTTAATTATTTTTTTATGAATTTAATATTATAAGAAAAATAAACCGGACCGGGTCAAGAGACCTAGCCCGACTAAACCGACCCGGACCCTATCGGTCCGGGTTGGATAAAGAACCGAGCCGGCTCTAAGGCCCATTGGGAGTTAATTAAAGTGGCCCACGAAATTTTTTTTAAGGATAGCTCACTCAGCTCGCTCACAATTTCCACATTCACAAAATTAGCCTGCGACAGCCCGAAGCCCACTATGAGTAAAAACCCAGCCCATTTTCTCTTATTTCTTTTCCATTTTTCCACTTTTTCTCTTTTATTACTCATCTTTTTTAATTTTCTTTATTTTTTTCCTCCCCATCTTCTTCTCACGCCCGAACCTCCTCTGCACCCTCTTCCCCGACTGTCTCCTTCACCGAACCAACACCAACCGGCGCCATTTCCGACGAGCTTTCGCCAGAACTCAGACCGCCATCGAAACACCATTCAGCATCATCCACTTCGACCGGAACTCGGCGACCGGCCTCTCTGCCGCCGGCTGACCGTTCTGGCTACCTTTAAAACATTACTAGTGCAAAGAAAGTCCTCGCCGACTCCACAACGCATGATTACTCCACGAAAATCACGCGAATGCACAATAAAAACAAGAAAGACACGATTCAACGGATATAGAAGCAAACATGAATCAATTTGAGTTTGATATCAACTGTCTTCAGGCCTTCTCTGGGGCATCTCATCAAACTCGTAGAGTGCATGGCTTAAATGAGGAATCTAGGCTCATTCAGGGCTCGGGTTCGGTCGATCATACAAGACACAAGCAACATTCAAGACTAACTTAGGGACGAATCATCAGCACTTAGCACTAGTAAGACTAAAACTACAAATCTCGGCCAAATTGAACCACACGAACCCAGATCTCACTTGGACATCTAACAAACATTTGGTACGCACTACTGAAACGAGGGACTACGTATTCGATAGGGACTCGAGCACGGGCCTAGCTTCCTAACATGCATACTAGTACACACAGCAGCTTTCACGGAGTCTCCAGCCCAGCCCCCGCCAAAAAAAAAAAAAAAAACAGAGAGCACGCGCTCGGGGGAGACCTACCTAATTCGGGGGGAAGGGCTGCGGCGGACGGCGGCAGACGGACGGACCTCCCACGACGGCCAGCCACCCTCTCGAGCTCACTCTTCTCTCTGGTTCGCTCTCTCGCGCTCACTCAAGCTCGCTCGCTCTCTCTCTCTCTCTCTCTCTCTCGGCCTTCCAAAAACCGAGTCCCCCTGCTCGAGCTCTCTCTCTCCTCTTTTTATCCTCGTCCTTCTCTGCCCTCCAAGGACGACGCCAGCTACCCTCTGATCGTCCTGGCTGAGCGTCGCGCGCAACATTCTCTCCGTCGCGCTTAACATTCGTCTCGTATGCCCTGCTCTGTCCTTCGGCGTCCTTTCTTGTCTTCGAGCCAACGTCCAAGCCGAGCAAAAGGGCGAGATGGAGAAGAAGAAAAGAGGCTGGGCTGGGGGAAAGGAAAAGGAGGCTGGGCCTGGCCCAGGAGAAAAGAAACAAAGGGGAGAGTAGAAAACAAAAGGGCCGGGCCAGCCTAGCCCTGGCAAGACCTAGTGAAGGTCGGCCTCGTCTAGGCCAAACCTAGTGAGGCCAACACTTGCTTAGGTTAGGGCAGCCTCACCTAATGTTGCCTTCACCCAAGTGACACCGGCAAGGTTGCCTTCTCGCAGGTGACGCCTAACAAGGTCGCCCTAGCCCAAGGTGAGCCTAGCGCCCCAAGGCCGCCTTGCTTGGCCATCAGAAAAGGAGAAGAAGCAAAAAGAAAAGGAAGAAAAAAATAAAAAGAATAATAAAATTTCAAAAAAAATATTATTAAAAGTTATTGATCCCATGTGGCATCGTCGATGTCTACATCAGCAATTTCTAGCCACAATTAATTGGATGAACTCTATTAGCAAGAAATGAAAATGTTAGGATTAAATTGGCAAAATTGAAAGGTTAATAAATGAATTGACAAAAGTATGTGGGAATGTGTTACCTACAAAACTGATCAAACTTAGCTTCCTTTTATCTAGACTATTATAACAAAATCAGCAATTTAAAGTTTCTAATGATAACATGAATTTGTTGTTCTTTATGATATATTGAATATACTATTATTTCAATATTTTCGTTAATATGGAGCATTACTTGTAATAACCTCTATTACAAAGAAAGCTCAAAGATGCTTGGACATACTTGAATGAACTTATTAAAAGAATTCATGACTTTGTCTTCAAAATGAAAAACAATTTTCTTTCAAAAGTTTACTAAAAAGATTTTAAACGACTCATTTTAATGTCAATATGTATAACTCAAATTCGTTAAGGTGAATAACATTAAATAAAATGTCAAATATAAAGAATTACAAGTTAATCTGATTTTATCAAATGAGGGTAGTTTATCACGCTTTTGCATATAAATTTTTAAGATATATTGAACCATGTAGAAAAAAAAAATTAGATTTGAAAAATTGTGTAACGATCCTCATGGTCGAAGTTCTTCCTATTCATCAAAAAACCTTGTCACATTCCTACGTTGGAGCTTTAGTCTAAGGTCCATTTGTAGCCTCAGAGAAAATAGATGCGTATGTGCAAACACTAAAGAACGTGCCCATCCACGGAATCAGACGTGAATTAGGGATTTATCCACG
Source organism: Eucalyptus dawsonii (assembly GCA_016097615.1). Classification (NCBI taxonomy): domain Eukaryota; kingdom Viridiplantae; phylum Streptophyta; class Magnoliopsida; order Myrtales; family Myrtaceae; genus Eucalyptus; species Eucalyptus dawsonii. The sequence continues at coordinate 8,587,883 of CM027873.1, forward strand.
TTGGCCTCTAGGGAAGGTCTCGACCCAAATGGCTTGTTAGGCATGATTGCTTCGCTTGTGTTGTAGTGCGAATATCGTTCTTTTTAAATATCAGGAATTCTCAACCTATAATGTCTCTGATCGTGAAGTTTGTCATGTCCCCTTTCACATTAGAAAGCAACCCATTGTTTTTCCCATGGAGACATCATTTGGGGCATCGTTTGGTCATTTTCTTTCCTTATTTTGCTTATCTTTTCGGTTTTAGATTAAGACAATCATTAGGTAGGTGTTGGTATGAATACTAACTAAGAACAGGTCCTAACTAGCAAAGTGTCTCAATCAAAAGAGACTCTGTTCATCATGGAGAAATTCATCATAAGTATATGATCTTTTGTTCGCTTCCCTATTAATGTTTCAGCCCGCCATTTGTTCCAGTAGCTTCACTGATCAAGATGCGCTCTTCCGCTTCCAATCAGCGATCAAGGTCGACCCGAGGAACACCATCAAAGGCAGCAATTGGACCGCCAAAGCTACTGGATCCAGGTAGAGAGTCGTGGCTTTAGACCTCCCACACGTAAAATAATATTTTCACGTCTCTTTTCCAAAAAGCAAACATGAAATTATATTTTCCTATTCTTTCAGTGACTAAAAACAAACATTTACTCAAAATTTAGAAAAAATAAATTAACCGAAGAATGAAATTGGTTATCGCACTTTAAGAACAATTCACGAATTTTATCGAGTATAATTTTTTTAGTGAGAAGTGGGAATTGACCTTTTCTTTCATTTGTTATCTCTTTCTTAGGCCCAATTTACTCTTTACTTTTTACAGTTAAATTACATTAAAATATCAAAGTAATATGTAAGTGAGGACCAAATGGAAAAGCCAAAAAGTGAGATGAAACTCATTTGGACTGAAATATGTATATTAAGAGTTTTTTCTGGCCAGCGAAACAAAAAACAATATAAAATTTATCCGGGAGTTTGAGGAACTTTTGCGCAATATGAATACGAATAATATCTTATTACAATTATTTTTTACGCTTGAATTACAAGTAGAAATGATTCAAGTCATCACTTCGAATGGATTTTACGAGAAAAGTTTCATTCTATTGATAATACAACAAGATGGGATTAAAAACATCAATTCAGTTTGAACATCACATTTTCCTCCTAACAAGGCAACTAGGTGATGGTTACTCGAGGTCACTTCAATATTCTAGTTATGAACCGTTGCCTTGTGTCAATCTTCTTTCCCAGGAATCAAACGATGGTGATCGTTTAGTTTTGAAAGTAAAAATCAAAATGACAAGTGAAATGTCTTCTTGGAAAAAAATTGCCCCATAATCTATGGCCTAGAATCTTCCCTTTCCTGGGTTGGGGTGAGCTATGATGATTCAAATGCATTTTAGGAGTAGCTATCTATAACTTAATTTCTTAGTCAATCAAAAATAAAATATTATTGATGTTATGGGGAAAACAATGAGATAAGCACACTAGAAATGTCAAAAGTTGTGGGCAATACTCACTTTAGTGTCAAAAGTTTTTGCCGGCTTACTAAAGTGCCAAATCCGAGAAAAAAGATCACTTAAGTGCCAATTGTAAGAAATTCCAGCCACATTGATTACGTGATATTTATAATTAAATTATAATATGACTTAGCAAATTTTTAAAAACTTTAGTCCACATGGAATTTCCACATGGCATTCTTGGCAATCAAGTGATTGCTTTTTAATAACGGTTGACATTGAAGTGATCACTTTAAACAAAATTTGGCACTGATTATCACTATTTATAGCTTTTAGATAATGTCGTTTGGGGTTTATATGTTGACTAGACATGCCAATGAGTCTCGTATGACTGAAAAATTAATAAAATATAACCACGTCTGATTTCTGATGTCTTAGATAGGAGTTGGCACTTAAGTAATCAAAAAAAAATTATTAGCATTAAAATGAGCGTTGTAAACAACTTTTAACACTTTTAATGTATTTATCCTAGAAAACAATTAATCACCTAGGGCTATGCCACATCGAACGGAGAGACAATGCTTAATGAATTAGCTCTATCATTAGAGAAATTAACCCCCAAGATTTGCACAGTTTTTGGGGGTATTGAGGATTCTCTAGTTTAGGAACTGAAGGTTAATAGTTGGAAATCCACAAACTAGGTGTAAACTGCTTTGGTTTAGAGCTACATGCATAGGTCAAAGGCCTGAATTTGAGCGATCCATGGGGCTTGTAGGGTATTCAATAGGCCAAGAAGTCAAGTCTCTACGCCATGCCCTTGGATTATAAAAAAAATGGTGAAATTTAAATCAAAATATGAGATCTTTGTGGGACTACTTTATAATATAACTATTATTTAATTGACCATTATATTGTAACAATGCTAAGATTTATCTTAACAGAAGCCTTGGGCAGGAATGAGATATTTAGGCAAATTTTAAGGTTGAAACCGAAAGAGTTCGCTCATATATCGTGGATCTAAATCTAAAGTTTTGAGTATCTGGCGTCATATTCACACGTTCTTAGCACATCCATTTCACATACATGGACTGAGATAGGGCTTAAGGAAAGCCCAATTAACCTTTGATTAAAAGTGGTTTTCCAAGGCCCAAGATATGGTGGGAATGTGCTTTCCACACAATTGTTTATATAGACCGTCAGTACAAATCATACGAATTCTTTATTTTTGTGATATATTGAATACCCTATACATCTCAATACTTTCATTTATATTGAGCATTGCTTGTATTAACACATGTTACGGACAAAGCTCGGAGATTTGCAACAAAGAAGACTGGAACGGGAGATAGTATATTGATCAACTTACCAAAGATGATCGAAAGCGTGAAAAATTTCCCTCCACATAATTTACTAAAATATATTGTACTCGCGATATCAATTGTCAATCTCACTAGAAAATCCCGATCGTTAATTCTTTTCATGAAAATATCAAATAATTTTTTCTCCTCTTTCAAGACAAGGTAGGCGTGTTGTATTACAACTAGCTATAAAAGTACTCGAAAACAAGCTGTTACTTGGACAGGACACTCATGATATTTCATGTATCATGTTGGCAATGGATAGCCACCATCACGAACGCAATTTTTTGTCTTTTCCCACCTTTAACTCTATTTCTATTGTTCTCCAAATATTGCTTTCCATCCTTAGACAAAATCTTATTACAACAAAGATCCAATTACCCCTCTTTAGAAATTTCAAGCCTCCAAGTGCTAGTTTCCATCATGCAGAAACCCCTTACCTTTCCACCATGCACCGTCGTCTACCACTATTCACCCCCTCCTCACTAATACCATCGACCCCCTACCTTATGTTCATGCTTGGCTCTCTCTCATCCCTCTGTAAACAATTGTGCCCTCTCTCTCTCTCTCTCTCTCTCTCTCTGTAACATCCTCGATTTCAACCCTTATTGATCCCGACTAGTATGCTAAGGATCGGTATGTTGATGGCCGGAATCAACCACGATTGACTCGAGGGTCAGTTATGGACCAAAGACTGGCCATACGACCGACTAGACAACTGGCGAGCGGACCAACTAGAGGACCACCCGATTGGCCCAAGGCCTGGCCCTTGGACCGGCCCTTGGAACCAATATTGAGCCTTTTACATGGTAAAGGAGAAGTCCATACTTGGTTTCGCTTGTTGAGCCCGGTTGCGTCCGGCTTCTTCTGATGATCATGGTTTAGGCACAAACCTCGAGCCAAATAAGGTAGTTGGTCGTGGTTAGACTCAATTAACTCCCACCCAATGAGATGGCCTTTTAACTTAGATATTTTCTAAGTTGCATTTAATGCCTTCGTCATGTAATATTTTAAGGAGCGTGGACTAAGCATGGACTATTGGCAAGTTGGGCCTTTGCCTTAGAATATAAGTTTAGATTTGGACTTGGAACCATTAATTAAGGAGACACCTGAGCCTTGGATTAGCCAAATCTTCCTAGAAAATGAGTGTGAACGAGTGTGAACAAGTGTGACCGCAATTAAATGAGTATAATGAGTGTAGAGACTTATGTGTCCTAAGTAATTAATGAAGGGAGGATGACTCATGACCTAAGGGAATGATGGCAACTAATATTGTACGGTGTCACCTCTCCTCCATAGATTTGCCACCTTTGGGCTCCTTAGGTTTTGATTATGATTTCCAATCTTTTCTCGAAACTTCTTGGACCTCTGCAGCTTTCCAATTTTCTAGAGCTTTTTTTTTTTTTTTTTTTTTTTGGCTTGAATCTCATAAAAATTCCTCATGAAAATTGTTTAAAACATTTTAATCTATAACGTACTTATATTTTATATTTTTCTAAGGTGAAATGGTTGGGACGAAGGCCCAATCAATTACTATCTAGAACTTGCCTAGTATAGTAATCGGGTTACTTTCTCGAATTTTTATAAAATCATTCCTTTTGAATTTGGATATAATTTCTTCACAAATTTTTTAAATGACATTCATATCTACAACATATTGAAATTTCAAAGAGTTTTGTGAAGATTTGGATTTCGAAATAGGTCTTTCTCTCCAATTGTGGAATCTGCTCAATGGTGAATTGTTGGGTTGTGTTTAGTGATATGGTTCTCTTTCCATAGCACAAATTTGGCTGAGGTTTCTTCATGAAAAATTTGTTTAAGATCTTCTCTACAACATATTAAAATTTCGTAATTTTTTGAGCCCATTTGATAAGAATGATATTGATTTCGAAAGTTATTTGAAATTGTTTTCACCTTGGAATGGGAGAGCTACACACCCAAACTTGGAGTCGGGGGGCCTACACACCCAACTTGAGAAGGAAGCCAATCTAGAGTCTTCTTAGCCTGAAGATAAGAATGTATTAAATGCTTTTGGACCTTAGTGTGTTAAAAAGAAGAAACTTGGAGAGCAAGTTGAGTAATGTGAACACATCTAAGCCTAATGATTTCACGAAATCTAGGCAACTCATGAGAGAGGTGAGTCATCTAGTTTAGGTGTCCCCTAAAAGAATAGGCCATAATGACACATAACATAAAACTTGGAGAGCATGTATCCATTCCATCATTACAAGACTTGGATGGCCCAATAAGAGAAGGAACAAGTGTGGCCCTAGAGAGTAGACTTACCATATCTTCCTCCTTAGCCTTGCAACCTTATCCACTTAGGCTTGTCATCCAAAAAAATTCTATTGGTCAATTTGGAAGGGTAATGATGAAAGGTTTTGCCTATAAATGGAGACACTCCCCCCCATTACCACACACACCACCTCACTTCTCCCTCACTTATACTCTCTTTTCTCTCACGCCCTCTGATTGTCACCCTCTCTCCTTCTCTCAACCTTGCTCACCCATTGTCTCATCAAACAACTCTCTTAGTAAAACCACCTATAGTTCATTGAGGTTCATCGAAGGTAAGTAGAATTGATAACTCTTGGTTAAGGCAATAGCCTACGTCGTCAAGTTTAGTGGTGTGCTCATGTAAGCCGCGTGTATGTTGTAATGTTCTTTTGTATGGTTTGTTCATATTTGCATGCTTCAATGTGTTCACGCCCCAGGACGAGGTCGAGGTTCGCTCGGCTTGGAATCGACGCTAAGTCACAATGGCCTAAGCTGTGAGGCCTTAGATCGGTATTGAAGCGTGTTGATTCTAAATCTTACTTGGTGCGAATATCAGCCTAGGTGTACGGCTCAGGCCACAAACTAAGAATCGTGCCCAGCATATGATATAGCATGATATTAAGAGCCATGGTATACTCACTTAAATGAGCACACTTTCAAGCCATGTATGAGTCGACTAAGAAAAAAAAGTAAGAACTGACTTGTGTGATGCACTTTTATGATGTATTTAAAGAGAAAAAGTGTCTGTCGCCACATAGCATTGACGGTGATATCTCGTTCATTAAATAGGATGCCCTGATTGAGCTAGGATGCCTAGGTTTAAGCTCGGATACCTTGAGTAAGCTAGCCCCTGAGATGCCTTAGTTAAACCAAGATGCCCGAGTTGAGCCCGGATGCCATGGTGAGCTAGTGCCAAGATGTCGCAGTTGAGCTGAGATGCCCTAGTTATGCCAAGAAGCCCAACATGAAGCTAGAAGCCTCGGTCGAGCCGAGAAGGCTTGGTCAAGCCAAGACGATGGTAAGAGAATCATTTTATGAGTGCCAATATATGTATAAGCATAATATGTTGATGTGTTCATGGACAAACTAAAAGTAAATATGCATTAAAGTATGCAGTAACGGACATTTACATGTAGTCGTGGTATAGTAATAATTTTTCTATGGATCTACCATCGATGTTGTTGCAAATGTTCTACCTACTAGATTTTGATGATGAAATTTCCTCCTAGTAGATAATTATGGGTTTTACTTACTGAGCCCATGCCTCACTCCTTTGTTTTTCAGAATTGTAGGCATGAAGTAGTTGCAATCTCGCTAGAGGAGCTAAGGTTTACCTTGACCTTTTGAGCATAGGAGATGTAATGGCTATAAATATAACAATCCATGATAAAAAGGCTTGTAAACATAGCTGATGTAATTGTATGTTTATAAATGGTTGTTGTCCTGGTTGTTTGTTGTTGTTGCTTGGGTATTGTTTGTAATGCTTCTGCATGTGCTTCATGAAAAAATAAAAAGTAACGGGATAGCAATGTGCCCGGAACGTCGTGAAAATAACCCCTGTCACTTGTGACCCTGAGGATGGAGTTGAGGTCATTACAATTTTGGTATCGGAGCAGAGTTATTATCTGGAGCGATAAGATGTGCTAGGATATGGGATAGTTAACTGGGAGAATTCCTTGTGCATGTGATTGCTTATTTGATTTTCTAATGGTGGTTCGTGATTACTGACTTCTTATTGTGGTACATAAAACGTTCCCTTAAAATGCCTATAGTTGTTCTATAGGTTTGTCACACGAGTACTCAAGACTGGGTGACCACAAGAGGAAACAATAGATCCGGCCGTGTTGACTATGTACCATTTTAAGGAATAATAATCAAAGTACGCAGCGAAAAGATGAAGGAAGGCTAAACCCAAGGTACATAGTTACTTTGAAATTCTTGAAAGAATAGGCAATTTAGCCTATTGACTGGCTTTACTATCGAGACTTGCTCAAGTATACAATGTGTTCTATGTATCGATGTTAAGAAAATATGAGCTCGATCCAATACATATGCTAAACTTCAAAGAAACCGAAGTAGACGACCGAGTGTTGTATGTTGAAGAGTCGGTACAAATAGTGGATCGAAAAGAGTAAGTCTTGTGTAATAAAGTCATTTACGTTGTTACGGTCCTATGGCGACATCATAGAATGGAAGGTGCAACATGAGAAAGTGAAGAAGTTATGAAGCGCCAGCACCCAAATTTTTTGGAAGATCAGGTACGCATTTAAAATTTTAGGAACGAATTTTTTTTTAGGAGGAAGAGTTGTAACATCTTTGATTTCGACCCTTATTTTGGTCTCAACTAGTAAGCTAAGGATCAGTACGCTGATGGCGGGAATAGGTCATGATCGACCCAAGGGTCGATTATGGACCAATGACTGGCCACATGACCAGCCAGACAACTGGCCAACGAACCGACTAGAGGACCACCCGATTGGCCCAAGGCTTGGCCCTTGGCTCTAGTCATGAGCCCTTTACATGGTAAATGATAAGTTCAAACTCAGTCTTGCTTGTTAAGTGCCATTGCATATGGCTTCATTCAATCATGGTTTAGGCACAAACCTCAAGCCAAATAAGATAGTCGGTCGTGGTTAGACTTGATTAACTCCCGCCCAATGAGATGGCCTTTAACTTAGATATTTTCCAAGTTGCATATAATGCCTTCGTCAAATAATAATTTAAGGAGCGTGAACTAAGCATGGACACTTGGCATGTTGGGCATTTGCCTTAGAAGATAAGTTTGGACTTGGACTTGGAACCATTAATGAAGGAGACCCTTGAGCCTTGGATTAGCCAAATCTTCCTAGAAAATGAGTGTGAACGCAATTAAATGAGTATAATGAGCGTAGAAACTTATGTGTCCTAAGTAATTAATAAAAGGAGGGTGACTCATGATCTAAGGAAATGATGGCAAGTAATCTTGTAGGGCACCACCTCTCCTCCATAGATTTGTCACATTTGGACTCCTAGATTTTGATTATGATTTCCAGTCTTTTCTCGAAACTACTTGGACCTTTGCTACTTTCAAATTTTCTAGAGCTTTTTGTGACTTGAATCTCATAAAATTTCCTTCACAAAAATTGTTCAAAACATCTTAATCTATAACATACATAAATTTTAGATTTTTCTGAGGGGAAATGAATGGAATGAAGGCTTAATCAATTACTGTCTAAAACCTGCCAAGTATAGTGGAAACGATAACCAAGTTACTTTCTTGAATTTTTATAAAAAATTTCCATTCGAATTTGGATATACTTCCATGACAAAATTTATAAATGACATTTATAAATTTAAATGACTTTTGTGAAGATTTGGATTTCAAAATGGGCCTTTCTCCCCGACCGTTGAATCTGCTCGATGGACAAATTGATGGGTTGTGTTCTGTGTTTTGCTTCTCCTTAAACAGCATGAATTTGGCTCGGATTTCTCATGAAAAATATTGTTTAAGATCTTCTCTACAACATATTAAAATTTCATAATTTTTGAGCCCATTTGATAAAATAATGACATTGATTTCAAAAGTTGCTTGAAATTGTTTTCACCTTGGAATGGGAGAGCCACACGCCCAAACTTGGAGTGGGAGGCACTGCCACGGCCAACTTGAAGAGGAAGCCAATCCAGAGTTTTTTTTTTTTTTTTTTGCCTGAAGATAAGAATGCATTAAATGCTTTTGGATCTTAGTGTGTTAAAGAGAAGAAACTTGAAGAACAAGTTAGGTAATGTGAACACATCTAAGCCTAACGATTGCACAAAATCTAGGCAATTAATGAGAGAGGTGAGTTATTTAGCTTAGGTGTCTCCTAAAAGAATATGCCATAATGACACCTAACCTAAAACTTGGAGAGCAATATCCATTTCATCATTACAAGACTTGGATGTCCTAATAAGAGAAGGAACAAGTATGGCCCTAGGTAGTAGGCTTGCAACATCTTCCTCCTTACCCTTTGCACCTTATCCACTTGGGCTTGCTACCAAAAAAAAAAAAAAACTATTAGTCCATTTGGAAAGGTATTAATGAGAGGTTTGCTTATAAATAGACGCATTCCTCCTTATTACTACACATACTACGACATCCCGAAATTTGACCCCGTTTCAAATATATGAAATGGTTGTTTCGTCGATGCGCCGATAGTTAATTTACTCGGCCGTGTTGATTATGTACCATTTTAAGGAATAATAATCAAAGTATGCAGTGGAAAGATGAAGGAAGGCTAAGCACAAGGTACGTAGGACCTTTGAAATTCTTGAAAGAATAGGGAATTTGGCCTACTGACTGGCTTTACTATTGAGACTTGCTCAAGTACACAATGTGTTATATGTATCAATGTTGAGAAAATATGAGCTCGATCCAATACATGTGCTAAACTTCGAAGAGACCGAAGTAGACGACTGAGTTTCGTATGCTAAAGAGTCGGTATAGTTTGTGGATCGAAAAGAGTAAGTCTTGTGTAATAAAGTCATTTACGTTGTTAAGGTCCTATGGTGACATCTTAGAATGGAAGGTGCAACATGGGAAAGTGAAGAAGTTATGAAGTGTCAACATCCTAATCTTTTCGAAGATCAGGTACGCATATAAAATTTTAGGGACAAAATTTTTTTAGGGGAAAGAATTGTAACATCCTTGATTTCAACCCTTATTTTGGTCCCAACTAGTAAGCTAAGGATTGATACACCGATGGCGGGAATAGGTCATGATCGACCTAAGGGTCGGTTATGGACCAAGGACTGGCCACATGACTGGCCAGACAACTGGCTAGCGGACCGATTAAAGGACCACCCAACCAGCCCAAGGCCTGGCCCTTGGCCCCAGTCATGAGCCCTTTACATGGTAAAGGATAAGTTCAAACTCGGTCTCGCTTGTTGAGCCTGATTACATCTGGCTTCCTCCAATCATGGTTTAGGCACAAACCTCAGGCCAAATAAGGTAATTGGTCATGGTTAGACTCGATTAACTTCCACCCAATGAGATGACCTTTTCACTTAGATATTTTCCAAGTTGCTTATAATATCTTCGTCAAATAATAATTTAATGAGTGTGAACTAAGCATGGACACTTGGCATGTTGGGCATTTGCCTTAGAAGATAAGTTTGGACTTGGACTTGGAACCATTAATGAAGGAGACACTTGAGCCTTGGATTAGTCAAATCTTCCTAGAAAATGAGTGTGAACAAGTGCAAACAAATGTGAATGCAATTAAATGAGTATAATGAGTGTAGAAACTTATGTGTCCTAAGTAATTAATAAAAGGAGGGTGACTCATGACCTAAGGAAATGATGGCAAGTAATCTTGTAGGGTGCCACCTTTCCTTCATAGATTTGCCACCTTTGGACTCCCCAGATTTTGATTATGATTTCCAGTCTTTTCTCGAAACTACTTGGACCTTCGCTACTTTCCAATTTTCTAGAGCTTTTTGTGGCTTGAATCTCATAAAAATTCCCTCATGAAAATTTTTCAAAAGATCTTAATCTATAACATACATAAATTTTAGATTTTTCTAAGTTGAAATGGATGAAATAAAGGCTCAATCAATTACTGTATAAAACCCGCCAAAAGATAGTGAAAACGATAACCATGTTACTTTCTTGAATTTTTATAAAAAATTTCCATTCGAATTTGATGTACTTTATTCACAAAAGTTTTAAATGAAATTTAATTCTACAACATATTAAAATTTAAAAGAGTTTTGTGAATATTTGGATTTCGAAATGGGTCTTTCTCTCCGATCGTTGAATCCGCTTGATGGACAGATTAATGGGTTGTCTTCAGTGATTTGCTTCTCTTTCCACAGCATGAATTTGGTTCAGACTTCTCATGAAAAATGTTGTTTAAGACCTTATCTACAACATATTAAAATTTCATAATTTTTCGAGCCCATTTGATAAGGTAATGACATTGATTTCAAAAGTTGCTTGAAATTGTTTTCACCTTGGAATGGGAGAGCCACACACCCAAACTTGGAGTGGGAGGGCTGCACACCCAACTTGAAGAGGAAGCCAATCTAGAGTTTTTTTTTTGCCTGAAGATAAGAATGCATTAAATGCTTTTGGATCTTAGTGTGTTAAAGAGAAAAACCTTGAAGAACAAGTTGACTAATGTGAACACATCTAAGCCTAACAATTGCACGAAGTCTAGGCAATTAATGAAAGAGGTGAGTTATCTAGCTTAGGTGTCTCCTAAAAGAATAGGCCATAATGACACCTAACCTATCGACCACGAGTCAAATGCACTAAAACTCTTAAAAGCTACCCAATAGTTATGTCATACTAAAATCGCGTTCGGTCGATTTTAAGCACGGAATGAATTTGGTTTTGGGAATCGGACGTTCTAGCATGTCACGATTCATTTATAGGACGTCGTCTCATTTTTTGAAGAATTTTCTCGAGTCCAAAAATTTTGCAAAAAATTGATTTTCAAGAAACAAGACAATTAAGGGAAATTCGGATCAAAAGGGAAAAGGGATTTTTGCTGCCAAAATGTCTTTGTTTGTGTGAAATTATAAGAAAAAGTTCATTGGTTGGGCTCTTGACCTTGAAGGATGAGGACTTTGGGGTATTACAATGAGTGAATAGATATTTGGCTAGGGCTCCTGGTTGTCCAATTGACTTCCCATTTCTCTCTTTTTCTCCCCTTCCTCCCCCTCCCTTTATGTGTGAACCCCCTTTCCCTTCGATCGTTCCTTCTCTTTTCTTCTCTACCCACGTTTCTCATCCCTTCATTCCACCACCACCATCCAACTCCTTGGCTGCTGCTCCATCTCCATTTCATGCCTAGCTCATCTCCACCGCCACTCTACTTCATGCCATCTTCATTTCTTCACCACGCAACTGCCACACACACCCAACAACCACCCACCACTTCACATCTCCACTTCCCCTCCTCACTCCAATAACCGCAGCTCCAGCTAGTCCGCCAGAATTCCACTGCCTGGCCACCTCCACCGAGACCCCAGCTGCATCCATCACTAGCCCATTGAGCAGCCGCCACCAGCACTCTCACCGCCTCACTGCACCGTCCAGCCGCCGTCCTCATCTCCACAAACTAGCCTTCCAGTAGCCAAGCTCATCCTCTTGGCCATGAGCTTGTAGAGTAGCCACAACCGCCAATTAAGCTCCGTTAGAGTCGCGGTTGTCTCGAGTCTTTGACACTGTCACCGTGAGCCCACTACTGTCCTAATCTAGTGAGTTAACTTCATAATTCTTTGATTAGGCTGTTAATTGCGCTTAGAGGGTGTTTGGATTAGTGCTAATCATGGTTAGATTAATGCTAATGAGGATTAGTTTAGTTAATCCTAAATTAGTGGTAACTAGCCTTGGTTATGTTAGTTTACCTTGCTTAGGTTAGTTAACCATGGTTAGGTTACTTAATCGTGGTTAGGTTAATTAAGTTGGATTAGCTTAATTAATTGCGTTTACCCGACACTTCTTTGTTTCCTATTTTCGTGGGTTAAAATGTGTTACAATTTTGAGGTTTCTTCCTTCTTAGAAAATGTTCTAAACATCTATTTTACTCAAAAAATTTCAGATTCAAAAGAATAAGTTTTGAGGTTCGTTGCATGCAAAACAGAACCTCATTTTGTGTTGGAACCAGTGATTTTTAGGTGTTTAAAGGATTTTTATCAACTCTTAGGGTTCGCTTTTTTAAAATAGTTTCTAAAAAATTTTCATCACATCTTGAAGTTTAACATAGTCAAATTTTAGAGTAAACAGACGAGTTTTGGACCTTGAACCAAGTTGGTTTTAGAAAACATAATTTCTGGACACAAACATAGTTTTAGTAACGGATTGAGCAATTTATTGCTCTTATTCTAGGAAGATCTGGGTCAAGGTATCTTCTTAAAAAGTGTTCTTTTAAGTGTCCTTTATAATATATTTAAATTTGAGAATTTTCTGAACTCATTTGGTTATGTTTCCGGAATTAATCTTGGAGACGTGCGAGTGTACTCGGTTTCCACCGGTGATGGTCGGTTGTAGTCTTGTGGTTGTTCTTGGTGTCTTGCTTGTTGGAAAATGTACATTTTGTGATTTGGTTAATGTTTGGCATGCCGAGAACTTATGCTTGATTTTGATGGTTTATATGTGCTATGATATGAAATTGATTGCTTGATAGTAGTTATTGATTTTATGTATAAAACTCGGTTTTATGGGCTTTTAAATAGAAAAATCCAAGTTGTCGGGTTTTGATGCCAATTTTTATGTACTATATAAAATCGTGGATTTTTAAAATGGGAGTGTATTATGTTTGACGATTCAATTTTGAATACGTGACAATGTACAATTATTTTACTGGGATTTCTAATACGAAGAAAAATCGGCCAAATTCATTATTTGAAATCAAGGCATTTGAATGCAAAACATGGTGTCCTTGGCTAAATATGTGCTTATATGGTCACCGAGAGTGTAACTTGTCACCCAATGGGAGTCGGGTGCGATGCTCGATTTTATCGAATGCCCAATGGGGGTTCAAGATGAGTCGCGATTGAGGCCGGATGATGCTCCTTTATAGAATGCCGTCTAGGCAGGAGTTCTAGATGTTGCCGGGTGCCGTCGACGGCAGGACGATGCCTGATTACGCGATGACCGCCGACTCTTGTGTTGGCTGTGGCTTGAGGAGTCGTACAACCGGAACACGCCTAAATGGTTGCGTTATTGCGCCTGATTATGGGACAAAATTGCGTGGCATTGATATATGACGTATCATAACATGCTTTACCTTATAATTGAGACCCATGTGAATGTTTGGAGAATGAGATTTATGTGTTCCTTATTAATTATACTTGTTGTATATATACGGCATATGTGATGCTAACTTGTAAATGATGTGTGCCAAGGCGATGTGAGTTTCTTTGTGGTGCCCGTTTAGGCTGCCTCTAGGACGAATTTGTGTCCTAATCGGTTTAGGTTGTTGACTCGCTGGAGATTTTATTCATCGCTGTGGTTAACCATTTTCAGGGCCATAGCGTGAGATCTGGCTGAAAGTGGATGTGGTGGGCGCAAGATGCGACACCTTGGCCGTCCCTATCGCTAGTGAAGTTCAAGTTGACCCTAATCCCTAGAGGTTTTTGAGTGGGTTCGATAGTAAGTGGCCGTGGAAAGGCTTTCTGTAAGTATTAAACTTCCTAGGGTTAACAATTGATAAATGAATATGTTATTTTCGCAAATCTTTGCTGTGTTTTATTATCCCTATGTTTGTTTGTTGGCCCGGTGTTTATTTGATTCGCTTCCGTATATGCTTAATTGAAAGATAAATAGAATGGGTCGGCAACGCATCCTAGACGTCGCATTTTAATCGACCGAGAGATGTGCGTTGCACTGGGGGTTCGGGGCGTGACATCCCCACTCCGAAGTGGTCGAGCTAGCCGTTGTCTCGAGGATAAGGTGCGATGGATTATGGGATAGTTAGTTAGGAAAGACATTTTCCTTACGCCGATGCTTGTGATTAATTGATTGTTTTGTGCGAGTCGCTTAGATTTCCTAATTATGTGGAAGAATTGGAAAGGTGTTTCGTAGAGATCCCGTGAGATGAGCATCCCGAGTAGAGACTGGAAGAGGGTAGTTTCAACTAGACGAAGGACGCCGGCTTGAATTGGTACCTAAGGTGAGCCAACTCAAGCTAGCATGAGGGAAATAGTACCGCCTAGCCGGGTATCGAGGAGGAGAACAGGCGATCCCATGTTGATGTGATCGTACAAGCGCTAGAAACTCTAGGAAAGGATGATAACGCCAAGCGTGCTCGTGAACTGCCGCTACCGTTTGCCTTTGTTGCCGCGCAATGCCATTGTCACTATTGCCGCCACGCTTGCTAAAGTGCCACCAGGAAATGGGAATGGTGAACGGCTGATGAATAAATTGCGGAGCAATTCCTAAAGCTAAAGCCGCCGAGGTTCATGGGAGGGGTGACCCCGAGGTCGTAACCCTTGGATTCGAGAGCTAGAGAAAGTCTTCGCACTACTTAGGTGCTCTAAGGAAGACAAGGTAGTCCCCGCTGTCTACCAACAGGAAGGAACGCGAGCACTGGTGGGAAGCCACTAAAGGGAGAGTATTTCCCGAAGGTACGGTTTCGGAGGGGAATGCCTTCGTGAGTGTCTTTTTACGGAAGTACTTTTCGGGACGTATGAGAGAGTAGAAAATGGCTGAGTTCTAGTCTCCGCCGAGTCAGATGTTTGTGGACCAATACGAGGCAAAGTTCGCTGAGTTGTCCAAATATGCACTAAGGCTGATTGAGGACCTAGTGGATGTGGTTAGGAGGTTCAAAGATAGTCTCGAGACCGAGATCAAGACCCGCCGGTGCCACCGAATCTCAAGGATTATGATGAGCTGTACAAGAGGGCCCGGTTAATAGAAAGGAATTTGAATGAGCGAGTCTCTACATTTGGTCAGGCAGCTTGTGCCCAACATAGATGACAATCGATTTGGGAAAAGCCAATGATAAGAGGAGAGTATCACATTCCTCCTAACCTCGAAGAGTGGGATCGAAAAGCTAGCACCCAACCCGAACAACATGTGCCAATTTTGTAGAAGGAAGCATGGACCAATCCCATGTCCCGGTAGAACGGGAGCGTGTTACGGATGTGGTCAAAGACGGCCACCGTAGTTAGTGGGATTGAGTCCAAAACCGTTGGGAGTAGCTGCTAGTATATCCACCTAAAGAATAAAGTGTTGTCTCTGTAATAGGGTGTCTTAGTTGCAAGTTAGAGATTGGGTGAGCGAGAGGCAATGATAGATTTGATTGTGCTGGCTATGTTTGACTTTGATGTGATTATTGGTATGGATTGGCTCACCAAGCAACGAGCTATCACAGACTATTATTGTAAATCGATCTGGCTTAACCCATTAGCGGGTGAAAGTTTCGAGTTTATAGAAAGTCGAGGAGGACCCTCGATTACCTTAATCTCGTTGTTTGAGGCAACCCGATAGAAATAGAGTTGGGTTGCCAAGGTTATTTGGCAACCGGGTAGTTGATACGTTAGTTGAGGAACCAAGAATGGAGGACTTTTGCAACCTCTTGAGATTCCGAAAGTTGAATAGGAACATATCACAATGGATTTTGTGATGAGATTACCAAGGAGTTAGCGATGTAATGATTCACATGGGCTATAATCGACAGATTGACAAAGCTCCAGCCACTTCACGCTCGTACAAAAGGACTTTGCACAAGGGCATATGCCGAATTGTACATGCGATAGATAGTTTGTCTTCATGGAGTACCAGCAAGAATTCCATTACATCAAATCAAGACCCTAAATTCACGGTATTTTGGAAAAGGTTACAAACCGCCTTAGGGAATGAAACTGCAATACAACACGGCATATCATTCGCGCATAAAATGGCCTACTCCGAGAGGACAATTCAAACCCTTGAGGACATGCAGTGAGCTTGCGTATTGAACTCAAAGGAAGTTGGGAGGAATAGCTTCATCTAGTTGAGTTTGCCTACAAACAATAGTTATCATGCAGTATCCGCATGGCACCGCTTGAGGGGTTGTATGGTAGAGCCTGCAGTAACTCCCCGTTTGTTGGGATGAAGTTGGAGAACGTAAGATTGCCAGTCCCGAGTTAGTTTAACAGCTTCTGTTGATGCCGCTCAAGGTCATTCGAGATAGACTCAAGACCGCCGAGAGTCGTCAAAAAAAGTTTATATGCGATAGATAGTTTGTCTTCATGGAGTACAAAACGATTACATCAAATCAAGACCCAAATTCACGGTGTAGTATTTGGAAAAGGTTACAAACCGCCTTAGGAATGAAAACCGCAATACAACACGGCCTATCATCCGCAGACAAATGGCCATTCGAGAGGACAATTCAAACCTTGAGGACATGTCCGTGAGCTTGCATATTGAACTTCAAAGGAAGCTGGGAGGAATAGCTTCATCAGTTGAGTTCGCCTACAACAATAGTTATCAGCAGAGTATCCGATGGCACCATTTGAGGGGTTGTATGGTAGGAGCCCGGCATTAACTCCCGTTTGTTGGGATGAAGCTGGAGAACACAAGACGGTGGTCCTAAGTTGGTTTAACGGTCGGTTGATGCCGTCTAAGGTCATTCGAGATATACTCAAGACCGCCGAGAGTCGTCAAAAAAGTTTACATGCGATAGATAGTTTGTCTTCATGGAGTACTAGTACCGATTACATCAAATCAAGACCCGAAATTCACTTTAGTATTTTTTGGAAAAGGTTACAACCGCCTTTAGGAATGAAGTCGCAATACAACACGGCCTATCATCCGTACAAATGGCCTACTACCCGAGATGACAATTCAAACCCTTGAGGACATGCCGTGAGCTTGCGTATTGAACTTCAAAGGAAGTTTTAGAATAGCTGCCATCTAGTTGAGTTCGCTTACAACAATAGTTATTAGCAGAGTATCCGCATGGCACCATTTGAGGGGTTGTATGGTAGAGCCTGGAGAACTCCCGTTTGTTGGGATGAAGCTGGAGAACGAAGATTACAGTCCTAAGTTGGTTTAATGGGTTGATGCCCGGGCCAAGGTCATTCGAGATAGACTCAAGACCGCCGAGAGTCACAAAAGTTATGCGTATAAGTGGCGTAAACCATTGGAATTCCAAGTCAGAACATGTATTCCTTAAAGTGTCACCAATAAAGGGTATCATGGCAAGAAAGGGAAGCTAAGCCCAAAGTACGTCGGTCCCTTTGAAATTTTGGAGCGAATTGAGACTTAGCATATCGTCTTGCGTTGCTGCCGAGACTTGCTCAAGTACATGACATTTTCCATATGTCGATGTTGAGAAAATATGAGTCCGATCCAATCTACGTGTTAAATTTCAAGGAAATAGACGTCGAACGAGAGCGTACGTACGTGGAGAGACCGGTTCGGATAGTGGATTGAAAGGAGCAAGTTATGCAAAGAAGACGATTTCGGTTAAAGTGGTCTAGCAACACCACTGGAATTCTGAGGATCCACACGGGTAGTGAGGAGTCAATGAGTACGTCAATGCCCCCATCTTTTTTAGAAGGGTTGTGGAAGCCGTTTAAATTTTAACATCTAAATTTTCTGGCATTTTAAGAGTTGTGACATTCCCACCACCTCTGCTTAATATATGAAATTTGCTTGTTTTGTTGACGCACTTATGATTAATTTACTCGAAACTAATCACTCACAAGTTAACTAATCTATTAAGCCGAAGGCAAGTAGCTAATAGACATAAACGCTACGTACTGTAAAATTTGATCGTAAACCGACCGCTTGACCACAATAAATAGGCAAGGGTCAATATGACACTGCTATAAACTGATTAGCGAATAGATATAAGTCGATTCAACGGAAGTATCGAGTGGGTTGTTAAGATTCCATACGATTGCAATATTCACAAAACAAACAGTAAACCGATTTTCATTATCGACATTATATTTAGATTACGTAATTGAAACCTTTGGTGTTTTATGACAACCGAGAGTCGTCACGATTCGCGATACACAAATGTGGATCGAAAAATTCATCACCACGGATCGAACGCACTAAAACTCCTAAAAGCCTACCCGATAAGTGCTATGTCATACTAAAATCGTGATCCGCCGATTTTAACCACGAAATTGAATTTGGTTTTGAATCGAACGTTCGAGCTAAGCACACTTATTTATTTAGGGTGACGTCACCTCATCTTTCAGCGAATTTTTGTTGAGTTCAAAAATTTTGCAGAAAATCAATTTTCGGACAAACAAGAAAATTTAGGGAAAATTGGATCAAGAGAGAAAAGGGGATTTTTGCTGCCCAAAATGTCTTTTTTTGTGAGAAATTAGAAGAAATGGTCATTGGTTGGGCTCTTGACCTTGAAGGATGAAGACTTTGCTATTTTGCAACGAGTGAATAGATATTTGGCGAGGGGGCTCCTATTGGTCATTCAATTGACTTCCCATTTCTCTCTTTCTCCCATTCCTCTCCCTCCCTTATGCGTGAACCCCCCTTTACCTTCTCGTTATCCCTTCTTTTCTTCTTGCCCACGTTTCTCATCCCCCGTCATTCCACCACCACCGTCCAACTCCTTGGCTGCTGCTCCATCTCCATTTCACGCCTCCACCATCTCCACCACCACTCCACTTCACGCCATCTTCATTTCTTCACCACACAAACCGCCGCACACACCCAACAACCACACACCACTTCACATCTCCACTTCCCCTCCTCATGCTAGCAACTGTAGTTCTAGCTGGTTCGCTAGACCCACCGCCTGGCCACCTCCACCGAGACCCTAGCCGCATCCGTCACTAGCCCGCCAAGCAACCGACGGCAAGACCTCTCACCACTTCACCGCACAATCTAGCCACCGTCCTCACCTCCCGCGACTAGCCTTCCAGCAGCCGATCTCACCTCTTGGTTGTTCGCTTGTAGAGCAACCATGTTTATCGATTGAGCTCCGCCAAGTCACGGTTGTCTCAAGTCTTCGATGTCGTCACATTGCCATTGGTTGTTCAAGCAGTGCTGAGCTCCGCCGTTGTTGTAATTTGGGTGAGTTAACTCCTAATTTTTGAATAGGCTGTTAATTGCGCTAAGGGGTGTTTAGATTAGTGCTAATCATAATTAGATTAGTGCTAATGAGGATTAGTTTAGTTAATCCTAGATTAGTGTTAACTAGCCTTGGTTAGGGTTAGTTAACCATGGTACCGTAGTTTACTTATACTCGTTGTTTGCTATTTTCGTGTTTAAAATATACTATGATTTTGAGGTTGCTTCCTTCTTGGAAATAATGTTCTAAACATCTTTTTTTATGACATATATTTTACTCAAGATTTTCCAGATTAAAAAAAAAAAGATTTTAGCTTCGTTGCATGCAAAACAAAAATCTCGTTTTGTGCTGGAATTAGTGACCTTTTGGTATTTAAAGGATTTTTATCAACTCTTAGGTTCACTTTTTGAAAGAGTTTCTTCAATAAAAGTCTTTTTTTTTTTATCACATCTTGAAGTTTAATATAGTCAAATTTCAGAGTAAACAGGGTGAGTTTTTTGGACCTCAAACCAAACTGGTTTTGGAAAACATAATTTCTGGACATGGGCACAGTTTTGGTAACGGTTTGATTGATTTACTGCTCTAATTCTAGGAAGATCTGAGTCAAGGTGTCTTCTATAAAAAGTGTTCATTTAAGTGTCCTTTATAACATATTTAAATTTGAGAATTTTCTAAACTCATTTGGTTATATTTCTGGAATTAATCTTAGAGACGGGAGTGTACTGATTTCTGCCGATGAGGGCCGGTTGTGGTCTTGTGGTGATTCTTGTATCTTGCTTGCTGGAAAATGTGCATTTTGTGATTTGGTTGATATTTGACATGCTGAGAACTTATGTGTGATTTTGATGGCTTATATATGCTATAATATGCAATTGATTGATTGATAGTAGTTATTGATTTTTAGTACAAAACTCGGTTTTATGGTCTTTTAAATAGAAAATCTGAGGTGTCGGTTTTGACACCAATTTTTATGTATTATATAAAACCGTGGGAGTTTTAAAATTGGAGTGTACTACATTTAACGGTTCAATTTTTGAATACGTGACCATGCACAATTATTTTAATGGGATTTTTAATATGAAGAAAAATTGACTAAGTTCATTATTTGAAAACAAGGCATTTGAATGCAAATCATGGTGTCCCCTAAATATGTGCTTGTATGGTCACTAAGTGGAACCCATCACCCAACGAGTTTGGGGGCGATGCCCTAATTTTATCAGTCCCATGTGGGAGTCTGGAAAACCGAGTTGCGGTTGAGGCCAAAACCAATACCTTCCTGAATGCCATTTAGGCGTGGGGTTCTAGACATTGTCGACTTCCGATGGGGCGGAACGATGCTGGGCTACGCTGATGACCGCTCGACTCTTATGTTGGCCGGGCCCGAGGGATCATAATAACCGGAACACTCCTGAATAGTTGTGCTATTGCACCTGATTATGGGGCAAAATTGTGTGATACAGATGCGACGTGTCATAACGGTTTTACCTTATAACGGACTCATGTGAACGTTAGGAGAATGAGATTTATGTTTCAGTTATTAATTATACTTCTGTATGTATAATGGCATATGTAATGTGCTAACTTGTGGGGATGTGCCGTAGATGAGGTGAGTTTGTTTGTGGTGCCTATTTAGGCTGCCTCTGGGACGAATTTACATCTTAACAGGTTTAGGTTGTTGACTTCGCTGAAATTTTATCTCACCCCATCATGGTTAACATTTTTAGGGCCGAAGCATGGAGATCTGCTAAGTGCAGATTTTTAGGCAAGGATATGCGAAGCACATTTTGGCTGGCCCCGCTAGTGAAGCTTAAGTTAACCCTAATCCCTAGAGGTTTTTAAGTGGGCTGATAGTAAGGCAGTGGAAAGGCTTATAAGTATTAAACTTCCTAGGGTTAACAGTTGATAAATGAATATGTTGTTTTCGATAATGTTTGCCGTGGTTTACTATCCCTATATTTGTTTGGGCTAGGTGTTTATTTAATTTGCTTCCACATGTGCTTAATTAAAAGATAAAATGAATGGGTCGAAGGACAAAGGCCACAGGAAGACGTATTTTTAATCGACCGCCAAGAATGTGCGTTGCATTCTAAGTTCAAAAGACACACACCATCTCACTTCTCCTCACTTATATTCTTTTTCTCTCATGCACTTTCACCTGTCGCTCTCTCTCCTTCTTCGACCTGCTCGCCCATTGCCTCATCGGATGGCCCTCTTGGTAAAACCACCTATAGTTCATTGAGGTTTATTGAAGGTAAATAGAATCTCTAACTTTGGTTAGGGGCGATAGTCTCCATAATAGAGTTGAGCGGTGTGCTTACTCGTAAGCCACGTATGTTATAATGTTCTTTTGTATGGTTTGTTCATGTTTGCCTCGCTTGAGTATGTTCACTGGGATGAGTTTCTAGGTTCATTTCAGCTTGGAATCGATGTTAAGTCACGATGGCCTAAGTCGCAAGGCCTTAAATTAGTATTGAAGCATGCCGACTCTAAATCTTGCTTGTGTGGACATCAATCTAGGCATGTGACTCAAGCTACAAACTAAGAATCGTGCCCAGCATATGATAAAGCATGATATTAAGAGCCATGGTACACTCACTTAAATGAGCACGCTGGCCCATGTATAAGTCAACTAAGAAGAAAAGTAAGAACTAGCTTGTATTATGTACTTTTATGATATACTTAAAAAGGAAAAAGCATATGTTGCCACATACTGTTGGCGGATGATGCCATTCATTGAACGGCATACCTTGGTTGAGCTAGAATACTTGGGCTTAAGCCCGTATGCCCCAGGTAAGTTACTTCCGAGATGCTTTAGTTAAGCCTTACGCTTGCGCTGAAATTTCTGGACGTAAAGGAAGAATCTAAAGATGGCCTCGCTGGAGCCTGCATGCCCTAGTTAAGTTTAGGAAGCCCAAGCATTTGTTGGAAGCCTCGAACATGGAGTCGAGTATACCAATGGGGTCTGTCGGATGGTAAAAGAATCATTTTATGAGTGTTAGTATGTTGATGTGTCCATGGACAAGCTAAAGATAAGCATGCATTGGAAGTATACAAAGAATGGACATCTGCATATAGTCAAGGTGTGGATCTGCCATCGACGTTGTATTGCGAGTGTTGTACTCTATAACAAGTGATGATGAGATGTCCTCATAAGAAATAATTATGAGTTTTACTTACTAAGTCTGTGACTCACCTTGTTGTTTTTTAGAATTAGAGATAGTTTAGGAGTTGCGTCCTTCATTTTAGGCGAGTTAAGGTTTACCTCAACTTCGAAGATGTAAGACGTGTAGTAGTTATAAAATATAACAGCCTTGATGGCTTGTAAATGTAATTGATGTAATCAGATATTTATAAATGTTGTTTTCCTAGTTGTTTGTTGTTGTCGTCTGGGTGTTGTTTATAATGCTTCCTCATGTACTTCATGAAAAGATAAAAGAATTCGGACGCTACGACGTTACTGAGACATCGCGAAAATAACCTCGCCACTTGTGACCCTAGGATGGAGTTGGGTCGTTACACTCTCCCTTCTGGTCACAAGTTGGGGTCATTACACTCCTTCTAGTCACAATAGCATCTCATGACTTTGGTCTGAAGTCACTTATCGCGATGGATGATCTCAATCGAGGTCATCCATAATTTTATTGCAACTCGTAGACTTTCAAAGGTTCTAAGGTCACTGTAGTTTATATATCATTTTTTTTTTCGAAGTTCGTCATCATTTGAAGTGCGATGACTAGTATTTGATATTGAAGCATACAAAACAATTCAAACTATTTCAAAATCCTCTTCAAAGGCTGGGACAATGTAATAATAACCGCTTCATTTTTCTATTTTTCTTTTTTTTTCCTCAAGAACGTAATTTCATTTTTTCAATTTTTTGAGGGAAATTTTAGCCAAGAGAAAATGAAATGTAAAATTTTTTCTATTTTTTATTTGTAAAATATAAATGAGAAATAAAAAAATCTTATTATCGCTTACTTTTACTTTCGTCTTTTGCTGCCAACCATCTGAAAAGGAAATATTTAAGAAGGTCTATCCTATATTATATAGTTATTAAATATATATTTTTATTTTGAAATTTATTTAATCAAAAAAATTATTTTAATAATAAAAATAGTTAACATTCGCGCTCCGTAGGGAGCACGAGAAGACGGACAACCACCGAGGGACACATCTTTACTTCTGTTTATCGTGTTCCACAGAACGTGACAAACGAGGTCAAAAGGAGATGGTGGAGGGACAGCTATCGCGATGAAAGGCATCGGACATTAGCCAAAAGTAAAAATCGCTTTTTTTTTTTTTTTTACTTTTGTTTATCGTGTCCTACACACAACGTGACGAACGGGATCAAAAGCAGATGGTGGAGAGACAGCTATCGCGATGAAAGGGATCGTACATTAGCCAAAAGTAAACTCGCTTTTTTCTTTTTAGACTTTTTTTGGGCCAAAGCCTTCAATTTTTGCACTAAATAGGAAGAGACCGAGACCTTCCGTCCGGGTCCTCCCTTTGGGAAGCCATAAAAAAGAAATTAGTGTTCTAGCCCGCTACGTACGCTCGAAATTAATTTTGATAATCCATAAATGGTAAATAGAAGTCTAGGATCACATCGAATCTAGCTGGAACAAGGGTCTCTTCCCCAACTCACGCGGACAAACGAAGTATGAGTCAAAAAGGCGGGATTAGAAAGGGCTTAGCTAACGGAGATGCTGGCAACGTGTAAACCGTGTCAAGTCAAGGCCGATCAATATGCAATCAGATTGACATCCTTCAGTATTGATGAAAAGAAGACGTCTCGTTGGTTAACAAGCTGTCGCGGGCGTTTACTAACGAACGCGTGAAAAATCACATGGCACCTAACAAGCCGTCAAAGTTGCTGTTACCCAGGTTGGGTCAAGGCCATGTCATGTTTATTGAATAAGATATCATTTTCTAAAACAACGAGCAGAGCTGCCTATTAAAGTCGTCGGTAGGGCAATCAGCAAGCTTTCATTCGAAAAGTATTGTACATTTTTATGGTACAAATCCCATCCCATGCCAAACAAGATATGTCACTAGTATGTCCAATAAAATCTCCATTTACCATCACATAAAGACTTCCAACAAATGAAGATATCTAGTGAAATCTCTAGTGAGACCATTGGGCGGATAACTTACATATTAACTATTTCGTATGAATTAGTCTGCATGATTAAGGTTCAATCACAGTCAACAGGTCTTCTTTATTAGTCTGTGTGGAAAAAAGAAAAAAAAAAAGTAAAAGTAACAGAAAAGAAACTCCAAAAGAAAGAAAAGGTGGTCAATGGCTTTTTTCTTTGTCCAATTCTTACTCTTAAAATATTTAAAAGGAAAGAAAACTTGAAAAGTAAACACGTGTAATTTCCAGAATGATTCAGCTGAATGACAATATAACCTCAAAATTTTTGGAGTCCAATGGTACGTCTTCACTTTTCAAGCAAATTTCTTACTCATTTATAACTCAACTGCAACGACCTATATTCAACTTAAAAAATTAATTTATTTGCAAAATCATCCTCTTCTTTTCCAAGTCAATATGTACAGAAAAATCTTAAGGCATTTCATGTGGTACTTTAAAACTAAATCACCAACCTAGAAGAAATCCCTCTGTACCAAAATAATAGCAGAAGTGCACTAGAAATCTCAAATCTATGACAAATGCAATTGAGTCCCAATTATTTGATGGCGCAATCAAATAATCAACTTTTGTAAAAATGTAAAATCAAGTCCTCTCCACAGAGAATGCCAAAATTTGCCCACATAGCACTCAAAGTCTATGGCAACCTTTAATTTCACTTCTTAATATAGGTTTAGGGCTATATGATTGGAAAAATTGCTAAAACAATTCTAAACCTATAGCAATTATGCTAATTCAATCAATTTTTTAATCAATTGAGTCCTAAACATTTTCAGATTTGTACCAATTCTTCATCTCGCTCAATTTTAGTTGGAATGTAAACATATAATTTTTAATAATATTTTATTCTTTTTCAAATTTTTATTAATTTTTTTACTTTTCTTTTTCCTTTTTTTCTTTGCTTTTCTTTTTTATTCCCTTTATCTTCATCATCTAGCCAATCGCT
>CM027873.1:8613667-8631553 GCA_016097615.1 Eucalyptus dawsonii
TATGTTTGCATAAAATTTCAGATCCATTAAAGTCGAGTGACAATCAATGTGGCATGTCTGACAATTCTCTAACTCATGTAATTTTAGTATGGATAACGTGTCACTGCCACGTGGTATAATTGTCATATGTCTTTTATTCGGACTTTAGTGGCGAAGCTTTTGGTGGGGCCCAAAGGCTTAGGCTATATTCGATTATTTCTTGTTCCCCTTAAGATGGATCAATGGGTTTGATATTAGACCACGTATTTAGGCTCATTTGGACCCGAATAGGGCTTAGTAGTATTCTTTGCTAATTTAATATAGGAAAATGCTTGCATAACGATCGTTACTCGTGCAAGGATTGATGGACCATTACTGACCACAAAACTTCCACTTGAAACCTTTTTGACTTGTTTGTCCGGTTCCTGTGATACCAACTAAGAAACACTTCTTTTATTCGTTTTTTCCAAGTCTGCAAATTTGTTATGCAGCGTAAACAAGATATTCAATGATTTATCATCATTTTATTAATTGGCAAATTTTGAAAAACTAGTTTCCTTTTAAAAATTCATGACACATGAAAACACATAAAAATTCTACAATATGCATCTAATGCAAGTATGTCTATTTTTTTACCCGTTGACACAACTTTTAAAATTTTAAGTAGTATTCTAATAAATTATTTGAATTTTATCCTCATAGACATTTTAAAATAGAATATTATTTTAAACATATCATGTACGGTGGATCTATATTATTTAATGAGATATGACATTCGCATTGGTATCCATTCTTTGTTAGATAATCAATGTTATTCTCCAATTGATCATTCTAATACTATTGATTATGGTAGGCATGCTTTAAACGGTTTATTTTATTGTGAAAATTTCATTGTTTGGGCGGGAGAGTACATTTATAGAAGCAATATTTCTATGACGGTTGCAAAATTATTTACACATAACCTAAACTGAAACTTTAAGAAAAAATAAAAATAATAAAAATAAAGGCTGAAATAAGACAAGGACAAAACTTGACCTTTCGGTTGCCCTTCTCTTTGATTTGGAATATGTGGCTGGGAGTTCACGGTTATTCTTGAGAGTAAGGACTATCAGCCTAGCGAGACCCTTTAATAAACCCGCAGTAGGTCCGCGAGCAAGTGTGACACCCCGAACCCTTCGCGGTCGTCACGGCCAAAGTATTCTTTCATTATGCCTTTCTCCTTAGAAGATGCGTCGTTATTCACAGGCATTTTTTTTTGGTCAAAAGTACGACTCATTAGCAGAAGCAAATTAAAACATTACCATCTCTCCCCCTCAATCCGTGATACCAATACACCACTAATTACCATAATTTTTATAAACAAGCCACGATACTTTATTTACATATACTTTCAAGATGTGACTTCTTTTTGGTCAATACATCAAAGGAAATCTGAGACTCGCATGTCTAGCCTAAAACCTCAAAGATCCTCAACCTCTACATTACATGCGTACAACCTCCCATCATATGTGTTGGCTACTAACTCCCAAAAAAAACAGCCGTACTCGTCACTCAGGTCTCTCACACCCAATCCGGCAGTCGGCGGTGGCGATGGCGGCATCCCTCCCATCACCCCATCGGCGGCACGTGACGACAAACTCCCTGAACAAGCTGCTCTCCGGCCAGACTGTCCTATGTGCATGACAAGACAGCGCACGCGTATGTAGGTGAGTCCGAGCATGGAAGGTCGAACTCCTCACACTTTACCTCAATGTGGACGTTAACCCGTAAAATGTACTTCTCGTGACGGTAGGAAGTGGCATACCGGCTAATTTGAAATGTTATCTAAAGTGGTCTGTGTTTCAACTCAGAGATAGGAAATCCAATAACAACTCAATGCATTAGGCAAATCATACATGCATTGCGATTTGCCTTGAAATCATGCGCATACTATCATGCATCATTATCATAGTCATAACACGTACAAGTGCATCATCATATCAAATATGTATATTACCATACCATATCATCATCATCATCATCATCATCATTATCATGCATATCATCATCCTCATCATCAGGCATATCATCATGCATATACCATCATGCATATCATCATCCTCATCATCAGGCATATCATCATGCATATCATCATGCATATCATCATTTTATTTATCTCATCGGCAAAGACCTCCGAGGCTTCCATTCAGCCTCCCGGGCTACGGAGCATCCGCCTCCCACATTCCGGGCATCTTGCATCTCAACTAGCATCACGAGACATTCCCTTCCGGTAGAAACCTCCTAAGCAGGCTTCCGGCATTACACTCCTGGCGGCATCTTGCACCCTAATCACGGCATCGCGAGGCATTCCCTTCGGGCAAAGACCCGACCAGGGTTTTCAGCCCCACATTCCGGGCATCACGAATCTCCTAGGGAATTCCGGTAATGTATCTCTATACATTCCGGGCATCATCCGCCATCACAACCATCTCCTCATTTACCATCATCCATGTTTACCAGTATTTTAATCTCATTTTAACATGGCACATGGCGTGACATCAAACAAATCATACTTGGCATGACATTCATACATGCATTTCAATTCAATGCCATACATATACCAAGACTTTATCACATATACAACTCAATTCAATATCCTACACATACCAAGACTTTATCACACATGCAACATGAGTTACTTAAATGGAATTTATGGCCAATAAAATAATTCATTTATTTATTTATTTATTTATTTTTTATAACTATAAATTCCCAAAATTATCAAAATTCAAGAAATTATTAAAAAACCCATAGGATGATAATTAATTGCAAAATTCATGGCAAAATTGAATTTTTTCAAAATCTCATAATTTTCACAAAACATCCTATGCTTCTCGGATGAAACCAGAATGCACGGTTTCCGAATAAATTCAATTAAAATATCCATATGGCCTCCAAAAATTATGAACTTTTACTGGATTATAGCCAAGAAATTTTGGTACAACTTTCATGAAGAAGTCCAAGCCATATTACTTATAGATTATTTTATTCAACCTCACGAAGCTTTTGGACCCGTTACGATCGTCCAGTGTACACATCTTCGAAATATTGAGATTTCACCCACCTATTCTCTTTCGTTTTCTCTGAAATTTGGATATGTTATATACCAAGATGTATTTTACAAGTTTCATGAAGAGATCTAGGTCAAATAACCAGAGTATAGTCATCATTTAGGTCCTTGAAGTCTCGGGTGTCTCGAACACATCACCAAAATCATCGTCTTCAAGATCTAGTCGATTTACCAAGCTATACTTGTTCATTTCACTTCAAATTTGAGTATGTTGTAGTTTAAGATGTTCCTACAACTTTCATGAAGAAATCGAAGTAAGCTTCTCAACAAACCAATATGCAACCATGAATCCAGCAAAAAGGTCATTAAAAACTCTCCAGATCTGAGGTCTCCGTAAGATGAGATTTTAACCCCTCAAATATCCATCATTTTCCACGAAATTTTAGTATGTTATAGCACAAGATGTTAGCTACAACGTTCATGAAGACATTGAAGCCAAAATCGGACTCCAAAGACACATGCAAGCTCAAACAATTTACTCACTCACACGATCCAAGCAAGAACAGTCACACCACTCACACACAACTCATCCATGCTTCGGTTTTTCCCATCTAACAACCAAAATTTCAACATGCAAACAACATACAAGCATGCAAGAGAAGCTAGAGGACTTGCCTCTAGAACGGACAAACGACGGCGTACGGTGGCGAACACGGACGGACGGCGACAACTCCTCGGCTCCGCCTCTCTCGGCCTCTCCCTCTTTTCTCGATTTTCTCTCTCACCTCTCTCTTGGCCAAAGAAATCCGGCCACCTTCTCTCTCTCTTCCCTTCTTATACCCCTAAACTCTCATGATTAGTAATGATTACTTTGCCTACAAACCAACCAATGTATGGCCTTCCCCTTGCCACTTGTCATGTTGAATTTTTGAATTTAATTTGGGCTTCTTGGGCTTGGGCTTTTGGGCCGGTCGACCACTCCTTTGGGCCTCTATTGGGCCGGCACAGCCCTTTAGTGGGCCTAATTGGGCCGACTAACTTGGCCCATCAGGCTCTTCAATGTACCTAACTTTCTCATCCACTTTGATGGCTTCATGATCGAGTATGTGACTAGGATCCGGCTCGTACTTCCTCAACATCGATACGTCAAACACATCGTGCAGATTTTCTAACTTAGGAGGTAATGCTAAACGATAAGCTACGTCACCTATCCTCTCGAGTACTTCAAATGGTTCAACAAATCTAGGGCTTAACTTACCCTTCATCCCAAATCGAGATATTCCTTTCATTGGAGATACCTTATGTGGCATCCCAAATTCAAAGCCAAGCCATAAGGTGTGTTAAAGTCTTTAATTATGTGGTAGAATTTCCATGGCTTATGTTTTAGCCATTAGTTTTTTAATTTGATGATTTGTGCTTGTGATTGTGGAAATTTAAATTTAATAGATTAATAATCTATGCTTGGCCATATGATTTAAATTTCAATGAACAAAAATATCTCAAGACTTTGGCCGAGATGAAAAATGGAATTCAAAAATATTTATAGAAGAATTTCAAAAAAAAAGAGGTTAAAATTTGATTGGGCCTTAAGCCCAAGAGTGGAACCCTAATGGGCCAAGTTGGTTGGCCCATTAGAGCCCACAAGGAGGCTGTCGACCAGCCCAAGGAGGAGTGGCCGGATGGCCCAAGCCCAAGCCCAACTCCAAGGCCCATCTTGCATGGATCAAGACAAGTGGCAAGGAGAAGGCCATGCATTGGCCATTGGTTGAGGCAAATCAATCATTACTAATGATGAGCTTTAGGGGAAATAAAAGGGAGAAGAGAGAGAAGGTGGCCGGTTTTGCTTGATTCGGCCGAGAGAGAGGGAGAGAGAGAGAGAGAGAAATGGCGAGAGAGAGGGAGAGAACGAGAGGGAGAGGAGGCGGAGCGAGGAGGAGCCGCCGTGTCCCGCCGTCCGTCTGCCGTACGCCGTCGTTTGTTCATCCTAGAGGCAAGTGGAGTACTCTAACTTCTCTTGCATGTGTGTACATGGTTTGCATGTTCGATTTTGGGTGTTATTTGTGAGAAAAACCGAGGTCGGGGTTGGTTGTTTTCAAGCCGTGGACTGTTCTTGCTCGGGTTGTAGGAGTTAGTAACTTGTTTGAGCTTGCATGCGTGTTTGGAGTCCGATTTTGGCTTCGATGTCTTCATGGAAGTTGTAGCTAACGTCTTGTACTATAACATACTGATGGAAATATAAAGGGTTAAAGTTCTGTTTTACGGAGACCCCAGATCTGTGAAGTTTTCACTGACTTCTTGTTGGATTCTTGTTTGCATGTTGATTTTTGTTGAATATTTGACTTCAATGTCTTCATGAAAGTTGTAGGTAACACCTTAAACTACAACATACTCAAATTTGAAGCAAAAAGAACAAGTATAGCTTAGTAAATTGGCTAGATCTTGGAGACGATGATTCTAGTGATGTGTTCCGAGACACCCGAGACATCATGGACTTAAATGGTGATCATAATTTGGTTATTTGACCTAGATCTCTTCATGAAACTTGTAAAGGACACCTTGATACATAACATATCCAAATTTCAGAGGAAACGAAAGAGAATAGATGGGTGAAATCTTAATATTTCGGAGATGTGTATTCTGGACGACGCGGTAGTGGTTCCAGAAGCTTCGTGGGGTTGTATAAATTAATCTAAAAAGCATCTGGCTTGGAGTTCTTCATGAAAGTTCTACGAAAATATATTGGCTATCACCCTATAAAAGTTCGTAATTTTTGGAGGCCGTATGAGTATTTTAATCGAATTTATTTGGAAACTGTGCATTCTGGTCATTATCCGAATATCATGTGCTATTTTGTGGAAATTGTGAAATTGTGTGAAATTCAATTTGGCCATGAATTTTGCATGAAATTGTCATCCTATTGGTTTGTTTAATGATTTTTGAATATTATGATTTTGGGAAAATCATAGATATTAAATTTAATATTTATTTAAGAAAATAAATAAATATAATAATATAATAATAAAAAAATAAAAATGGATTATTTTATTGGCCATAAATTCCATTGAATTTATTATGCATTGTTACATGTGTGATAAGACATTGGTGTATGTATGATCATGAATTGTGATGCATGTGAATCATATGCCATGTAATAATGAGATCAAAAGGATGATGAATATGGATAATGATAAGTGAGTAAGAGGTGGTGGTGGAGGATGAGGTCGGAATGTAGAGAGATGCATTGCCGGAATTCCCTGGGAGATTTAGGATGCCCGGAATGTGGGGGCCGGATGTCCGGTTGTATCTTGGATACATGCCCGGAGGTTCTCGCGACGCCAGGATTGGGGTGTGGGATGCCGGCTAGAAGGGTAAAGGCCTAAGCCTTGTCGAGGTTTCGCCCAAAGGGAATGCCTTGTGATGCTAGTTGAGATGCGAGATGCAGGAATGAAGGGGCCAGCCCGATCGTCTTGGATGCCGAATCGGGAACCCCCGTCGGAGGTCTTTGCCCAAGGGATGATGATGAAATTGATAATTGAGAATGTGTGATGTGGTGATCAAATCTAAAGATAAAAATGGAAATTAAATGCATGATGATATGCATCATGATGTGATGATGATGATATGTGATGTGATATGATGATCACCAATGATATGATATGCATGATGATATGCATGATGATGTGATGATGATCATATGTGATGTGATATGATGATCACCAATGATATGATATGCATGATGATATGCATGATGATGTGATGATGATCATATGTGATGTGATATGATGATCACCTATGATATGATATGCATGATGATATGCATGATGATGTGATAATGATGATATGTGATGTGATATGATGATCACCTATGATATGATGATGATGATGATGATATGCATGATGATATGCATGATGATGATAATGATATGATATGCATGATGATGTGATGATGATGATATGTGATGTGATATGATGATCACCTATGATATGATATGCAAGATGATATGCATGATGATGATAATGATATGATATGCATGATGATGATAATGACATGATATGCATGATGATATGCATGGTGATAATAATGATGATGATGATATGCATGATATGATGATGCATGATTAAAATGCGCATGACTTCAAGGTAAGTAATGCCCAATGTATGATGATATGATACGATGAGTTATTGATTTCCTATCTGTGTGGTTGACTCACCCTTTTGGGGATAACATTTAGATTCACAGATGCGCTACCCGCCGCGTCTCGTGGGGTGTTTTATGGTCTACCATCCGATGTAGAGGTCGAGTGTGCTGAGATAGACTGTCCCTTTCGTTCCGACTGACTTTTATTCGAGTATGTTGTCTAGTGATGTACGACATAGGCCTGGCTGGGGGCCCCGTCATACAGAGTTCATTTCGTGCACGTCGCCGGGATGGAGCGATGCGAGGATGTTGTCGCCGCCACCGCCCGATGCACCGAGTTGGGTGAGATCTGCGCGATGAGTAGGAGCTGGATCTTTTTGATGTAGATAGTCAACATTTTCGATGGGGGTTCGTACTCGTATGATGTTGAGGGTCGAGAGTTTCTTTTTGAGGTTTTAGGCTGGATGAATCGAGTCATAGCTTTTCCTTTTTAATGTACCGACCCGAGAGTAGTCCCATCTTGAAAATATATGTAAATAAAGTGTCGTGGCATGTTTATAAAAATCCTGATGTTTAGTGGTGTGTATTGGTATCATGGATTAGTAGGGGATAGATGGTGATGTTTAATTTGCTTCGTTATGAGTCGCGCGTGACCGCTTTAAAAAAAAATACCTATGATTAACGACGCATCTTCTAAAGAGAAAGGTAATAAGGAGTAACATTGGCGCCGGTGACGACTGTGAAGGGTTCTGGTGTCACAACCCGCCTTTTTGGTATCGTAGCGAATGGTTATAGGTGGAGTGATAAGGAGCCTCATTTGGAAATTGAGGAATATGATGACATACACACCATAGGATTTAAAGCGAAATCATTGAATAACGGGTGATGAGTATTCACTCGTAGATCCCTAGTAGTTAATTTTGAGTTGCCTTTAGGTACCGTAAGATGTACATGTTACTTATGTAGTGATAGTAATTGCTTTGAGTGAAGGCAATGAGTCTCAAATTATTCCCGAGGCAATGCTTGGAAATTGCAGGAAAGTCATGGTGCGGCTGGAAGTGCTCATCCATCGAGGGCTGAAGCCTCACTGCAAGGGCTGAACCCGAATGGAAGATATCCCGTAGGCATTAGCCAATATTGGAAATCTAATGGAGAGGCAGGCACAACAACAACCCGGAGCAGAACGCCGTACTCAAGGACTAGTGGAGCAGTTTTAAAGTCAAGCCACTTAAGTTCAATGGAATGGGAAGTCCCGAGGAAGCGGAGCAATGGATCGATGGAATGGAACGATTTTTTGGCTGTTGGACTGCATTGATGCTAAGAAAATAGTCTTAGCAGCATCAATTGGAGGAAATGCTAAGTTTTGGTGGAGAGTCAATGACATAATCTTTCCACTAGGTACCGATGTTAAGCGGGAGGAGTTTGTTAGAGCCTTCAATAGCATTTTCTCGATTGTGCTAAGGATAGGAAGATTACCGAATTTGTTCAGCTAGAACAAAAGGGGTTGACTCGTAGATTAGTATGAGGCTAGATTTTCTGAATTGTCTAGATATGCTCCTAGATTGATTGAGGATCGTGAGAAGAGAAGGCTAAGAGATTCCTAAAAGGGTTGAGGACTTGACATTAGGAAGCAATTGGTGCCTTTGAGCATAAGAGATTATAATGAGATTTATGAAAGGGCGTAGTTAGTGGAGCAGAGCTATTGAGAGAGCGATCGGAGTTTAAGAAACCGTTGAATTCTAGTGATGTGAGAAGGGGTAAGAGACCTTGTTCGTGAAGGCCGACTTGGAATGTGAAGAAAAAGAGTAATTTTGGGAATTTTGGAGGAGCAAGGAGTGGTATGAATATAGGGAAAGCACCTATAAGCCTGGTGTTTGTCGAATTGTAATAGGAGACATGGCCCAGACCTTGTACTCGACAGCATAAGTGTTATTTGTGGACAAGTAGGTCATCTTAGGAGGAATTGCCCACAAGAGAGGTCGCAAGTGAGTGTTGGCTCGGGCAGATGGATTTCGAGTGCTGTTAGGTCAAACCCACAGGGGAATCCTCGTGAGACCACCGCGCAAGGAAGAGTGTATGCGATCACCCAGAGGAAGCGGAAGCTTCCAAAAATGTTATCTCGTGTACGATTCTTATTAATGGTGAAAAGGCATATGCATTGTTTGATACGGTGCAACACATTCGTTCGTGTCCCGAAAGATATAGATGTTTGAATAAGATAGAAGTTATGCCTCTTGAGACGCCTCTTTGTGTTTCCACGCCTTTAAAGGATATGGTATTGTCTACATTGGTGTGTGGAAATTGTAAGATATCCATGGGAGGAAAGGATATGGAAATAGACTTGGTTGTAATGGCTATGTATGATTTTGATGTTATTATAGGAATGGACCGACTTTGTAAGTATCGGGCTAGAATGGATTGTTATAGAAAAGTGGTTCAATTCGTTTTACTTGATGAGTCTAGTTGTGAATTTTAGGAGGTCGAGACCCATTTGCCTCGTAGCGCTTATTTCAGTAGTAGAAGCTTGTAAGTTACTTGGCAAAGGATGTCAAGGGTACCTAGCCATAGTTAGAGATTATGCCAGGAAGGAGCCTAATCTTGAGAAAGTTCGTAGTTAACGAATTTCAAGATGTATTTCGAGGAATTGCCCGGATTGGCGTGAGCGGGAGATTGAATTTGAAATTGAATTAATGCCTCGAACGGACCAATATCAAAAGCCCCATATAGAATGGCCTTAGTTGAATTGAAGGAATTGAAAGTACAACTCAAGAGTTGCTTGATAAAGGATTCATTAGACCAAGTGCTTCACCTTGGGGTGCACCGGTCTTGTTTGTGAAAAAGAAAGATGGGTCGATGCGCTTGTGTATTGATTATAGACATATTGAATCAGACCATTAAGAATAAGTATCCTTTGCCTAGAATTGATGATTTATTTGACCAACTCGGGGAAGTTCGGTCTTCTTTAAGATTGACTTGAGGTCGTGGATACCATCAATTGAGAATTAAGGAGGAGGATATTCCTAAGACTCGTTTAGGACTCGTTATGGACACCATGAGTTCCTTATTATGCCATTTGGATTGACTAACGCCCGGCTGCATTTATGGATTTGATGAATAGAATATTTTAGCCTTATTTAGACCGGTTTGTGATTGTCTTTATTGATGATATTCTGGTATATTCAAAAGGGCCTAAAGAGCATGAGCAGCATTTGAGAATAGTTTTGTAGACTCTGAGAGAGCATAAGTTGTATGCTAAGTTTAGTAAGTTTGAATTATGGTTGGATCGGATAATATTTTTAGGACATGTAGTGTCAGGAAAAGGAATTGCAGTAGACCCGACAAAAGTTGAAATGGTAGTGAATTGGTCGAGACCAATGACACCCACTGAGATACGAAGTTTCTTAGGATTGGTTGGTTATTATAGAAGGTTCATTGAAGGATTTTCACGACTGGCAGGACCTTTAACTAAATTGACCCGAAAGAATGTGAAATTTGAGTGGAATGG
Organism: Eucalyptus dawsonii; assembly: GCA_016097615.1. NCBI lineage: Eukaryota > Viridiplantae > Streptophyta > Magnoliopsida > Myrtales > Myrtaceae > Eucalyptus > Eucalyptus dawsonii. The sequence continues at coordinate 8,624,339 of CM027873.1, forward strand.
GGAATGTGAAAGGAGTTTTCAGAGCTGAAAAGGAAATTGACTTTAGCTCCACCACTATACCTATTGGACCATGGTTTCAGCCAGTATAGTGATGCATCTCACAAAGGACTAGGACGTGTGTTAATGCAGCATGGCAAGGTTGTAGCCTATGCATCCTACAATTGAAACCTCATGAGCTAAATTACTCGACGCATGATTTAGAGCTAGCGGCCTATAGTGTTTGCCTTGAAGATATGGAGACACTATTTGTATGGGGAAAAGTTTGAGATCTACACGAATCATAAGAGTTTGAAGTATTTGTTTTCTCAAAAGGAGTTGAACATGAGACAAAGGAGGTGGATGGAGTTATTGAAGGATTATGACTGTGAGATGAGATATCATCCAGAAAGCGAATAGAGAAAAGATGCTCTAGTCGAAAGTCACTATGGAGATATAGCTAGTTTGAGAATGGCAGAATGGGAATTGTTAGAATCTGTAGCAAATTCAGAGTTCAAATTGAAAGTGGGTTGTCTTACTAGTATGCTTAATGCATTAAGGATTGAGCCAGAGATTATCCAGAAATTAAAATTCTGCAAGAATCGACCTAGAGATCTTGAAAGTGAAACATGTGTATCTTTAGGGAAAAGATCAGAATTTCAAATCTCGATGATGGAATAGTAAGATGTCAAGGACGACTTTGTGCTCCCGACAATAAGGAATTGAGGAAGGAAATTCTGTCGGAGGCACATAAAAGTAATTATAGTATCCACCTGTGTAGTACAAAGATGTACAGAAATTTGCGTAAGCACTTTTGGTGGAATGGTATGAAGGCAAATACGGCTAAGTACGTTTCTCAATGTTTGACGTGTCAGCAAGTAAAAGCGGAACATCGTAAACCCGCAAAACTCTTGAGACCATTAGATATTCCCGAATGGAAGTGGGAACATATAACGATGGACTTTGTGCAAAGATTGCTAAGGACATCAAGTAGTCATGACTCAATTTGGGTGATAGTGGATCGTTTAACTAAGTCGGCACATTTCTTAGCGATTCACATGGACTACCCAATGGATAAGTATGCGGACATGTATGTAAGTCAAGTGGTACGCTTACATGGTGTTCTAGTGACCATTACTTCGTATCGAGATTCGAGGTTTACTTCGACTTTTGGAGAAGTCTTCAAGTTGCGTTAGGATCTAAGTCGCTTAGTAACGCTTTTCATCCCCTGCATTGATGGACAATCGAAAGAATAATCCAAATACCGGAAGATATGTTGAGAGCTCGTGTAATCGATTTCAAAGGAAATTGGGATGAAAGATTGCATCTCGGTAGAGTTTGCCTATAATAATAGTTTTCGAAGAGTATAGGCATGGCACCTTATGAAGCATTATATGGAAGGAGATGTAGGACTCTCTGCCTGTTGAGTGAAGTAGGTGAAAGGAAGTTGACAGATTCGAACTAGTACAAGTTACCACCGAAGTTGTCGATATTATCGGAGAAAGACGTAGAGCATTTCGAGTAGACAGAAGGCTACATGATAGACGTAGAAGGCCTTTGGAATTTAGCGTAAGAGACCATGTATTCCTTAAGGTATCTCCTATGAAAGGAATATCTCGATTTGGGATGAAGGGTAAGTTAAGCCCTAGATTTGTTGGACCTTTTAAAATTCTTGAGAGGAGGGGATGTAGCTTATCGTTTAGCATTACCTCCTAAATTAGGAAATTTGCACAATATGTTTCATGTATCAATGTTGAGGAAGTACCAGCCGGATCCTGGTCACATACTCAATCATGAAGCCATCAAAATGGATGAGAAAGTAAGGTACATTGAAGAGCCTGTGCGTATATTGGACCGAAAGGAGCAAATTCTTAGGACCAAAAGATCCCATTGGTTAAGGTATTATGGTGACATCATGATGTGGAGGAAGCCACATGGGAGAGTGAGGATCGTATAAAGGAAAAGTACCCTTATATATTTCAAGAAGGCGCAAGTAGTGCTTGAATTTTGAGGACGAAATTTCTAAAGAGGGGAGAATTGTGGCATCCCAAAATTCAAAGCCAAGCCATAAGTGTGTTAAAGTCTTTAATTAGGTGGTAGAATTTCCATGGCTTATGTTTTAGCCATTAGTCTTTTAATTTGATGATTTGTGCTTGTGATTGTGGAAATTTAAATTTAATAGATTAATAATCTATGCTTGGCCATACGATTTAAATTTCAATGAACAAAATATCCCAAGACTTTGCCGAGATGAAAAATGGAATTCAAAAATATTTATAGAAGAATTTCCAAAAAAAAAAAAAGAGGTTAAAATTTGATTTGGCCTTAAGCCCAAGAGTGGAACCCTAATGGCCAAGTTGGTTGGCCCATTAGAGCCCACAAGGAGGTTTGACCAGCCCAAGGAGGAGTGGCTGGATGGCCCAAGCCCAAGCCCAACTCCAAGGCCCATCTTGCATGGATCAAGAAAAGTGGCAAGGAGAAGGCCATGCATTGGCCATTGGTTGAGGCAAATCAATCATTACTAATGATGGCTTGGAGTTCTTCATGAAAGTTGTACGAAAATGTCTTGGCTATCACCCTGTAAAATTTCGTTATTTTTGGAGGCCGTATGAGTATTTTAATTGAATTTATTTGGAAACTCGTGCATTTTGGTCATTATCCGAATATCATGTGCTATTTTGTGGAAATTGTGAAATTGTGTGAAATTCAATTTGGCCATGAATTTTGCGGAAATTGACATCCTAATTGTTTGTTTAATGATTTTTGAATATTATGATTTTGGGAAAATCATAGATATTAAATTTAATATTTATTTAAGAAAATAAAAAATAAAAAAATAAAAAAAATAAAAAAAGGATTATTTTATTGGCCATAAATTCCATTGAATTTATTATGCATTGTTACATGTGTGATAAGACATTGGTGTATATATGATCATGAATTGTGATGCATGTGTGAGTCATATGCCATGTAATAATGAGATCAAAAGGATGATGAATGTGGATAATGATAAGTGAGTAAGAGGTGGTGGTGGAGGATGAGGCCGGAATGTACAGAGATGCATTGCTGGAATTCCCGGGAGATTCAGGATGCCTGGAATATGGGGGGTCGGATGTCCGATTGTATCTTGGATACATGCCCTATAGTTCGCGACGCCTGTGATCAAAGGGATGCCTGGCTAGAAGGGTAAAGGCCGAAAGCCCGTTGGAGGTTTCTCGCCAGAGGGAATGCCTCGTGATGCTAGTTGAGATGCAAGATGCCCGGAATGTGGGGGGCCTAAGCCCGTGGCCTGGGGAGGTCGAATGCCGAACCCTGCTTGAGGTCTTTGCCCAAGGGATGATGATGAAATTGATAATTGAGAATAGGTGATGTGGTGATCAAATCTAAAGATAAAATGGAAATTAAATGCATGATGATATGCATGATGATGTGATGATGATGATATGTGATGTGATATGATGATCACCCATGATATGATATGCATGATGATGATGATGATATGTGTGATGTGATATGATGATCACCCATGATATGATATGCATGATGATATGCATGATGATGATAATGATATGATATGCATGATGATATGCATGATGATGATAATGATATGATATGCATGATGATATGCATGATGATGTGATGATGATGATATGTGATGTGATATGATGATCACCTATGATATGATGATGATAATGATATGATATGCATGATGATATGCATGATGATGATAATGATATGATATGCATGATTATGATAATGACATGATATGCATGGTGATGATGATGATGATGATGATATGCATGATATGATGATGCATGATTAAAAGCCGCATGATCAGGTAAGTAATGCCGTCACGTATTTAATGATATGCATTGCGTACTGAAATGTTATCTATTCCTATCTGGCACGTGGTTGTATCTACCCTTTTAGGGATAACATTTCAGGATTAGCGAGTATGCCACTACCCTCGCCATCTCGGGGGTGTTTTATGGTCTACCATCCGATGTAGAGGTCGAGTGTGTTGAGATAGACTTTCCTCTGTTCCCGAACCGACTTTTATTCGAGTATGCTGTCTAGTGATGTACGCATATAGGCCTGGCTAGGGCCCTGCTACACAGAGTTCATTGTGCACGTTCGTCGGGATGGAGCGATGCGTAGGGATGTTGTCGCGCCACCGCCGATGCACCGGGTTGGGTGTGAGACCTCGCGCAATGAGTAGGAGCTAGATCTTTTTGATGTAGATAGTCGACACTTTCATGAGGGTCGTACTCGTATGATGTTGAGGGTCGAGAGTTTCTTTTGAGGTTTTAGGCTGGACGTAGCTGAGTCCTAATTTTCCTTTTGATGTACCGACCAAAAGTAGTCCCATCTTGAAAATATGTAAATAAAGTGTCGCATGTTTATAAAAATCTCATGTTTAGTGGTGTGTATTGGTATCATGGATTAATAGGGGGATAGATGGTGATGTTTAATTTGCTTTACTATGAGTCACAAGGACCGCTTTAAAAAATTCCTGATTAATGACGCATCTTCTAAAGAGAAAGGTAATAATGAGTAACATTCGCGTCAGCGACTAATTGAAGGGTTCGGGTGTCGCACCTTAATGAATACATGGTCTCCCACACCAAATTCTAAGGCCTTTCTACGCCTATCTCGCGTAGTCTTTCTCGTCTACTCGAAATGTTCTAAGTCTTTCTCTCGATAATATCAATTTTCTGGTAACTTGTATGCATTTCAGGCCCCGTCAACTTCCCTTCACCTACCTCACTCCAACAAAGTGAGTTCTACATCTCCTTCCATATAATGCCTTCAAGGAGCCATGCCTATACTTTTCTGAAAGCTATTGTTATAGGCAAACTCTACTAAATGCAATCTTTCATCCCAATTTCCTTTGAAGTCAATTACACAAGCCCTTAACATATCTTCTAATATCTGGATTACTCTTTCCGATTGACCATCCTGCTTGAGGATAAAAAGCAATACTAAATTGAAGCTTAGTCCCTAATGCAATTTGAAGAATTCTCCAAAAATTCGATGTAAACCTCGAATCCCGATCCGAAGTAATGGTCATCGAACACCATGTAAGTGTACCACTTGACTTACATACGTATCCGCATACTTATCCATTGGGTAGTCCATGCGAATCGCTAAGAAATGTGCCGATTTAGTCAAACGATCCACTATAACCCAAATTGAGTCATGACTACTCGATGTCCTTGGCAATCCTTGCACAAAGTCCATCGTTATATGTTCCCATTTCCATTCTGGAATGTCTAATGGTCTCAAAGTCCTGCGGGCATTTCGATGTTCCGCTTTACTTGCTGGAACGTCAAACATTGAGAAACGTACTTAGCCGTATCTTTGCCTTTATACCATTCCACCAAAATTGTTGACGCAAATTCCTGTACGTTTTGTACTACTCCGGGTGGATACTATAATTACTCTTATGTGCCTCCGACAGAATTTCCTTCCTTAACTCCTCATTATCGGGAACACAAAGTCGTCCTGACATCTTACTATTCCATCATCATGATTTGAAATTCTGATCTTTTCCTAAAGATACAAAGATCTTTCACTTTCAAAATCTCTGGGTGAGATTCTTGCAGAATTTTAATTTTCTGGATAATCTCCCGGCCGAATCCTTAATGCACTAAGCATACCAGTAAGACAATCCATTTTCAATTTAAATTCGGAGTTTGCTACAGATTCTAACAATTCCCATTCTGCCATCCTTAAACTAGACATTTCCATTGTCGACTTACGACTACATCTCACTCTATTTGCTTTCCCTGGATGATATCTTATCTCACAATCATAATCCTTCAACAATTCCATCCATCTCCTTGTTCAACTCCTTTTGTGAAAACAGACATTTTTAAACTTTTATGATCCGTGTAGATCTCAAACTTCTCCCCATACAAATAGTGTCTCCATATCTTCGAGGCAAACACTATAGTTGCTAGTTCTAAATCATGCGTCCGGTAATTCAGCTCATGGGGTTTCAATTGTTTGGATGCATAGGTTACAACCTTGCCATGCTGCATCAAAAAACATCCCAGTCCTTTGTGAGATGCATCACTATACACCGTGAAACCATCGTGTCCAATAGGTATAGTCGAATTCGGAGCTGAAGTCAATTTCCTTTGAGCTCCCGAAAACTCCTTTCACATTCCCCATTCCATTCAAATTTCACATTCTTTCGGGTCAATTTAGTTAAAAGTCCCGTGAAGTCATAAAATCTTTCAATGAACCTCCTATAATAACCAGCCAGCATTCTAAGAAACTTTGTATTTGGGGTGTCGTTGGTCTCGGTCAATTTACTACCATTTCAACTTTTGCTTGTTTTATTGCAATTCCTTCTCTTGACATCACGTGTCCCAAAAATATTATTCGGTCTAGCCCAAATTCACACTTACTAAATTTGGCATACAATTTATGGTCTCTAAGAGTTTGCAACACTATCCTTAAGTGTTGCTCATGCTCTTTTTAGGCCCTTTTGAATATATCGGGATGTCATCAATAACACAATCACAAACTAATCCAAGTAAGGCTGAAATATTCTATTCATCAAATCCATAAATGCAACCAGGCGTTAGTCAATCCAAATGGCATAACAAGGAACTCGTAGTGTCCATAACGATTCCTAAACGCAGTCCCAGAATGTCCTTCTTCTTAATCTTAACGATGGTATCCCGACCTCAAGTCAATCTTAGAGAAGACCAAACTTCCCCAGGGCTTGGTCAAATAAGTCATCACCCTATGCAAATGATACTTATTCTTAATGGTCACCCGATTCAGCTGCCTATAGTCAATACACAAGCGCATTGATCCATCTTTCTTTCACAAACAAGACAGAAAGCACCCCAAGGTGAAGCATTTGGTCTAATGAATCCTTTGTCATGTAACTCCCGCGCTTGCACTTTCAACTCCTTCAATTCAACTAAGGCCATCCTATACGGGCTTTTAATATTGGTCCTGCTTCCGCATTAATTCAATTTCAAATTCAATCTCCAGCTCCGCGACAATCCGAGCAATTCCTTAGGGAATACATTTTGAAATTCGTTAACTACGCGGACTTCCTCAAGTTTAGGCTCCTCCCTTGCATAATCTCTAACTATGGCTAGGTACCCTTAACATCCTTTGTTAAGTAACTTGCTGTGCTTTATCGCGAAATAAGTGCTACAGGAAAATGGGTCTGACCTCCAAAATTCACAACTAGACGATTGCAAAACGAATTGA